>CM067336.1:122252500-122707500 GCA_034376525.1 Nicotiana benthamiana
TCTTCGGAGTCTGTACACAATCCCAGTGAGCGTCGTCGATGTTAAACGGATCGGGCTGTACGTCGCAGCGGGTCATGTGCATTGCATTACATTCTTGCATTATACTTGACTGATATACTTGATATTGCTTTGCTGTTGGTTGTAGTTAAGGTGTCGGACTGTTAGTTTTAGCTTTACTTTGTGGCATTTCGTGGATTCTTATCTTCAGACATTTTATATACTTATTACTCCCTGAGTTGGTACTACTCACCCCTACTCCCTGCACCTTGTGTGCAGATTCAGGTGCACCGGAGGCTTAGCTGAGCAGTCGTCTCCAGAGCTTATTAGAGTTGTTGAGGTAGCTGCTTGACGTTCGCAAGATATGTGTTGTAATTTAAATTGGATCACATAAGCGAGTGGGTTTAACTGTTGTGAGAGCGAATGCAAGATTTGTAGAAGATTTAAAGTACTAGATAATTTGTGTTTTCACAAGCTTACAAAAGATATGAGTTTAATCTAACTATGGTGTTATGGCATCAATAGAGTATATGAATTAAGAGTTGTTGAGTGTGTTTTTATCTATGGCTTCGAGCCAAGTCGAGGAGTCTGTTGTTGATTAGTTGATTGCACGGTTATGTGCAATTTGGTTCCAGTTTGAGGTGTGCTGGAAATCAGTTATGGCTTATGGAGATTGAGACCAAGGATGGCCCAAGTAAAGGAAAATTCTTAACAAAGGTTATAGGATGCTTCGTGTGAGAATCACGGGATATCTTAAGTGGTTGTTGGTAAAGGATGCTCGATCCATAAAGCAGGAAGTTGCTTGGTTTTAATAGAATGATGTCACATTATGCGGTGTTAGAGTGCTAATGAGGCACGAGTTGTTCGGTTCATTTGATCAGGCTAATTTCAGTTTGAGTAGAATGGATGACTCTCGAAAATGGTTCTTATTGGTTCAAGATTTACATGTAACAATTGGGTATCTTCAAGTTGTATATATGGCTGGAAACTGAGTTTTCATTGGAAGATGTCAAGATTTGTGGTATTTTCTATATTAATTATGGGATTCTATATATCAGTATCAGGAAGGTGAAGGTAATGGCTTTGGATTCATAGAAAGTCTCTTCAGGGTAAACATTTTGAACGCGGTGCTGTTAGGAATATCTAGAGAGTATTCAGCGACTTATGGACCATAGGACGGTGTGGTTTTATGCTTGGGTCTCGTTGTGGTAAGTCTGGGTTGAGAAATTGTGATGTTATAGCAAAAATGAGTATCAAGTTGAAGGTAAACCAGAAGGGAGCACGGATAGGTAGGTTAGTTTGGTAGTAGGCCAGATAGGTATGGTGAGGATATGGTTAGTTCCTTGGGTGTTTACGAGGTAATGAGTTTCTACAGGTATTTCGCGGTAGTGCTCTTGGGTTTTAGTCACCTTCATAGGTTGGTTACGTTAGGAGGATTCAGTCCTAACAGGATTGTTTGTGCAAAGGAGAGTCAGAGAGTTCTTGTTAATTTCTACCGTGGCTGGAGATGTATATTCTGCTAGTGTGAGGAGCATGGGATCTATAGTGATTTTCTTCCCGATTGGGTTCAATAGAAAGTTCTTGGTTGTTTGAGTACATAGTGGCTTGTGGCTCGGAAGAGATATGACGTTCTCACATTATCCTAGGATAGTATGGCATATGCAGTACGTTGTGGATGATTGAGATTGCATGCGTAAGATTACAGTTCAGTTCTGAAAGGAAGGTCATAAAACTCTTAGGCAGCGGGCAGCTTCAGATGATCAGAGAAATGATCTTCGGATGATTAAGGAAATGGTATTGGTAATGGGAGGTAATTTGATGATGGTATATGTTTCTGAAAAAGGCAATGTGATTAAGTTGATGGTACTTCATTAGTATTGCGGCACTTTCTTGTTAGATCGACTGCTGATATTTAAGTTTTCTTGGTGGCACAAAAGAATTTTGGAGTATCTCTCGTGGAATGATTGAGTATTAAAGGTGTGGTATGTATTCGGACGGCGGAATTGGGATCATGTATGGTGATTCGTATTGGAGACTGGAAGTTCTCATGTTCAGGCTATATTATGGTTGTGGATCACGTGTATCGACTCTGTGTCACGCCCCGAACCTTGGAAGACATGCTGGCACTTGGTGCCGCACTGACCCGAGTGAATCACTCTACAACTCATTCATCATTGTATTCCACGCAGTATCACACTGATGCTTCATGCAGTGGGTAACATACGAGCAACAATAAACATTGGAATGGAAGGCAAGGAAGAAAAGAGAATATAATATTGACAGCTGACCCAACCTCAGTGTTTGTGATACACCTGAAAACATCTAGTAACTAATGATATTTTGATGAAGCGAGTGAATAAACATTGAGAGGAAACTGAATTTGATGTCTTCAATTCAAATGTACGTTTTGTTCAGTATAGCTTAACTCTTGAATAAGTTATTTACTATCTTGAGAATTCTTTATTCTAGCTAATTAAAATATATGGTATCTCAAATTCTTGAATGTGGATGTAGGTATGAAAAGGGGCTGCCTATGATGCTACCCTACCAAGTATCCACGGAAAGGGCAAAAAGCTTAGGCATCAATTTTACTACTCTAGATGTTAGTTTGAAGGACGTTGTTGAAAGCTTGAAGGAGAAGAACTTTCTCCAAATATGATATGCTAATTAAAGTAGTTGTACATATATGTTGCAATGAGGCTTATCTGTAGGTCGCGTGGTACTTGCTTGCTCTTCAGAAAGTAGCATCCAAGGTGTTTAAAAAAGTCTTAGCCACTCTACTTGTTCTAAATATGCCACATATAATGCAAACCAAATAGTCATCTATCTCCAATTTAACTTGCTGCCACGTTAGGTGGCTAATCAAGTTTATCCTAATAATCTAATTAATTAGTTAAATCCCAACTAAAATTACTAATTATTCATCTAATTAAGAATTATTTCAAATTACTTAAAGTTCTACTTATTTTTTACACCTTACTATGATATATTTTAGTATTATAATCATGTAGTACTATATAAAATAAATACATACACGGGGGCATGCTAAGAACTAACAGAGTCGATGAAGCATTGGAGAGGCGAAAAGTATATTCGATCAGAGGCGGACCCAGGATTTCGGAATGACGGGGGCACCATTCCAAAAAAAAATCGTACGCATGAACTAAACTGGACTTAGAAAAACAAATCTTGCACATCCTTGCGCACACATGAACTGAACTGAAATAAACCATAAAATGCAAAACAAGCTTAGCGGCCTCAATTCGTAACATACAACAGTAATCAAGAATACAAACAAACACAATATCAATAGAGCAATCACACCCATTTATCAAGAATAAAACAAATAGCTCAACTCAGAAAACAAACACAATAACAAGAACTTATTGAATATAATACTATAAAATTCTTCAATTAAAAAGAAAATCAACAAAGAGTTTCAAAGTAAGAGAAGCTTTAAGTTGCAAATAAAAAATAAGTTTTGAAGTAAGAAAAACACTAACTAGAGATTGAGGAAGAATGGTTCTCTATTTTGAAGTGAGAAGTGATAGAGGCAGAGTGGTAGAGCCTGGAGGAGATCTTTGATTGTTGATTGAATTCAACAAAGAAGTGAAGAAGAAGAAGAAGAACTGGGGAAGGCCGGAAGCAGTGACTGCAAAATTAGGGTGTAAATGAGAATTGGGGAACTGGGAAGCAGTGAATGAAATTGGGGCGTAAATAGAATTGGGGCTAGTTAGTATTATTTAATTATTAGAATTGGGGCTAGTTAGTATTATTTAATTATTGGAATTGGCTAGTAGTGCAAATTAGTCAAAAGGATTTGGGAAGTGGGAACAGGTTCATGTGCTTGCACATGAAAGCACTGTTAAGCTAAGACAAACAAGTAATAAATAGTACTGTTAATCTAAGTAAAACTAACTAAAAAATATATTGTAGCAAGCGGGTTTCGAACCCGCGTTGAGTGACAAGGAGCAAGTCTTACGGTTAGAAGCAGACCATTGCTCCAGGCGTAATTTTATTTGTGAGTTATTCGACACATAAAGCCTCTCGAGTGTTCCAATTTGACACAACTCAAGAGGAATTGTACCATTGAGATTATTACTAGACAAGTTCAAAAGTGTGATAACCCTACTATTGAGACAGTAGGCATGGAAGAAATGAGAGGCGAATCTAGTTACCCTCGTAGAAGTAATTATGGCAGCAGTAGCAGCTGCCAAAAGGCACCTCGCTCAGCCATAGAGTCATTGGAGAAAATGGGATGTCTAACTAATTTTGTAGAGAACAGCAGCGGAGACGTTAATGGTCAAGAGTCACCCAACACAGTCACCAAAATCGAAGGAATTAATGAAATAGGGGGTGATTCTAATAGGAGGCTACCAACAACCAAATATTGAAATAAACTAGCATGCCAAGAGAGCACAAATACTGAAAATGCAGACAACCAAATTTAGAGTGTATCCAATGTGGTCAGTGAAATCAAAGGAACTGAAGGGTTGCAGTTTCCAAAGAACAAAGAGGAGAAGAAGAAGAAATAGAAGAAGATGTACAATATTTGGTACGTACTGACCTTGATTGTTACTACCAGCAGATGGTCGACTGTTTAATTGAACAGCAACTTGTTGTGCAGAAGCTTCTTCTACAGGTGAACGTGCACTGAACATTAACATGTAAGGATCAAGTCGTAAATATGGGTTCAGATGCTGAAGTCGTGCGATGACCTTCATTGTAATATTTTGTTCCATAGCATCCGTTTGTTCGTTCAACTTTTCATGCATTCCTTTTTGCATCCTCTCTTCCGTTTCCTCCATTTTCTGCTGCATCCTCCCATCAGAAGATCCAAGATTCCCTTTGTGCCTTTTTAACAAAGTGTGGGTAACTCCTCGTCCATACAATCTCATGCGACCTGGATGTTTAGGTCCCATGACTGATGCAAAAGCATCATCTGAATGACTCACATCTTTCATGAGTCGATTGTAATCTCTCCATTTCAGCCTACCAACCAAAATGCTAGTAAAAATAGTTTCAAGTAACTAAAGTTCAATAAATAATTAATACCAAATAAATTAGCACGACAAACTTTAAATAAGAAATTTCGTACAATTTTACTAATCGTATGGTCATATGAGGTTTTGTATACTCGGCTAAGTTTTCTTGTTCTTGTAGCCACGAAAATATCCTTAGTTGATACAGTATCTGAAGTATAAGAGATTTCCTTCTTTTTTCCCTAATTACATGAAAACATGTATAAGAATCTTTTCATATAAAGTTAGCAACTTCATAATTTTTTTAAAACAAAAAAGAAAGATAAGATATCAAACCTCGCGAATTAAAGCAAAAGGTGTCTACCAGCAGTGTGTGGATACTTCAACTTATTTCGATTCTCTGTATTGGTTTTCAGACATTTTCTGCGAATAAACAACAACTATTTGCTATTTGTAAATGAGCTGAACTTATAAACCTGTTATGTGCAAACTCAAACATCCTGGGCTATATTATAATTCCCAGGAATCAATCAAATTGCCTTTATATAAATTATCTTAGCTATATTATAATTCAATACAACTAAATAATATACACATGTATGTATGCATGAATAAATGAATGAATGAATGACCAAGAGTAGATAGTTGTAGTGAAATTGTTCCTTTGTAATATTATTATTGGAGTTGTACTATTTTATATAACCATATTTAATTTTGCATCCTATCATGAATCCAAGAAAAGTAGGCTAGTTATAAAGATAATTCACTATGAATCAATCAAATCACCTTTCTATAATCTAAAACTCACACTTGAAGATTGTGGAGCAAAGATAAGAAACTCACATTTTAGGTTCTTATGGTTGTCTCAAATAATCTGAAAAAATGGCCCCAACTCTATTTTTTTACAAATCACTTGAGATAGATTTAGGAACACATAAACCAATCCAGAACTTATAAACCTATTATATTAGCTAACACAGAACACAGAAACCAATCCAGAACTTATAAACTAGCTAACACAGAACTAATAAACCTGTTTACCAGAGTTAGGAACACAGAAACCAATCCAAACCAGCAAGATTTTCTATAGTTTAATGATATGAAAAAAATGGCAGTAAGTAAGCCAAAAAAGGCAGTATAACTGAAACGAAAAATGGGCAGCATTTCGCTGCAATTTATTACTGAACGGTGTAAGAAAATGAAGAAGAATCAGAATAGAATGAGAAAAAAATAACTGAAGGGGAGGAAAAAATTCGCCAGCATTTCGCTACTGTTTGGACACTGAAACAGTGAAAGAAGAGAAGAAGAAGAAGAAACTACTCAAAATGTTTCAAGTATGTAATCATAATAACAGTGCTGTAATTACCTGGTAAGGTTCGGAGTTTCAATATTTAAGAAGATCCTTAAAGTGAGATTCCGGAACATCTAGTGGCCTATTATCCATTCGAAGCTCATCATTCTCATAGGGTGTGAAGTGGATTGCGTTCAATTGACTCTTATACTTTCTCCAAGAACTACCAACTGCTTCAAAAATCCATTTTTTGCCTCGTCTGGAATGTCATATTTTTCCTACAAATTTAGTGCAATTGGGTTAGTGTAAAAAATAAGAAATATCATCCATGTTTATTGGAGATTGGGAACTTCATACCTTGATGTATTTCCACATGTCATCTTTTGTGCCTAGTTTCCTCCAATTAAATACATTAAGAGGACAAAAGGTCCCACTCCTTGCCAATGTGCCGATAAAGCTACCCAACTCATTTACAACCTCTTTAGTAGGACCAACGGGTTGATTAAACTCATTCACGGTGATTATTTTACGCTCCTTCTAATATGAACACTTGGCATTTGAGTACGACCTCTTTTTCTTTTTGGCGAGGAAGGGCCTGGAATAGTACAAAACAAAGATAATCATTAATCACTATATTTAGTTAAGTTTATGATTAAAATTTATATATATTTGCCTTGTTTCTTAGATTGTTCAATTGCTTCATGATTGATTGAATCATTAGATTGTTCATGTACTCCTTGTGATGCAGAAGTGATGGAATCCATATTCGCTTGTTGCACTTGTTCATGTACTCCTTGTGTTGCTGAAGAGGTGCAATTCTATATCATTTGCTGCACTTGTTCTTGCAATTGAGATCCACCTCCGGATTGTCGTTCTTCATTTGCATTTGACCTTGTAGCTTGGAAGGTTCTTTTTGTTGTCTACGACAAAACCTTTTGGTTTCGCAAAGATGAAGGTAATCCACCTTCTGATTGTTGTTCTTCATTTACATTTGATCTTGTAGCTTGGAAGGTTCTTTTTTTTTGCCAACGACAAAACCCTTTGATTTCGCAAAGATGCATGTGATCCAGCTGGAATGCGATAGGATATTTTCTTTTTCTTTTGCTTGAGCACCCTTCTTGATTCATGACTATTCAAATATCTTTGACATCCTGAAAAGCAAACATAATATAGGTTAGCAAATGAAGAACTGATTGACACAGATATATTAGAAAGATATTTATCTTATCTGTCGCATTTTTTAATCTTACTCTCGACACAGATTTTACTTGTAGAGGTCAAAATTAGATAACATGCTATCTATGTGCAACTAACAAAGTGGAACAAAGCCCATTGGTGATGCTTCTATCACTTCCCCAAAGAAATGCAGTAGGGCCTGAGTTCCATTAGCTCAATGAAACCACCAATTGATCAACTATATGCACCTTAATCCAGATTTCCAAACTAGCTGGAGTTCTATATGAACTCTCTGTATCAAGTCCGCTCTGTTTGCTACTGATAAGGTTTTTACTATTATCAATGATGCAGAAATAAAACAGTCTAACTTACACATTGTGGTACCAACAACATGCCATGCATCTTCCATTTCTTTTTTCTTTTGCTTTTCCAAAAGGGAAGGTCATACAAACATCATAAAACAACTTACTAAGTTCAAAATCAACTTTAGGTCCTGAGCCAATGATGCCTATTGGCTTAGTGAAACCTCATATAGTGTCCTCTATTGTTATTAAAAATGATCAAATTCCAATGGATTCTACAATAATATGGAAGTGAAACTTGGATAATCTGACCAGAACTATTTCATCCTACATAACCACCTGAACAAGATTGAAAACTGGACCATGACTGACTTGATGTATGGACTCAAAGTAATTATTACTTATTACCAGCCAGAAACGGGCAGCAGTCAGCTTCTCTATAGGATGAACTAGTTCTGGATGGAGAAACGGGCAGCAATCAACTTCTCTATATACCATGTTAGTAAAGATTTTAGTTTTCACAAGGAACTCAAGAACTCATATTTTTTTTCTAGAGTAGTTGACTTCAGTGGCTAGAAAGTCGCCTGTAAACATTTCTAATTTACAGCTTCTTGGCTAATTAAATTATATATATGTTGGGTATATTGCAGGTTGGAATCTCATTTGGTAAAATAATAGTCGATACAATTCGACCAAGTGTAGAACTACAAGGCAGACTTCCTGGAACATACATCTTCTGTGATATTACTCAATTTCATTTGGCCACTGAAATTCCAGGAATCTTGATAATTAGAGACAATCATTGTCAATCATAATATTAGTGAAGACCAAATATCATTTAAATTAGAATGCTGAGCAACCCGCGTGATAGTGAAGACCAAATATCATTTATATTAGCTATAATATTGCTATAAATTCATGGAGGATAGAAACTGCCAAATGTGTTTCACACTTGAGACTTGGACAGCTGAACCAGAAGAGGACGTTGGAGAAGGGACATGCCTCGACAACCGAATAAAAGTATCTGAATTCTCTCTCAATTAATTCAATATCTACAATAATGATACTAGATCTCCTGCAAAATTGAAGCATGTCAGAATAATTTTATAAAGGAAATAAACAAAAATAATCATAAAATATTTATTAAAAAAGCATTATCACTCACTCAAAAAATAATATACATAAAATATTTCATAATTTTTTTATTTAATCATCTACTTCCATCCAGTCCCAATCAGTATCATCAAACTCATCCTCCTCTTCTGATGTTTCCACCATTGTATCATGTGAATTTTGTGCATTATATGGAGTATCAATGATATCAACGGGTACATCTTCTCTTGACCATCTAATGTCAGCATCAAGTAATCTAGATGAGGAACCAATGTCATTATTAGGTTCCCTCCACAATGTGTCTCCAATATTAGGACAGTTCTCTTCCTCTTGATCATACAAATCAACAGGTACTTTGCTCATCGCATAATAAACATCTTTCTTAGTTGGATCCTCCACATAAAACACTTGATAAACTTGTGATGCCAATACAAAAGGGTCATCTCTACTGCATAATCTATTGAAGTACACCTGAGTTAACCCCTAATCATCTATTTTATTAAGAAACCAATCACATCTAAACAATACAACACTAAAACAACCCCAATAATCAATCTCAATGATATCCTGAATCGCTCCATAATAGATAACCTCACAATCGATGGGATTTTGGTCCCTAGAACTAGCAAAACTATGTGTTGTTGCCGATAAAGTCACTCCACTATTTTGAGTCTTGTATCGGGAATCCCGGTCTTTTGTATGAAATCGGTATCCATTAATAAAATATGTCGTATATCTTTTGGCTACCATATTTGGTCCTTTGGCTAGCCATCATAAATAATCTGGCACAACAATATTTTCAACTTTATGTTTAAACCAACTGTTGAATTCGTGACTGTGATCCCTCGCTCTGACCCACGCATTTGATATACTATGAATAACAATTAAATTCTAAAAAATTAGATAAATATAGATAAATGTTTATATAATTTATCTTACCCGATAAACGTTTCTATTTGTTCGTCTTATGACCTTACTGCATATAGCTCTAAAAAAAATTCCCAACCCAATCAAGGCCAATTCAACATTCTTGGGCAACACTTTTCTAACAGCAACCTGGAGCAAGTAATGCATTATAAAATGAGCGTCATGACTCTTGTACCCTGATATTTTCATCTCTTTCACGTGCACGCGTTTTGAAATATTTGAAGCACACCCTTTTGGTAATTTAGCATTTTTCAAGACAGTACAGAATAAACTTTTATGTTTTGGTTCCATGTAGAAGCTAGATTTAGCCACACTTATAGTTCCATCATTATTTATTCTTGGTTGTAGCTCCTTTCATATCCCCATTTCCTGTAAGTCATAGCGAGATTTTTCACGATCCTTTGATTTTCCATCTATTTTTAATAAAGTCCCAATCAAACTATCACATATGTTTTTCTCGATGTGCATCACATCAAAATTGTGCCTCAATTTGTTATGCATCCAATATGGCAATTCAAAAAGAATGGATCTTTTTTTCCACGGACCCTTATCACTCCGAGGCCTTTTTTCAGTGCTCTTTCCAAAGATATTGTTGAATTCAAGCAGCTCTTCAAACACTTCTTCACTCGACAAGGGAGCCAATGCAGGTCTATGCTCCTCCTTACCATCAAAAGACTTCTTATCTCTTCGGAATGGATGATCACGAGGCAAAAATCTTCTATGGCCCAAGTAACACATCTTGTGACTATGTTTGAGATATTTTGAACATGTGTCATAATTGCAAGTGGAGCATGCTAATCTCCTCTTAGTGCTCCATCCTGAAAGCATTGCTCATGCTGGAAAGTCACTAACTGTCCACAATAAGGTAGCACATATTCGAAATGTCTGGTTGGTTTCAACATTAAATGTGTCTATTCCAGTTTCCCATAGTTCCTTCAATTCTTCAATTAATGGTCGTAGGTACACATCTATATCATTTCCCGGAGATGATGGACCTGGAATGATCATCGACAACATTATATACTCTAGCTTCATGCAAATCCACGGTGATAAATTATAGTTCATTAACATAACAGGCCACGTACTATGAGAAATGCTCATGGTCCGAAACGGGTTGAAACCATCACTTGAAAGACCCAATCTAACGTTAGAGGGTCTCTAGAGAAGTCTGGGTGCAAAGAATCAAAAGCCTTCCAAGCTTCCCCATCAGTAGGATATCTTATATTCCCATCATTAGGTCGTTCATTAACATGCCATCTCATTGCAGCAGCCGTTTCAGGACACATGAATATCCTTTGAAGCCTAGGCTTTAAAGGAAAGTACCTTAAAACATTTGCAGGGATTTTAGAACTTGCTTTAGTCAAAGGACCAGCACTCTTCCATCTTGAAGACCCACAAATAGAGCAATTATCGACATTCGCTTTTTCTTTCCAAAATAACATGCAATCATTTGGGCATGCATGTATTTTTTTATAATGAAGACCCAAATCTTTTTATCATTTTTCTAGCCTTGTTAAAAGATTCTGGTACCTGAGCAAAGGGAAATGCCTCTTTTAGCAACTTTAACAAATCGGAAAAAGCCACATTACTCAACCCATGCAAGGATTTAAGCAAGTACAATCGAATAGTGAAACTCAATTTACTGAAGTTTTCACACCCCGGATATAACTCTTGTTTTCCTTCCTCCAGTAATTTGAAAAACTTCTTTGCATCTTCAGATAGTCTTTCCCCAACTCCTTCTTCATCCCCTCCCCGACCTTCTATATTTCTAAATGTATCATGAAGTAGTCCATCAATATCGTCACGGATGGTAGATTCTTCATCATCATTGCTTGGATGAGGTGTATTTCTCGAGGAAAATCCTTCCCCGTGGAAAACCCATTTGGTATAACCTTCAGTAAATCCATGAACAACCAAATGATCCTCCACCACATTTCTATAATGCCAATAACGATTCATGCACTTTTTGCAAGGGCATAATATTTCATTTCCTTAGGTGGCCCGTTCACTCCACGGATATACTCATCCGTCCATCTCAAGAGATTCATCCAACTTTTATCACTATTATCCATAGATATCCTATACAAAATAAAATAGAGGAATTAGTAGTAATAAATAACTAGCTACCAATAACAACGACAAACCTCGTAAAACTCTACAAGTGGGGTTCTAGAGAGGGTAGTATGTTCGTAGACCTTATAACCCCTGCCTGAGTTCTGGGGAAGGTAGTGTGTAATAAAGCGCTCACTTTTTTGAAGTGAAGCGGAATTAAAAAAAAAAGAAGAAATACTGTATAGACAACTAAGAATAAATGATACGAAGAAAATGGCAGTAAGTAAGCCAAAAAAGGTAGTATAACTGAAACGAAAGATAGGCAGCATTTTGCTGCAATTTATCATTGAAACGGTGTAAGAAAATGATAAAGAAGCAGAATAGAATGAGAAAAAGAAGAACTGAAGGGGGGGAAAAATTCGTCAGCGTTCCGCTACTGTTTGGACATTAAAACAGTGAAAATCACATACGTGAGACCGAACTTGATGATCTTGAAGTTAAAAAAAGAGAGCTTTTTAATTAATTAACGTTGGTAGCCAAGCTATAAAGAGAACCGCTCGCTTCTGTCGCTTTGTTTGCTTCCTCGCTTCTCACTTTTTAGGGAAAGCGATCGTTTTTGTGTACCTGATACACTTCATATCAAAGAAGCGGCAGATGCCTTGCTTCGCATCGCTTCTTGCTTTAAGCGAGGAAGCGGTCAGTTTTAACAATAGTGGTCTTCGATAGACCCCGACTCAAGGAATGATGAAAAGAAAGCAGTAGCAACATGCACTGACTCCTTAACAAATCTTCAACTTCAATATATATTCAAAAACTTGCGATTATCATCGTATGCAAGTAACTGAATTAAAGTGTGGTGGATTCATTATGGGACTAACTTTC
This sequence comes from Nicotiana benthamiana, assembly GCA_034376525.1. Taxonomy (NCBI): domain Eukaryota; kingdom Viridiplantae; phylum Streptophyta; class Magnoliopsida; order Solanales; family Solanaceae; genus Nicotiana; species Nicotiana benthamiana. Next base: position 122,265,223 of record CM067336.1, read on the forward strand.
TGCCACAGTATATGTGATGGATTGGGAACTACGCGCCATTACTTTTTAGTCGCTGAGAAAATTCATTTTAGATTATTTGAAAATAATATATCTTATAGGTTTAATTATAAGGAATAGCTATCTTTTAATGCTTTTTTAAGAAAAGGGCAGCCCAGTGTACTAGTTCTGCAAATTCATGATTATCTCAGCATTTCCTAACTCTTGTCCTATATTCATGACTGCCTTAGCAAAAAAGCAAGGGAATACGTCCCTCTGTTACCCATACAAGTCAAATTCTCCATAAGATTAACATGAGGTAGTATCTTTACTCAATGATCACTGGTAATAAAATAAGATCTTAGGCAGAAGAGTTGAGGAATGTCCAATGCATAATGCTAATTTGTTAATGCATAAACCTAATACTTTCAAGAGAGGACCTCTTACACTGGCTTTTAATCTATAGCTATATCTTTGAGCTATCGAAAGCAAAGATATAGATGTGTCGTACTACATTAAGAGAGTGCAATTCGTCTAATCTGGTTAGCAATGACACAAGTAGCCAAGCCTTCCATTGATTATAAGCTTTAGTTTATCAAGACTAACATCTATAAGATTAATATATGTACTTGCACATTCAATTAAAAAAGTTCATCGATCAGGAATGGCGATTTTTTTTAAAAACACTCACAAGAAATAGAAAGCGCAAAACCTCTGGCTCGATTGACTAGATAGGTAATAGAACTGTTGCAATCACCAATAGGACATGGTTTTATTAGTTTTTTCTTTTCTTTGAAGACTTGGTTTTGTTAGTTAGTGTGATCCTGCAATCCAAATGCATTATTTCAGTGAAACTATGTTTTCTGCTCTTTCTTACAAGTAATTGTTATAATGCTTATGGAACAAACTACCTCAAAGTTTTACAGTGTCAACAAATAGAAATATAACTTCAAGTATCTAGCAATCATATTACTATGTCTATTGACCTAGTTGTCTCTTCATAATGAATCCATTGGATATTGACCTCAACACAACTGATGCTCCAACAAGCAAACACTATGAAAGCTGAAACACCCCAACAGAAAAGAACTCCAATAGAGAAAAATTCAGTTTACATGTGTGCTATCAACTAGCCACACCCAACTGAAAATTAAACCCAAATAATCTGGGTTCAAAACATCAACGGAAAGCAAGAAATCATATACACTGCTAAAACACAAAACTTAAAGAAAAAAGAACGATTATAGAAGATAATGCCCAAATTAGAAAAGAAAATTACCTGAAGTTGATTTCTTACTGATTGCCTTCTGGGTTGAAATTTTGGGTCGAAACTTTCTTGCGATTGAAATATTGTTCACCTGTAATCGCTGCCTTCAAATTATTCGTCTGCTCTTCAGGTCCTTCGACTGAAACAAATGGATTAGGGGACTTTGGGGATTTGGGAGTTTTGGGTCAGCAATCGGAATCTGGGAATTTTCGGCTATCAAATGGAGTTGGGAATTTAGGGGTTAGGACATGGGAGTTCTTCAGATCTTTGTATTTGGAGTTTTTAGTTAGAAAAGAGTTGCAGAAGTTAGTGTCTCTTATGAGAGCTCTTGAACCTTGAAAGTGTCGACTGGGAATTTTCATTTTGCTATTATAATTATTAATAATATAAAATATATAATAAATTAAAGGAAAAAGGGGTTGTAATTGTATTAGCGGGTTATTGTAAAATTTAGGGGGGAAAACGTGGAGGGACTCGTTCCAATATTATAAAAAATCTAAATCGTTACTACAAATAGGGTTATTGGGACAGTTTAAACAACTGTTCCTATAAATAACACATATCGTAACGGTTTAGTAACAACCGGAACGGTTTAGTATCTAAGGTGTTCCTATTGCATCGAATTCTGTTGTAACGGTTGTAACCGTTACCGTATATACTCTATTACCACGGTTTTATAACCGTTGCCATAACAACTGTTCCCATAGTCCTATTTTCTGGTAGTGCTAGTTTACAGCATGTTTCAATATCATTGGTAGCATATGGAAGTGTTGGAATGAGACTTTAGTGACAAGAGTTTTTCTATCGGTATTCAGGTGTTGTGTGCAGCTGCTGCGATTAGAAGTTATCACTACAAGTGTTTGAGTTATGTGGTATATCATGTGATTGCACCTAAGATAAAGGGTATGGGTTATTACAGCTTGTTCTGGCTTGTGCAAAGTATAGATGTGAGATTTGGATTTTGTGGATTTTTTCAGGAGTGGAAATGTGGTTCTAAGGTTTATGAGCTAGGTTGGATTGTAAAATTTCAGTTGCATTGTGTTATTGGAACTAAATGGGATAGGGTGACATGGGATCAACCCCGAGTATATGCGTGGTAAGGTTATTCAGTGATTGGTGGGCTTTTGGAACAACTCTGGGCACGTTCGAGGATGAACGCATGTTTATGTAGGGGAGGATGTAACGACCCGACTGGTCGTTTTGAGCTTTTGCACTTTGGTCACCGGTTATCAGGAATGACTTGCCACATATGATGTATTATGACTTATATAAATTGTTGGTTTTGGTTTTCAAGCTAATCGGAAAAAAATTGGAAGAAATGTTCTCAGTTTGAAACTTGAAATTTAAAATGTTTGACCAAGATTTGACTTTTTTGTTTATGATCTCGGATTGAAATTTTTATGATTTTGTTAGCTCCATTAGTTGATTTGGGACTTAGGAGCGTGATCGGAATGCATTTTGAAAGTCCGTGGAAGATTTAGGCTTGAATTGGCAAAATTTAAGATTTCAGCATTTTTCAGTTGATATGTGAGATTTTTATATAGAGGTCGGAATGAAAATCTGGAAGTTTCAGTAGTTCCGTTTTGTCAATAGGGATGTGTGTGCAAAATTTCAGGTACGTGGCTTGGTTGGGTTTTAATCAAAGCGGAATTCAAAAGATTTTTGAAAGTTTGGCTTGAATCCGGTGAGTTTCGGGTGATTCGATGTTAATTGAGTTGTTTTGAAGATTTTTACAAGTTTGAATAAGATTTAGGATATGGTTGTGCCTTTGGTTGAGGTCTAGGGGGCCTCGGATGAGTTTCGGGTGGTCAATTGGACTATTTCGTGAAGTTTGGAATTGCGGAATTGCAGAATTGCAAGTTCAGCTGTTGCAGAGATTCCTTCTCTGCAATCACGAAGTGGTTCCTGCGATCACATAGAAGCTTTTTGAGGGACAATTCAGTTGTTCTTTGCTTTCACGAAGATTGAGTTGTGATCGCATAGAATGGAGTAATTGTTGATCGCAAACGCGTAGTTATGGTCGCGTTCACATAGAGTTATTGGACCTGAGATCTTGGCGTGATTTTTGTTCATTGTGAACGCTAAAGTGGGTCCGCGGTCACGTAGATTAAAAAGGGCTGAGCATCGCATTCACAGAGTGTTTTATGCCTTTGCATAGAGTATTTTCGGGAGTTGAGTTTTTGTGCTTCGCGATCGCGAAGGTTTATCCGCGATTGCTATGAAGGAATTTATGCATGGACAAAAGGTTTTTAAGGTCGTCTTGTCCGCAAATGTGGGGTTTATTTCCTCCATAGTTGGTTGGTTTTGGAGATTTTTGAAGCATATTGAAGAGGGATTCAAGGGGAATCGTTTGGAGGTAAGATTCTTGGACTTAAAACTCGATTATTATATGAATTCCACCTGGTAAATCATGGAATCAAAGCCTAATATTGAAGAGCTAGGGCTTGGAATCAGAGACCTTGAATTTGAGATTTGAAGGGTCATTTATGGATGTATTTTAATGTTCTTGGTATGTATGAACTCATGAGAGGATGATGATTTCATTAATGTTAACTTCGTCGGAGACGTGGGCTCGTGGGGGCGGGTTTGAGCAATTTTGGGGTTTTGATGTAAATTGGATATTTTGAGTGGGCTTCATTTCCTTAGCATATTTTAATGATTATGTACTGATAGTGGCTAGATTTGGAGCATCTGGAGGTCGATTCGTGCGAGCAAGGCATCACGGGCTAGAGTTTAGATTGTATCGAGGTGATTAATGATTGTACGTGATATTTTGAGGGTTTGAAACCCCGGATTGCAATCATAGTGCTATATTGAGGTGAGGTACACGCTTGATGACGAGCGTGGGGTCGGGCACCATTGGGGATTGTGACTTGGTCCATCCCGATTGATAATTTTACCGCGTATTTGATTTAAAATTATTTTGTTATCATTATTATTTGGGTTGAATGTCATATTTGGGCATAGTGCCAGCTATTTGAATCCTTTGGGGCTTTTTATTTATATTTCTTCATTGTTTTGACTTTATACTTAAAATATGTCATATTATTTTCCACTGGTTTACTACTCAGCCTGTTTACTGAGTATTAAGACTTAAATGATATCTTAAATGATTTTTGGGTTGAGAAAACACTGTTTTACTATTGCACGAGAGGATTGTGATGATTATTGACTAAGGCCGAGGGCCTACGTTGTGAGGAAATACTGATTGATTTGAGGCCGAGGGCTTGAGATATGTACGTCACGAGGTGGCTTGATTGATTTGAGGCCGAGGGCCTGAGATATGTAAGCCTCGAGGTGGCTTGATCGATATGAGGTCGAAGGCCTAGTTTTGATGCCACGAGATAGCTTGTTATTGCGCTTGGGCCGTAAGGGGCTCCTCTAGGAGTTTGCACACCCCTAGTGAGCGTGGTTACCCACTGTGATGTGAGATATAGTCCGAGGGGATGGTATTGTTCTATGTGATTTCCCGAGGGGCTGGTACCGTTCTAAGATATTGCCCTAGGGGCATATTTTTTGACATTGTGTCCGAGGGGCGAACCTTATGTGCTTATCTTTCTTATTTTCCTGTCATTTACCTGTTTAATTGTGTAGTTACGCTGAGGGGCAGATTTTCTGTGCTTATCTGCACCAATTATTTTGCATTCATTTGCGTAACTGCTAAAAAGGTCTTTTTTTTGGTAAGTCAAATATTTTTATTGCACATTATCAAATTACATGAATATGAACATAGTGTTCATGTCGATCCACACCTCCTCTTCTACTACTTTTCCTGTACTACAAGTTTGTCAATTCTCTACGCAAATTTGTATTTTATTTGTTCTTTGACCTTTCCTACTGGCCTCACATTACAAGTATAAACTATTTCTCTAACAATACTTTGTCTATCTCTGTATCTTTTTTCAAAGATTCTCTGATTCCTTTCTATCTAGATATTGCGTAAGACTTCTGCTAGGATCATCTTCATTAGCTGCCCTTCTGTCAATTTCTTCATGGCCTTCTCCACAAACCAACCTATTTTTTGCTCCCATGTTACAACAGTTACATGTATTTGTAGCCATTTGTATATGTCCTGCCAGATTTCTTTAATGCTTGAACATTCATAGAACAAGTGTTTACGAGACTCATTTGCACTTCCACAGAAAACACATTTGTGTCGTCATTTATACCCCATCTACTCAATCTATCTGTAGTCATCATCCATTCTTGTACGATTAGATCTATCGTCAGAATTAGTCCAATCTTTTTTTTCTTTTTTTTTAAATATTCAATTAAACTAACATAACTAAAATAGCATAGAGAGTCACCCAGACAATCTCCTCACCCTACACTTAAAATTGTGTATTGTCCATAATACACACCCATACATACAAGAGGGTAAAAAAAACTCCATGGTAGGCCAAAGGCCGGAGCACTAGCATATCATGGGGTACTCAGACTTCTCCCATGCGTGGTTCTTCGTGGGGATACCTCACATCTTTTTCAAACCATCTGGTTTGATGTTGCATCCTTCTAATAGCTTTGCTTTTCATGCTCCTAGAAAATCAAAAATCGACACTACAAAAATAATAATAATAATAATAATAATAATAATAATAATAATAATAATAATAATAATAATAATAATAATAAGAAAGCAGTAAAGTTGGGTTGCCTCTCGACAAGCGCTTGATTTAACGTCGCAGCACGACGTGAATCACTTTCTGCCTCCACTTCGAACTTACGAATTGAACCCCAAAATTTGATTTTGTGATCATGCTTTTTCGGGTGGTAGAACGAATCTAATTGATCCAATAAAATAATGTAGTATTCTGCACTTCTTGGCCTTTGGATGAGATGTGTATTCCCGACTTTTTGGCACGAAGAATTCCAAAATGTAGGCATCTTGTTCCTTACTTCTTGAATCCTCAAGTGGCCTCAAACGACTCTACAATGTAAAAAAGTGCTTGGAGTGTGGACCAATGCGCTCAACTATGCAAACATTAGGATTGTCGACAACTTTAACACTAATGACACTAGAATCAACTAAATATGTATCCTCAATATTTTTTGGTTCACTCTAGTATCTCTCCTACGACATCGGCATCTTCAAAATCTAGTTCGATTGATTGTTGGTGTTCTACTATGGCCTTCTCCTCTAGATCATCCTCGTATTATTTTGAATTCTCTAGTATAATGGCAATTTCTGCAGCCAATTCATTCTTATATTGGCTACTATCTACAATGTCAAGTTGTTGCGCTTTGCAAGATTCAATTAATTTCTTCACTTGAGCCTCCAAGTTGTGAATAGTTGCCCTTTGCCTTTGCACCCGTAGTTTTATCTTATCATATTGTTCCATAAGGCACTTTAGCATATCCTCAATCTCTTTCAGGTCCTCAAACCTCGGTTCTTTATTCCTATTAACTTCACAAGGAAAAAAAACCATCAAAGTAAGGGGTTGGAGGAAGATAAGAAATATAAGTACAACATGAAAGTGAGAATCTTGACCACCACACAATCACACACATTTCACACATAAGATTGAGTTGGTGCACATAACTCACTCTCGGAAATATTTTGATAATTTTTCCCTCCGTGGTTTCCTCCACAATATGCATAACGAGGATCAAAAGTAGAATTACCAACATCAAAACTCTCATAATTCCAAGATGCCATGTCTCTCATATCAAAAATAAAAAAATATAATCTAAATAAATAATCAAATACAGAAAAACTAAATAACAGCTCAAACTTGAAACCTAGAAATATGTACATGCACAACTACACCGTTAGTTCCTCGGAAACGACACCAAAATTTGATCAAGCTCAACTATGCCTTATTAAAAGGACAAAAAAATTGTTGCAAATATAATCCAATTTACAATTCTATGACGACCTGACCCGTTGTCTCTTGTATTTCAGCGTCGTTATTCCCGCTATATGTTTCCTCGTGCATTGTTATATGTGTCTGGTAAGTTTAAAGTGGTTTGTATTGAAATTGGATATAATAAGACAAATAGTCTCTTTAAGAAAAGCTTAAGTTTTAAAAGTCAACCGGATGTTGACTTATGGATTAGAGGGCTCGGAACTGATTATTGATGGTTCGACTAGTTTTAGGGGATGATTTATGACTTAGGAGTGAAAATGGAAGTGAATTCGGAGGTCCGGTGTTGAAGTTAGCCTATTTTTGCAAAGTTGGAATTTCGGAGAAATCCGGTTGATAGGTGAGAATTAGATCAGGGGGTCAAAATGAGATTCCGAGAGTTGTATTAGCTTCGTTAGGAAAATTCGAGTATGTGTGCAAAATTTGCAGGTCATTCGGACGTTGTTTGGTTGGGTTTTGGTTCGAATGCAAAATTAGAAAGTTATAGTTTATCCTAGAAGGAAATTCAATGATTTTGGTGATATTTGATGTTAAAGATAGCGTTTTTATGACTCGATAAAGATTTAATGGAGTAATAAGTCGTGTTGGTGCTTTTGGTTGAGGTCCCGGGGGCCTCGGGGTGATTTCGGATGATTGACGGACGGTTTTGAAGTTGAAAAGTGCAGCAGATTTTAGGCTTCAGATGTTGTAGAAGGGTCCCTCTATGCGATCGATGGTATGGCATTGCGATCGCATAGAAGGCTGGGTTGTGGGCTTGAGTTTGTTCAATGCGATCGCGAGTAGTGCGATGCGATCCCATAGGTTGAGGTCATGGTTCTCTGCGATCGCAAAGGGGAGGCTGTGTTCGCGTATGTATGGGAAGCGAAGGTATGCGATCACATGTAAGAGGTTGCGTTAGCATAGGTCAGCGGGGAGGCCTGGGAAGGATGCACTATGCGATCGCAGCAGTTGTTACGCGATCGCATAGAGGAAGTCAGAGTTGGGCAGAGGGTTTTTAATATCATTTCATCCGCGAGTCTCTTCACTTTTTCCTCCATTTTTACAATATCTTGAGAGCTCATTGACGGATTTTGAAGGGGATTTCGACGAGAAGCGATGAGAGGTAAGTCCCTCGGCCTAGGAACATCATTTTATCATGGTTTTAGCCCTTAAATTTCTGAAATAAAATCGAATTGGGGAAGAACTAGGGCTTGAAATTTCATATGAAGATTTGGGATTTGGAGGAGCAATTGGACTCCGATTTTGATTAACTTTATATGTATGGACTCGCGGCGAGCCGAGGATTCCAAAATGTAAGTTTCATAATTTTTCGTGAAGCAAAACCGGGGCTCGGGTTTTGCTAGTTTCGAGATTTTGGCTATTTCTCGGTTGTTTTACATTGGGTATTGTCCCATAGGCATTTTGTGATGTATTCACTCTGTTTTTGTTTAGATTCGACGCGCGAGGAGGCATAATTAAGAGGCAAAGGCGTCGCGAGCTTGAGATTTCATCGGTTCGAGGTGAGTAATGCAAGTAAATGTTGTTCTGAGGGTTTGAAACCCCGGACTTTCACATCGTAACGCTATGCTGAGGCGTGACACGCACTTCATGATAAGTGCAGGGTCGGATACTATCGGGGATTGTGACTTGGTTCATCCAAAGTGAGATTTATGCTATATTGGCGTATGATACGCACACTGTGCTAACTATTATTGGGCTTTATGCCGTGTTTGGGGCTTAGTGACGACCTGTGATATCCTTCGGGAGTCGGTATTACTGTTTTAGCATAATTACATATCATTTACTCTCAGTCCATGGTTTTAAACACTTTGTTGCAAAACCAACCATATTTCTACGTTCAAATAAACTAAAAATGCTATTTTCAAAATGTTATTTCGGCTGAGGATCATTGTTTTATAAATTCTCAAGATGCTTATGATATTTCTCTGGACTAATTATTGGTGGCTCGGGCTGCGCGTCGCAGTGGTGATTGGAAATAGTGGTAACATGGACACTGTGTGATATGGGCTGTCAGATAACATGGACTGACCTGGTTTTGATTGTCGCCGCGAGATAGTTGGTTATTGATTGTCGCCACGAGATGGCTGGTTATTGATTTTCGCCACTAGATGGATGGTTTGATTATTCGCCACGAGATGGCTGTTATTGCACTTGGTCTGTAGGAGCCCCTCCGGAGTTTGTACACACCCCTAGTGAGCGTCTTCGACGATAAATGATATGGGTGGCTCGAGTTGCACACCGTAGTGGGTACTGGATTATACCATCATATGCATTGCATCACATCCCTGCATTTGCATCACACACACACACACACACACACACATATATATATATATATATATATATATATATATATATATATATATATATATATATATATATATATATATATATATATATATATATATATATATATATATATATATATATATATATATATATATATATATATATATATATATTATTGTTCAGTTGTTCAGTTGAAGATACTTTTATACACTATTTTAGCTTACTTTGTGTAATTATTGGGTTTTCTTTCTTTCGGAGCTTTATTTACTGTTATTACTCGCTGAGTTGGTAGACTCACCCCCTACTCCCTGCACATTGTGTGCAGATTCAGGTACTCCAGAGGATTTGCGCGTGCGGTTGCTGATTATTAGTTTGACAGAGTATTGAGGTAGCTGCCAGCGTCCGCCGGACCCATGTCTCTGATCTTCTAGTTATTTTCTTGTTATTCTGACACTTGTATTTCCTTCATTATTACATGTGTTCAGTATTTTTTAGAGGCTCTAAAACTCATGACCCCAGGTCTTTGGGGAAGTTATGTTGTTCTGTGAGATTTACGGGATATTTTTATAGCTAACAGTTTATTATTGGTTTCCTTCACTATTAATGGCTTAGAATAATTGGTTTATGAGCTCTATGCTTGGGTTGAGAGCACATATGGTCGGGCTTGCACAGCCTTTGGGTTGGGCGCCATCACGATCGGGTTTGGGGTCGTGACAAATTGGTATCAGAGCCTAGGTTACTAGGTCTCACGAGTCATGAGCCGATTTAGTAGAGTCTTGTTTCTGGGTGTGTCGTGCACCACACTATAAGCAGGAGGCAATAGAACCTTTAGGAAAAACTCTACTTTCTTGAAATCTTATCGTACGTCCTTGATTCAGCTTGAAAGAGTAACTCTTGAAATTCCTTCCTCACGTTGTATGCGTCTGTGAGCGTCCAGTATTATATGTGCCTGGATGGCGGTGGTATCCCAGTCGAGGGGCGAAATATGATTCCTATGAGTTGATATTGGGCCAGTCTGGAGGACTTGAGGGAGAATATCTGTCTATGGCTTGAGCGCCAAGGTGTTGATTGCGCGAGCTAGTGTTAATGAGCTTATAAGTTCAGTATTGTCTCTAATTGTTGTAATGGCAGCTGGATAGCTTCATGATGAGTATGTTGGCGCCGTATGATGTGTTTGTAGGACTTGGTAGTGTCGAGGGAGGTCTGCTAGGTGATTGTGTAATATGTATGACGGTGGATGATGTACCGAAGTATTGTATTGAAGCAAACAGGTGGGTATCTCCTGCAGAATATTTTGAAATGGTATGATCAGTATGTGTATGTTAGAAGATCTCGTGTGTAATTAAAAGTTACTTCTATATGTTATGATTCGGGTAGCGGCAACGCATGTTCGGGTATCAATTTTGCTAATATAACATAGGAAGCATTGAGATTAGGTTGTTATTATACATTGTGATGCTACGTCGAGTTGTGGACGTGTTGTTAGGATGATTTTAGCAATTTTTTGGCAGGTGGATTGGCTCAATTACAAAGGAAACTCTGCTGGAATTTTTGAAAAATAAAAAAATTTGGGACTTAGTAGAAATTTTGTCGTCTAAAGAGTGGGCTTGTCGGTTGTGCGAATGAAAGTAAGAATTGGAAAAAAGTTAGAATTTCTGATGATTCGTGTTTCCACAAACTTATGAAAGAGCGAGTTTAATCTCGCCATGATGTTTCGAGGGCTATAGAGTATGGGTGTTTAATATATGTGGCTTCAAGCTAAGTTGGGGAGGTTGCTATTGATGTACTGTGTTAGTTCTGATTTGATGCATATGAGAGAATCAGTTCTGGTTGCAGAGCCGAGGGTGGCACAAGTGAAGCAAAAAAAAATTTTTCCAAAGGTTATATGGTGTATCGTAGATGCGAGAAAATAAAAGAAAGTCTTGAGTTGTTGATAAGGAGTGCTTAGAGTAAGCGAAGGAATTTGTTCGGTTGTATCGGAATGAGCTCTCGTCTTGTAGTGTCAGAGTGCTGATATGTCCCGTGTGGTTTGCTTCATTAAGTCAAGTGATTTGCAGTGTGTATAAGAGTGGATGGCTTTTGAGAATGGATTTTGGGGTGTTCGAGATTCGATATGTATCACTCAGACGTTTTAAGGTTGAGTATGTGACTAAGGTAGTATTTCTTGGAACGGGTCAAGATTCGTGGTATTTTCATGTTGATTACATGAATTCTAGGTATCAGAAATTGGGAAGTAATAAAAACTAATTCAGAGTCGCAGGAAGTCCTTTAGGTAAGGTACTTGGAAATGTGGTATTTCTGAGAATGTTGGAGGAAATATTCAGTGGCCTATGGGTCTTAAACAGTGTGGTCTGGTGTTCGGGTCTCATGTAGTGAGCCTGGGTTGAGACACTGTGGTGCTGCAGCAAAAGAGTATATCTAGTTGAAGATGAATTAGGTGGGAATCTAGGCAAATGAAGTATCTTGTTAGTGGACCGGATTCGGCATGGTAAGGGTATGGTTAGTTCTCGTTGTGTATTCGAGGTAATGTGTTAACACATGTAATTTTTGCGGCAATGTTCTTGGGTATTGATGATTCTCTTGGCGTGTTGTAATTTAAAAAGGATTCAGTCACGGTGGTTTAGTTGTGTAGATGGAATTGGGAGAGTTCTTATTGATTAAGACAAGGTTGAAGGGATGCATTTCTAAGGCTGTAAATTGGCATGAGGGTATAATAATTTTTCTCCTTAATGGTATCAATGAAAAATCCAGACTAGTTGGGTGCGTCGATGTCTGCGGGGCAGAAGGGAGATTAAAGTTCTCGTGTTATTCATGGAGGGTATTTTGTATGCGGTATGTTGTAAAGAACCGAGATGGGCGTATGCGAGATTTCGACTCAGTTCTGAAAGGTATGGTGGGTTTTGCTATGTCTTAGGTAATGAGTAGCTATAGGTAATCAAGAATTGGTACTGTTAATTGGAAGTGATTTGATGATGGCTTATGTTTCGGAAAGAGGGTAATTCCGCAAATGATACGTCAGAAGTGTTATGGTATTTCCTTATGGGATCGACTGCGTGGTATCTGAGTTGTTTGATGGCAAGAGAGTTTTAGAGTATGTTTCGTGGAATAGTTGGGTACTTGAGATGTAATTGGTATTTCACATTGTGGAAATTTGGATCAGATACAATGATTCATGCGCTTTGAGTAGTCGGAGACTGAGAGTTCTCCGGTGCAGTCTATGCGGTGATTGAGGATCGTGTGTGTTGCATTGGTACTGTCAACGGCTATTAGGAATTCGGAAGCCGAGTGGATCTTTCCGTGCTTAGTATATTAAATTCTGGATATGTTATGGGGATATAGAGTGATTGTCTCAGTGTCGAATTATTCGAATCAATTGTGCTATGAGTCATGTTGGGAAATGCGAAATGTTGTGTGGCGGGGTGTATCGCACCATGTTCTAGTTGGAGAGTTGTGTTCTAGAGACTAGCGGTCGGCTGGAAAAGATTGCGTACCATAATTGGGCCTTCGAGGTGAATGTCAATATAGAAGTTTCTACCATTGATTTGGTTCCAGAATTGAGGGACGTTTCAGATGCGTCCTTGTGGTGGGGCATGTCGCCGGGCGAGATTGTGGATTTCAGTAACTATATGGTGCCGGGCACCATATCGTATGACTCCGGTATGAGTATAGTAGTGGAAGTGGAATTTGTAGCTTACAATGCTTATATGAATATCTTTCTGCACTCAGTTGCTCGCGACCGATGTTGGTATTTTGTTATTATGAGCAATTTTGCTCGATGTGTACCTCCCTATGTGAGGCGTGTTGTGTGGATCGGGTGGCATGCCACCACGAGTATGTTATCTGGATCAGGTTGCACGCCGCAACCGTGTGATGCTGAGAATGGCTATCTTTGTGATGATTTGTATTCCTTGCTTCCTGTCTTCCGGGGGAATGTCCGTATTGAGAATTGCTTGGAGGATAGCGTATCGATTGTGTCCTTCCAGGATAGAATGATGTATATTACTTGTTTCACCGTGAGTGTGATAGGTGATTGAGTCTCAGGCATCGATCTGTGCATGGTTGTCTACTTTGAGCATGGTAGCACGAGGTGATTCATGTGTAATAGAGTTGAGTTAGGATCGCGCGTTGTGGTGAGGCCACTTGGAATTAAGACCTCTCGAGGAGGAGTCAGGTACTCTTATCCCTATGATGTGAGACAGGGTCTCACCTTGGTTTTGTAAAGGTATTGATGATCCTGAGGTATAACTATTCCGGTTGAGTCATTGGCCGTGATATGGGGAATGATTAGACTGATTCTTATTGGCATGTGTATCATACAATTGTGGCTTAGGCCTATATTGAGGTATCATATCACCAGAAGTGGTGTGTTAGGCCCGAGGTGATCATTGTGTTATTAAGGAGCATGAGCAGATTTGATTTCAGTGGGTTAGAAGGATAATGTCGAGGTTTGACTCGAAAACTTGTTGTGGTAATAGTCAACTTGGAAGTGACTTCATGAATGGTTGATTTGAAGGACTGCTACTGTTCGTTGCATTTCGTTATCGTTGGCAATATGCGGAAGTGTTGAAATAAGACTCTAGCTAAATAAGAGGTTATCTATTGATATTGAGTACTGTGGGCAACTGCCATGAATAAAGACTATCGTTCCGAGTGTTGTAATGTGTGTTATATTGCATGAACGCACCTGCGGTTGTAGGTGTGGGTTGCTACAGCTGGTTTGGATTGATTCTGATTATAGATGTGAGGTTCCGATCTTGTGTATGATTTCGGGTAGGAAGCATGGTACTACGGTTTATGGGTCAGATGGATTGTGAAATTTCAATTGTGTTGTATTTTCGGTACCTGTGTGAGTTAGGGTGACGTAGGATCACCCCGGGCATGTGCCTAGTAATGTCATTTGGTTATTGGGTTGCTTCTAGTACAGCTCTGGATACGCTCGAGGACGAGCGTTTGCTTAAGTTGGGGAGGATGTGATGACCCGACCCGTTGTCTCTTGTATTTCAGCCACGTTATCCCCGTTATATGTTTCCCCGTGCGTTATTATATGTGTCTGGTAAGTTTGAAGTGGTTTGTATTGAAATTGGATATAAATGAGACAAATAGTCTCTTTAAGGAAAGCATAAGTTGGAAAAGTCAATCGGATGTTGACTTATGAGTTAGAGGGCTCGGAACGGATTTTCGATAGTTCGACTAGTTTTGGGGGTCCAGTGTGGAAGTTTACCTATTTTGGTGAAGTTGGAATTTCGGAGAAATCCGGTTGATTGGTAAGAATTTGATCCGGGGGTCGGAATGGGATTCCGAGAGTTGCATTAGCTTAGTTATGCGACTTCGAGTATGTGTGCAAATTTTCAGGTCATTCGGACGTCGTTTGGTTGAGTTTTAGATCGAATGGGAAATTAGAAAGTTATAGTTTATCTTGGAAGGAAATTCAATGATTTTTGATGTTAAAGATAGTGTTTTTATGGCTCGAGCAAGATTGAATGGAGTAATAAGTCGTGTTGGTGCTTTTGGTTTAGGTCCAAGGGGCCTCGGGGTGATTTCGGATGGTTGATGGATGGTTTTGAAGTTGAAAAGTGCAACGCATTTTAGGCTTCAGGTATTGCAGACGAGTTGCTCTATGCGATCGCAGGTATGGAACTAGGATCGCATAGAAGGCTGGGCTGTGTCTTAAGTTTGTTCTATGCGATCTCGAGAAGGGCAATGCGATCGCATAGGTTGAGGTCACGGTTCTCTTCTCTGCGGGGAGGCTGCATTCACGTAGGTTTGGGCAGAAAAGGTATGCGATCGCAGGTAAGAGGTTGCGTTCGCATAGGTCAGCGGGGAGGCCTGGGAAGGATGCACTATGCGATCACATGAGTTGCTACGCGATCGCATAGAGGAAGTCAGAGCTGCGCAGAGGGTTTTTAATATCATTTCATCCGCGAGTCTCTTCACTTTTTCCTCAATTTTTACAATATCTTAAGAGCTCATTGACGAATTTTAAAGGGGATCTCAACGGGAAGTGATGGGAGGTAAGTCCTTCGGCCTAGGAACATCATTTAATCATGGTTTTAGCCCTTACCTTTCTGAAATCAAATCGAATTGGGGAAGAACTAGGGCTTGAAATTTCAAATGAAGATTTGGGATTTGGAGGAGCAATTGAAATCCGATTTTGATGAACTTTATATGTACGGACTCGTGGTGAGCCGAGGATTCCAAAAATGTAAGTTTCATAATTTTTCGAGAAGCGGGCCTGGGGCTCGGGTTTTGCTAGTTTCGAGATTTTAGCTATTTCTCGGTTATTTTCGATTGGGTATTGTCCCATAGGCATTTTGTGATGTATTCGCTCTATTTTTGTTTAGATTCGACGCGCGAGGAGGCCGAAGTGAGAGGCAAAGGCGTCGCGAGCTTGAGATTTCATCGATTCGAGGTGAGTAATGCAAGTAAATGCTGTTCTGAGGATTTGAAACCTCAGACATTCACATCGTAACGCTATGTTAAGGCGTGACACGCACTTCATGATAAGTGCGGGGTCGGATTCTATCGAGGATTGTGACTTGGTCCATCTCGAGTGAGACTTATGCTGTATTGGCGTATGATACGCACACTGTGATGACTATTATTGGGCTTTATGCCGTGTTTGGGGCTTAGTGCAGACCTGTGATATCCTTCGGGAGTTGGTATTACTGTTTTAGCATAATTGCATATCATTTACTCTCAGTCCATGGTTTTAAACACTGTTTTGCAAAACCAGCCCTATTTCTAAGTTCAAATAACTAAAAATGCTATTTTAAAAATGTTATTTCGGCTGAGGATCATTGTTTTATAAATGCCAAGATGCTTATGATATTTCTCTGGACGAGATGGCTGGTAATTTATTGTCTCCATGAGATGGCTGGTTATTGATTGTCGCCACGAGATGGATGGTTATTGATTTTCGCCACTAGATGGCTGGTTTGATTATTTGCCACGAGATGGATGGTTATTGCACTTGGGCTGTAGGAGCCCCTCTGGAGTCTGTACACACCCCCAGTGAGCGTCGTCGACGATAAATGATATGGGTGGCTCGGACTGCACGCCGCAGTGGGTACTAGATATTACCATCGTATGCATAGCATCGCATCCCTGCATTTGCATCACACACACACACACATATATACATATATATATATATATATATATATATATATATATATATATATATTGTTGTTCAGTTTTTTAGTTGCAGATAATGTTATACACTGTTTTAGCTTACTTAGTGTAGTTATTGGGTTTTCTTGCTTTCAGAGCTTTATTTACTGTTATTACTCGCTGAGGTGGTAGATTCACCCCTACTCCCTGCACCTTGTGTGCATTTTCAGGTACTCCAAAGGATTTGCGCGTGCGGTTGCTGATTCTTAGTTTGATAGAGTATTGAGGTAGCTTCCAGCGTACGCCAGACCCATGTCTCTGATCTTCTAGTTATTTTCTAGTTATTCTGACACTTGTATTTCCCTCATTCTGACATCTATTCAGTATTTTTTAGAGGCTCTAAAACTCGTGACCCCAGGTCTTTGGGGAAGTTATGTTGTTCAGTGAAATTTTCGGGATACTTTTATTACTAACTGTTTATTTTTGGTTTCCTTCACTACTAATGACTTAAAATAAATGGTTTATGATCTCTAAGCTCGGGTTGAGAGCAGATTTGGTTGGGCTTTCCTATCCGTTGGGTTGGGCGCCATCACGACCGGGTTTGGGGTCGTGACAAATTTCGGAGTCGAATCTCACTGAGAACTAAAGCTTAGCTACAATTAGTCACTATCACCAAGAATACTAGCTTGAACAATTCATATCTTATAGATATTAAGATTCTTGTGTTTAAAATTAACTAATAAATTAAAATAATAAATTAACACTAAAGATACTACATGTTGGAGAAAAGATTAAGGAGATCTAGAGTTATAATTCCCCCAATTATCGGAATCCTTCTTGGTATATCTTCTGTAATTCTGCCTAATTATTCTCTACCGATCATGGCCGCTCTGCATGTTGCAATTTTCTTCTGAGTAATTACGACAATTTTGTAGACATACTCTCCCGAGTTACGCTAGGTGGCTTTAGTTACAGCTCACTAAAATCGCACCTAATATTTTGTTATCCCTAATCCCACCTAAACTCTTGGTTATTGATTCCTCACATACATCGGGAGTGATATTGTTCAACAACTACCCAAATATCACTCTCTTCCGAGTAATACATAATAAATAGGCACGGCTAATTGAGGGCCCTTCAATCAACCACAAGAATAATATAGTTGAACAAATTGAGAAAATACTACGACTCAATTATATAAAAACAGAACAAGTATTTATCCCACAAAAGGTTCCATCAAAATCTTTGATAATAAATTAGCTATTCGTAATAGTATGCAAAATTAAATACAATACTAAAAGTCATAACAAATAATGGAAATAGGAAGAAGAAAGTGAGAAACTTATAGAAAAATTCTCCGCCTTGCTCCGAATATGTTCTTGCCTCCGTAGGTCGAATCCTCGGTCTCCTTTGCCTCATTAGGTGTAAATTATGTCAAAAGTATATCAAAGGTCCTCAAAATACCGTTTTCCATGTATATATACCAAGTAGGGTTGGTCTCAAACAAATATACCTTCTCCAATGCGAAAAAAGACACATTTTCCAGATAGGACGTGCGCAGCGTGCTTAGATCGCGCTCAGACCGCGCATATCCACTTTGATTCTGCCTAACGAGCGCGTCCTGAGCGCTTCTGCGCACTTGGCACAAAAGTTTTACCCTGTTCTATTGGGAATTTGGAAAAACGTAAAATATAAAAGTTGTAGCCTTTTTAGTTAGCTTTCCAATCATATATTGTGGAGTCTAAATGGAGTTTCGAGCGAAAGGTTATGTGTATTTTACTAGACAATGCGCAATATGCCTACTCAATTCTTTGTTTGCTCTTAATTATCATCCGTTGATCTCCGAACACGATCCTGACTTAATTCCTTGGGACTTTACTTAGACTTCAAAGATCCAAATCACTTGAATTCATTCCATCATAATTACATAGCTCGGAATCACTCATATAAGGTATAAAATACACCATTAGTGCAAAACACTAGCGATTAAAGCTCAAACTCAATTAAAGTGCAGTAAATTTGAGTGTAATTAGTGGCTAAAATACATAATTATTGCCTATCATCAATTATATATGAACTTCCAGCATATTATGCTGAACCGATATACTTTGATGGCTCCGGTATAATATACTAGAGTTCTAGTATATTATACTGGAATTCGAATATATTATACTGGAATTCCAGTATATTATGATAGAGTATTTCCGAATTTGAACAATGTTTTTCTTCAGATTTATCTTTACATGAAAAATTGTTAAATTTTGATAACTTTTGAGACTGTGGCTATTTTTAAATGACCAATTGTAAATCTGGTTATTTTTGAATTTTTCCCCATTTTCAAATTGATCGTTACCGGTCCGACTAAATTAGTTTTTTTTCCTCCAACTAAAATAGATAATAAAAATCTAGAAATCAGTAGTGGAATTCAATGTACCAGGAATGATTATTAGCATTTGCTAGTGTAAAATTCAAGAATGATTCCTAGAGTTAAAAATAAGGTATCTAGCATAATATGAAAGGATTCGAACCTCAGTAATCGTTATTGGGGTTTGAACTTATGAAGGATTGAACAAACCCCAATAATAGTGTAATTATTGCTGAGGTTTGAACATAAAAGGAATATTTCACCAATAGTAGCTCTTTTGAACTCAAGGATAATATTCTGGACTTTCAACTTATAGAAGTTAAAACTCCATAATTGTGTCCTGGAGTTCATAATAAGGTACTACTTATGGGGTTTGAACCTATAAATATTTAAACTCCAATACATGTATTTTGGAATTCACCTGTAGAGAGTTTTTGAACTCAAGAGTATTATACTAAAATTTCATAGAATATTTGAAATCTAATAACAATTGATGGAGTTGTTCAGTGCGATTTTTGTTCAAAATATACCTATATTTAAATGAAATGGCTAAAATGTGATGCATTTTTAAATCAAACTAAATAATAATAACATGAGGTAACAAGTTAGGTGATTTTGGAAGTCCGTAAAATTTCAGGTCATTCGGACGTGGTTTTGTTGGGTTTTTGATCGAATGAGTTTCGGAAGATTTTGAAGAACTTAGGTTTGAATTCGTTGAGAATTGATGATTTTAGTATTGTTTGATGTATCTTAATGATTGGAACAAGTTTGTGTGATGTATTAGGATGGGTTGATACTTTTGGTTGTGGTCCCACGGGTGTCGGAGTGATTTCAGGTGGCTAAACGGGAAGTTTAGAGTTGTTAAGTGCAGCAGAAAATACAGCAGCTGTGCAGGCCAAAGTTTTGCCTTCACGTCCGCGTTTGGTCTCTCGCGTTCGCGGAGGGCTAATTTATGGACCATCGCATTCACGGGGGAGGGTCTCACATTCACGTAGGAGAGGCCTGGGGTCCTGTTGACTTTTTTCAATGAGTTCACGACCAAGGGTTTCACATTCGCGTAGTGGGATCAGCTATACCATCACATTTGCGACATAAGGCCCGCGTTTGCGTAGTTGTGTCAGTTTGAGCCTCGCATTTGTGGGTGAGACACCGCATTCACGAAGAGTAAAAGAATGTCAATGGAATGTTGAGAATCACAATTGTGAGAAGGGCCTCGCGTTCGCGTAGAAGGAAAAGTCACCTGGGCAGAATAGTTTTTATAATATTTCATCCACGAGTCTAAGTTCATTTCCACCATTTTTGAACATCCTTGAGATCTTTTGGACGAGAATTGAAGAGGGTTTCGACTGGGATTGATTGGAGGTAAGTCCTAAGATCTAAAAATATGATTTAATTATAGAATCATCCTAGAAATTCATGAAAATTGAGCAAAAAGGGGAAGAACTAGGGCTGGAATCTTGGTATTTTAAATTGGATTTTGAAGGGTTATTTGAGCTCAGATTTTGGAGTTGTTGATATGTATAGACTCGTGGAGAGATAAGTGAATCCGTTATTGTAGAAATGTTTGAGTTTCGAGAAGTGGGTTCTGGCTCGGGTTTTGCTAGTTTTGGTATTTTTGATGTTTTCTATTATTTTCGATTGGGTATTGTTTCCTTACCCTATTGTGATGTATTCGTTGTAGTTTTGGTCAGATTCAACGCGTGAAGAGGCCAATTCAGAGAAAAGGGCATAGAGAGCTAGATATTTGGCCGGCTTGAGGTGAGTATTGATTGTAAATTATGTCCTGAGGATTTGAAACCCCGAATTGCACAACGTAGTACTATATTGAGGTGAGACACGCACTATATGACAAGCGCGTGGTCGTTTACTACTGGGGATCGTGACTTGGTCCGTCCCTATTGACGTTTTTACTGCGTAATTGACTGAGACTAAAATTGTTATCATCATGACTTGGGCTAAATGCCATATCTGGGCTTCATGCCAACTATTTGGACCCTTATGGGATTTTCCTTACTGTTTCCTCACTATTTTGACAAACTAGTTGAACTCGGTCCTATTGATTTGCACTATTTTTACAACTCAGCCACTTTTAGTTGATGTTTGAGACTTAAATGATATTTCCAACATTGTTTGGGTTGAGAACTATTGTTTTACCGATGACCGAGGGGCTTGTGATGATTTTCAAACTGATTGAGGCCGAGGGCCATATGTGAGGATATGCTGAGTGATGTGGGAAGGATTTCATGCCTTATGAGTGATGTGAGAAAGCTTTCCGATCTTCTGAGTGATGTGAGAAGGCTTCACGCCTTATGTTGATATGAGAAGGATTTCAGGCCTTGTGTTGATACAACACTTGGGTCGTAAGGGGCCCCTCCGGAGTCTGCACACCCACAGTGAGCGCGGGTACCCATATGATATGAGAGTGAGCTCGAGGGATTGATATTATGATGAGTGACTGATACTGAGCCCGAGAGACTAATACTGTTTTGAGAGATTGATACTAAGCCTGAGGGGAAAATTTCTATCTGTATTTCATATGTTAAATTATTTGTTTTACCGATTTTAAAAGATAGTTATTTTACACTTCACTACTTTACTGCTTAACTTATTTTACTACTTTAAGATAGCATTTCCTTGTGCCTTTATGAGATTTCATGCTTTCAGCTATTATTTATACTTATTACTCACTAGGTCGGAGTACTCACATTACTTCCTACACCGTGTGTGCAGATACAGGACTAGTAGAGTTCTCTCCTGAGCAGTGATTCCTTCCAGACCAGACGGTGACTAGAAGCGACGAGGTAGCTGTTGACGTACGCACCCCTCTTTCTCCCATATCTTCGATTACCTATATTATCTTCAGACCTTTGTATTAAGTTTCAGACTTTGTAGACTTGTAGTAGAGTCTGTAGTAGCTCATGACTTGTGACACCCCGGTTTACACTAGGTCAGGATGGTTCCCTTTTTAATTGGTTTATTCCGCACATATGACTATGCTAAATCATGTTTAGACTTATTTATGTTAATTAACCGTTAAGAAAAGTGTTTCGTTCTGTTCGGCTGGCCTTGTCTTCATGAGAGGTGCCATTACGACGGGGTTCGGAGATTGGGTCATGACAAGTTGGTATCAGAACTTAGGTTACATAGGTCTCATGAGTCATGTCTCACGAATCTGTATTTATCCTTGAGTGGCTGTAGAACCTTTAGGAAAACATCATCTTCTTTGAATTCTTGTCGTGCAACTATGTTGATCCGAGGACTAAACTTCTGTATTCGATTCTCTCGTAGATGGCGAGGACTTGCGCTACCGGACGAGACGGACAACCACCAGCACCACCCACTAAGGCCACCAAAGGCCGTGGATGCAGTCGTGGTCGTAGCAGAGGTAGAGCAGTGAAGGCAGTACCTATTGATCCATCAGCTGCCCCGGCCCAGGATCAGGCTCCAGTTGTAGATACTCCAGCAGCACCTGTTAAGGCACCGGCGGTGCCCATTGTGATTCCGGGTCTTCAAGAAGCCTTGGCTCAGATATTATCAGTTTGCATTGGCCTAGCTCAGCCAATGTCAGCCACTACCGCAACAGCTACTTCACAGTCCAGGGGAGGCAAGCAGACCCCCGCTGCTCGCACACCTGAGCATGTAGTGCAGGTATTGCAGACACCAGGAGCATCTCCAACTCAGCCGGTTGCACTAGTTCAGGACTTTGTAATTCTAGCTATTCCAGACAATGAACAGTGTCATCTTGAGAGATTTAGGAGGCTCCAGCATCCTTCATTTAGTGGTGCTGAGGATGAGGATAAGAAGCGTCATCTTGAGAGGTTTGGGAGGCTCCAACCTCCTTCATTCTGTGGTGCTGAGGCGAGGATGCTTAGGATTTTCTCGATAATTGTCAGCGCATGCTTCATACATTAGGGATTTTAGAGTCGAGCGGTGTAGCATTTACCACCTTTCAGTTCCCTAGGGCTGCCTTCACTTGGTGGGAGGCATATGAGTGGCGTAGGCCGGTTGGTGCAGCGCCCTTGACTTGGCATGAATTCTCCACTCTCCATATGAGAGGCGTAGTTTGTGTGACTCCGCCATGGTGATATGAATGTGTTTTAGTATATGGCGAGGCATTCTGAGTTGGCTTGTCATGCCTCATAGATGGTTCCAATAGACCGCGAGAGGATCAACATGTTTGTGGATGGTCTTAACTACCATCACCGCATTTTGATGACTAGAGAGAGAGTTTTGGGTATTTCATTCAAGGAGGTGGTTGATATTGCTCGGGAGATCGAGACAGCTCACCGGCAGGATTGAGAGGAGAGGGAGGCCAAGAGGCCTTGAGGTTCTAGTAGTTTCAGTGATGCCCGTCTAGGGGTCAGTTCCAGCATGGTAGAGGCCGTTCTTTCAGGCCTGCTCAGTCGACCTGTCCGGAGTATCGTAGGGCATCTTCAGGCCGTGGTCATCATGGTTCTCCATAGGGTCAGCCTTCACTCAGCGGCCTTCCTGCTCAGAGTTTATCGCGCGTCCCATCTATTCACGATTCTTCCACGCCAGTGCAACAGCTAGCCACTCCAGTGTGAGGGGTTCCCTTCAGTCCCATTCTCCAACACTTGGAGTTGTTATGAGTGTGGATTTTGGACATATGTGGGGGCAGTGTCCTCATTGTACTGCCAGTTCATCACAGCAGAGGGGTCAACCTTCGTCTTTTACTCCAGTTTCTTCAGCACTGCCCAGTCAGCTAGGGGTGGAGGTTAGGCAGCCATGGGTCGCCCCAGAGGTGGGGTCCAATTGGGTGGTGGTCAGGCCAGTTATTATGCTATTCCAGGCCGGACAGATGCCATTACTTCAAATGCTATTATAACAGGTATTATTTCAGTCTGCCACAGAGATGCCTCTGTCTTATTTGATCTCGGTTCCACCTATTCTTATGACCATGTGTATCGATCTTGTGGTGTGACTATTGGGGGTCTGGAGACCCGAGTTGATTAATTGCTATTAAGCATGATGGACTTTGATGTTATTCTAGGCATGGATTGGCTATCTCCGTATCATGCTATTCTAGACTGTCATGCTAAGACACTCACTTTGGCTGTGTTGGGTGTACCGAGGATTGAGTGGCGGGGTGTGATTGGTTATGTCCCTAGTAGAGTGATTTTTTTCATAAAGGCCCACCATATGGTTGGTAAGGGTTGTCTGTCATATTTAGCCTTTGTGTGGGATGTGAGAGCTAAGGCTTGTAGCATTGATTCTGTTCCAGATGTGAGGGAGTTTCCTGATATTTTTCCTGCAAACCTGTCAGGCATGCCACCGGACAGGGACATTGATTTTGGTATTGATCTGGTGCTGGGCACTCAGCCCATTTCCACTCCGTCATATTGTATGGCACCAGCGGAGTTGAAAGAGTTGAAGGATCAACTTCAGGAACTCCTAGATAAGGGGTTCATTCGGTCTAGTGTATCAGCGTAGGGTGCACCGGTTTGTTTGTTAAAAAGAAGGATGGCACAATAAGAATGTGCATTGATTACAGATAATTGAACATAGTAACAATGGAGAACAAGTATCCCCTGCCTCGTATTGATGATTTATTTGACCAACTTCAGGGAGTGAGGGTGTTCTCCAAGATTGATCTCCGTTCGGGTTATCATCAGTTGAAGATCATGGATTCAAACATTCTTAAGAGTGCTTTCAGGACTAGATATAGTCACTATGAGTTTCTTGTTATGCCTTTTGGGTTGACCAATGCCTCAACAACGTTCATGCATTTTATGAACAATATATTTTGGCCTTATCTAGATTCGTTCGGTATCATATTCATTGATGATATTCTGGTGTACTGCATAGTCAGGAGGAACACATGGAGCATTTGCGAGTTGTATTGTAGAGATTGAGGGAGGAGAAGTTGTATGCAAAGTTATCCAAGTGTGAGTTTTGGCTCCGCTCAATGGCTTTCTCGGGGCACGTGGTGTCCAGTGAGGGTATTAATGTTGATCTGAAGAAGATAAAGGCAGTGCAGTGTAGTCTTAGACCATCCTCAGCCACAGAGATTCGTAATTTCCTCGGTTTGGCGGGTTATTATTGCCGGTTTGTTCAGGGTTTTCCATCTATTGCCTCTCCCTTGACCAAGTTAACTCAGAAAGGGGCTGATATTATGATGAGTGACTGATACTAAGCCCGAGGGACTAATACTATTTTGAGAGATTGATACTAAGCCTGAGGGGAAAATTACTATCTGTATTTGATATGCTAAATTATCTGTTGTACCGGTTTTAAAAGAGTGTTATTTGATACTTCACTGCTTAGCTGATTTTACTACTTTAAGATAGCATTTCCGTGTGCCTTTATGAGATTTCATGCTTTCAGCTATTATTTATACTTATTACTCACTAGGTCGGAGTACTCACATTACTTCCTACACCGTGTGTGCAGATACATGACTAGTAGAGTTCACTCCTGAGCGTTGATTCCTTCCAGACCAGGCGGTGACTAGAAGTGACGAGGTAGCTATTTACGTCCGCAACCACGTTTCTCCCTTATCTTCTATTACCTATATTATCTTCAGACCTTTGTATTAAGTTTCAGACTTTGTAGACTTGTAGTAGAGTCTGTAGTAGCTCATGACTTGTGACACCCCGATTTGCACTGGGTCGGGATGGTTTCCCTGTTTTATCGATTTATTCCGCACTTATGACTATGCTAAATCATGTTTAGATGTATTTATGTTAATTAACCGTTAAAAGAGGTGTTTCGTTCTGTTCAGCTGGCCTTGTCTTCACGAGAGGCGCCATTACGACGGGGTTCGGGGATTGGGTCATGACAAGTTGGTATCAGAGCCTAGGTTACATAGTCTCACGAGTCATGAGCAGGTTTAGTAGAGTCTCGCGGATCGGAACAAAGACTTCTGTATTTATCCTCGAGAGGCTGCAGAACCATTAGGAAAACTTCATATTTAGGAAATTCTTGTCGGGTGACTATGTTGATCCGAGGACTAAACTTCTGTATTCTATTCTCGTAGATAGCAAGGACTTGCGCTACCGGATGAGAGGGACAACCACCAGCACCACCCACCGAGGCCACCAAAGGCCGTGGATGCAGTCGTGGTCGTAGCTGAGGCAGAGCAGCGAGGGCAGCACCTATTGATCCATCAGCTGCCCTGGCCCAGGATCAGGCTCCAGTTGTAGATACTCCATCAGTACCTGTTCAGGCACCGGCGGTGCCCATTGTGATTACGGGTCTTCAGAAAGCCTTGGCTAAGATATTATCAGTTTGCATTGGCCTAGCTCAGCCAGTTTCAGCCACTACCGCAACAGCTACTTCACAGCCCAGGGGAGGCAACCAGACCCCCGCTGCTCGCACACCTGAGCATGTAGTGCAGGTATTGCAGACACCGGGAGCATCTCCAGCTCAGCCGGTTGCACTAGTTCAGGTCTTTGTAATTCTAGCTATGCTAGACAATGAACAGTGTCATCTTGAGAGAATTAGGAGGCTCCAGCATCCTTCATTTAGTGGTGCTGAGGGTGAGGATGAGCACCGTCATCTTGAGAGGTTTGGGAGGCTCCAGCCTCCTTCATTCAGTGGTGCTGAGGGCGAGGATGCCTAGGATTTTCTCGATAAGTGTCAGCGCATGCTTCGGACATTAGAGATTTTAGAGTCGAGTGGTGTAGCATTTACAACCTTTCAGTTCACTGGGGCTGCCTTCACTTGGTGGGAGGCATATGAGAGGCGTAGGCCGGTTGGTGCAATGCCCTTGACTTGGCAGGAGTTCTCCACTCTCTACTCGGAGAAGTATGTACCGCAGTCCCGCAGAGAGAAGCTGCATAGGCAGTTTGAGTGGCTCCGGCAGGGTGATATGACTGTGTTTTTGTCACACCCCAAATCCGAGGGACATGACCGGCACTCAACTGGGTATCCCTGGTTGAGTGGCCTGGGTGCCTTCCCTATTCCCCACGCGTTACCCCACATTATTCCTTGTTAATTAGCCAAAAGACACCAAATGCAATTGAAAGAAAATATGAATTCTCTTTTATAAGCACACATTATGATTAACAAGGAACATCTTTTACCAAACACACATTATGACTAACAGGGAACATCTTTTACAAAACACACATTATGATTAACAGGGAACGTGATGTATAAACTTATAGCGTCCAAAACATACACCTATATACATAAGTTCTAACCCACATAACACTGTCTACGAAGCCTCTTAGAGAAGGATAGAGAAGGATAATACAAAACTTGCTGGCGACAAGGCCCCGGCTATACCTTCGCAATGACATCGCAAAACTACTGTTACAACAACAGAGGTGGCCTAAACCACGCAGAACCCCAGAAGGAGAGGGCTCACCAACATGTACACATCTGATAGAAAGGAGGAAGGGCTACAGGCGGTGGACTGGAGTGCCTACTGCAGATCCACCTACAATCATAACACGAATGTAGCGCCCCAGGCAAAATGGACGTCAGTACATTTGAATTGTATTGGCATGTATGAACAAACTCTATCCCAAGTAAACTCAAGCCGAAAATACATATGCAAATGGAAAGCTGAACGACAATAACACAACAATGGAACAACAACCAAGCACTTAAAAACAAATGATACAATTAGTCAAACAAAGGGGCAATCAGTGCCCCACAGGTTACAAACTCTCCTGCTGTCACCTTTCACAAATCCACATTGATCATTGCATGATTTATATTCATTTCAATAGTGATATTGGATCACATTTTCCACCCTTATTACCTCATCCACCCTTATTACATCGGCCACCTTTATCACCCCAAACCACACCTTATTATACCATGGTCTGGCGTGCAACACGACTCCGCCTGACAGTTTCAGTTCACAAACAACATACAACACAACAACAAATACAAGAAATCAACTATAGCACATTGTTAAGATAGAACCACAACAAGGATAATGTATTACCACAACTAGCAACAACAATTTTCTCAAGTTCATCAATTTGTACACATTCCGAGTTACCACAATGGATGTCCATAACCAACCATATATTGTTACCACAATAGTTCCGGCTTAGCCATTCACGAATTCTTTCAATTACCTGTTCCTCAACCTTTGCCACCAGATGTCACCACACAAGTATACATCACAAGAGTTTCACAATGATCCCCACAAGAATATAAATTATCAAACTATTTCACAAACCAACATAGGGCGATTTCACAAAGATCAGTTAGCCATACATACCTGGAATTGAATATCTCTTTCTAACTTAAACTCCAATTCACCTAGAAATCAAGATGGGTCAATCTAGATCATGATTAATACATAGACCTTCAGAATACGAATTCACAATTTACTACCCAATCCCCTTTTTTACAAGATTCTAAGGTTTTGAAGACATGCATAAATGTTTTATCAAGAAGTTTCAAAGTCTAGGGCACGTGGTTCCCCTCCCAAGCTTAGGTTTGAAAATTTAGGGAAAAAGGGTTAGGGATTTTACCTAAGATATCATTAGAAAAGACAATGCACCAAGCATTTTCCGAGCTCCATTTTTTGAAAGACTAGATGATGAGTATTTAGCTTTCTCTCTCAAGATCTCTCTCTCCCTCTCTCTTATTTTGATCAGAGATATTTTAAAAAGAAGGAAGACGGTGTTTTAATAAAAGGTGGGTCAGGTCTAATAGTTTTGAAAATACCAATTGAGCACGATCTGCGACGCAAATATGCGGTCACAGAACTAATATGCGGTCCGCAGAATTGACCGCAGATTGGTCCCAAGTTTTGGACCTCCTCGTGTTGGGAATGCGGTGGATATGCTGTCCGCATTCGTGTTCTGTGGTCGCAGATTGCACCGCAGAACTGACCTTCGAATTTCTTCAGGGGCCATATGCGATCACTCTGCGGTCCGCATATTGATTATGCCAATGTAGATCTGACCGTATAACTAACATAAAAAATTGGTTGCTCTCTGGAAACTTCTGCGGCAGAAATGTGGTCCGCATTTCAGATCTGCGACCGCATTCTGGACCACAGATTGGACCTTTTCTGGAAAAATTTTGATTTCACATTTTAAGTGCAAAACAGTAAAAAGAATCCGATCCACGTAGGTAGACTCGACTATATGAGTTGCTAACATCTGAGCACTCACTTTCGTGGGGCCTTACATCCTCCCCTGCTTAAGATCATTCGCCCTCGAATGAGGACTTGGGAACCAAATGAGTTTGAAAACATGATATGCAAGTTCCTACACTTTTATTAACTTTCAAGTTTGTATTAGAAAAATTTCGCCAGAGTCTCCTTTGTAATATGGACATAACCACGTGTCAGAGAGCCCCAAAACATATTCTCAAGCATTATTACACAACTTGCTACCTTTACAACAGTTGTAAAATGCATAATCCTTATACTTGCACATATTCAACCTCTCGATACATTTTTTAACCATTTTGGCATACTACATGTATTCAAATTAAGCATTAATTATCTGTACTATTAAAGCCATTTAGCTATCGAAAGGGTACGACACACTTATTCATTTAAATACAAATCCTCCATGCAAAATTAATCATTACACAATTAGAAAACTTTATGTCTCCATGCAAAATTAATTATTACTTCCATACATCACCTTACCATGGAAGCACAAAACTTTCATTACCAAAAAGGACTGCACATTGCTTAAATAACCAGAATACATAAATTTTGTTGGCACAACTTGGAGAAACTACAATAGTAAGGCACTTGGAAAGAGAAGGAAGGTTTCATACACCTAATGGGACACAATACTGGTGCTTCTAGGGACAAGATTCGCACGATCATTTCTATACTTTCTCAAATAGATGGGGGTATTTTATCTTCATCTCATCTTTCACTTCTCACTGGGCTTCCTCGGCTTGTTGGTTTTTCCACAACACCTTAACTGAAGCAATCTCCTTGTTCCGCAACTTTTGGACTTGTCTATCCAGAATAGCAACCGGAATCTCCTCATATGATAACTCCTCTGTAACCTTGATGTCTTAAACTGGCACTATTTTAGACGGATCACCCACAACTTCCCTCAACATGGATACATGAAACAAAGGGTGCACCAAGGAAATTTCAGGGGGAAATTCCAACCTATACGCAACTTGACCGATCCATTGAGTGACTTGATAAGGCCCGACGTACCTAGGACTTAGTTTTCCCTTATTCCCAAGGCGCATGACTCCCTTCATAGGGGACACCCTCAAGAATTCCCAATCTCCTTCTTGAAACTTCAATTCTGTTCGACGCACGTTCACATAGGATTTCTAGCGACTTTGAGCAGTCTTCATTTTATCATGAATGACTCTTACCTTCTTCATGGCCTGATGCACGAGATCTGGCCCTATTAATTCCGCTTCACCAACCTCGAACCACCCGATCGGGGAGCTACACCTTCTTCCATACAATGCTTCGAATGGGGCCATCTGGATGCTAGCATGGAATCTGTTGTTATAAGAAACCTCTATAAGGGGCAGGTGATTATCCCAATTACCTTTAAAATCCAAGACACATGCCCGCAACATATCCTCGAGCGTCTGAATAGTCCGCTATGCTTGGCCATCAGTCTGCGAATGAAAAGTTGTGCCAAGATTCACTTGAGTACCCAAACCTTGCTGAAATGTCCTCCAGAAGTTAGCTGTAAACTGAGCTCCTCGATCCAAAATAATATTAAGCGGCGTACCATGAAGCCTCACTATCTCCTTGATATACAACCGAGCATATTGTTCCGCAGTATTAGTGGACTTGACTGGCAAAAAGTGAGATGATTTGGTGAGTCTATCCACAATTACCCAAATTGAGTCGAACTTGTGCTGAGTACAAGGTAGTCCTGTCACGAAGTCCATATTGATCATTTCGCACTTCCACATCGGTATTTCTATAAGCTGAGTCAACCCTCCCGGCCGTTGATGCTCGGCCTTCACTTGCTGGCAATTTGGACACTTAGAGACGAAGTCCGCCACGCTCTTCTTCATACCACTGCACCAATAGATATCGTTGAGATCGTGAAACATCTTTGTAGAGCCAGCGTGCACTGAATACCTGGAATGATGAGCATCCGCCATTAACCTCTCTCGAAGATTATCCAAATCTGGGATAGATAACCTGTCATGGCACCGTACCATACCATCATTGATGCTGAGTGAAAATGCTGAAATTTTGTTGCTTAGAGCTGCCTCCTTCAATTGTGCCAATGCTGGATCAATAAACTTCTTTTCTTTAACCTCTGCCACGAGCAACGATTCTACTGTTATTATGTACCATGATTTCCTCCTAATTCAGGGACGAGATACAAACCCCAAGGCTAGCCAACTGGTGTACCTTTTGAGCTAGGAGCCTCTGATCGGCTCTCAAGTGAGCCAAGCTACCCATGGATTTCTGACTGAGGGCGTCGGCCACCACGTTCGCCTTCCCTGGATGGTACAAGATGTCCATATCATAATCCTTATGCAATTCTAGCCACCGCCGCTGCCTCAAATTCAGTTCCTTCTGCTTGAATAAATACTAGAGACTCTTGTGGTCTGAAAACACATCTACATGAACCCTAAAATGATAATGCCGCCATATTTTCAAGGCGAACACAACTGCTGCAAGCTCCAAATCGTGCATCGAATAATTCTTCTCGTGATTCTTGAGTTGCCTGGAAGCATATGCTATGACCTTCCCGTGCTGCATCAGAACACACCCTAAGTCGACCTTGGAGGCATCACAATAAACCACAAATCCCTCTGCGCCTTCTAGCAAGCCAATACTGGTGCCGGAGTCAACCTTGTCTTCAATTCTTGAAAACTTTTCTCACATGCATCTGACCACTGGAACTTGGCTGATTTCTGCATCAATTTAGTCAAAGGAGAGTTGAGGGTGTAGAACCCCTCTACAAACCTCCGATAATACCATGCTAACCCCAAAAAGCTACGGATCTCCGTCGGGGTTGTGGGCCTAGGCCAATCCTTCACTGCTGCAATCTTTTGGGGGTCCACCTGAATCCCCTTACTGGAAACAACATGACCCAGAAAAGCGACGTATTCCAACCAAAATTCACATTTGGAAAACTTGGCATACAATTGGTGCTGATGTAGAGTCTGCAAAACCGCTCTGAGGTGACTGCATGATCCTCCCTGCTCCGCGAATATACGAGGATGTCGTCAATGAAAACAATTACACAGGAGTCTAAGAATGACTTCAATACCCGATTCATAAGATCCATAAAAGCTGCTGGGGCGTTGCTTAGCCTAACGAACATGACCAAGAATTCAATGTGGCCATAACGAGTTCAGAAAGCGGTCTTAGGAATATCTTGCTCCCTGATCTTCAATTGGTGGTACCCGGACCGCATATCAATTTTGGAGAAGAACCTTGCACCCTGCAATTGGTCAAAAAAATCATCTATCCGAGGCAAAGGGTATTTATTCTTGATGGTGACCTTATTAAGCTACCTATAGTCGATTCACATCCAAAGCGACCCATCCTTCTTTCTGACAAAAATAACCGGAGCACCCCACAGCGACACACTTGACCAGATAAACCCCTTCTCCAATAGATCTTTCAACTGCTCTTTTAACTCCCGCAACTCTACCAGCGCCATTGTGTACGGTGGAATAGATATTGGCTGGGTATCTGGCAATACATCAATCCCGAAATCAATCTCTCTATCTAGCGGAATTACTGGAAGCTCATCTGGAAATACCTCAAGAAACTAATTCACAACTGGCATGGACTCAGGGGCAGGTACTTTTGGAGTAGTGTCCGCCACCCAGACTAAATGATAGATGGACCCTTTCTGATCATCTTCGAAGCCTTGAGGTAGGAAATAAACCAACCCCTCGGCACAACACCATTTCCCCTCCATTCAATAACCGGCTCATAAGGGAACTCGAGTCTCATGACTCTCGTCCGGCAATCAAAACTAGCAAAGCATGAATAGAGCCAATCCATCCCCATGATTACATCAATATCTACCATCCCAAGCTCGATAAGGTCGGCCGTGGCAACACGACCACCTACCATAACAACACAATTCCTATAGACCCGTGCAGCTGTAATAGAATCACCAACCAGAGTCGATACAGAGAACGGCTCAAGAAGCTAATCGGGTTCAATCCCAAAACTCGAAGCAACATTTGGAGTGACATAGGACAAAGAAGACCCTGGATCAATAAGAGCATAGAAATCGATGGTCTGGACAGATAGGATACATGTGACAACATGTGGGGAAGCCTCGACACTCTGACAGCCACTCAATGCATAAAACCTGGTGGGTCTGCCCCTACCACGAGCTACACCTCTAGCTGCACCATGCCCTGCTGAGGATGGAGGGCGCATGTTGACATAGCAACTGATGAACTACATGGCTGAGCAAGTCCTCTACACGTGCCCTATCTAGGCGCACGGTAGTCTCACTGTATGTGACCCGTCACCCCACAATTGTAGCACACTGGAGCATCCAAGTAACATGCCTCTGTATGAAATCTCCAACACTTGGGACATATACCTCCCTGCTATCAAGGTCTTATCCCTGAATGACTGAACTGGCGGGACCTCCTACTGTCAGAACCTGGCCCCGAAGGGCTACTCTGCAAGAAACAGTGCACGGATAGCGGTGCACTACTGAGGACTGAGCATAAGACTGAGATGGTCCTGATGACCCTTTCCCTGGAGCTGACCTCCCTGGGTGACCCATAGACTAGGCCCTGATGCTACTCTCCCTGTCTGTCCGAATCTTCAACTTCCTGGCTTCTATGGCCTGAGCAAAATCCATGATCTTTCCATAGTTCATGTCTGAATGCAAAGCCGCTGTAGCAGCTCCATTTACTACCAAAAGGCTGAGACCCTGAACGAATCGTCGAACTTTTGCCTCCATAGTCGACACCAACTGAGGAGCATACTTGGACAACATCACAAACTCTATACGATATTCCCAAACACTCATACTACCCTGCATAAGGACCTCAAACTCGGTGGCACGGGCTGCCATGGTCTCGGCAGGCAATAAGTGGTCTATTAAGGCATCTACAAACTCATCCCATCTAGCTGGAGGTCTCCCCTCCTCATGGAAATCCTCCCACATCTCAAACAACGAACGCGCTGCTCCCTTCAACCTGTATGAATCCAATTCTACCCCTTCTATATCTGTAGCCTTCATCACCCTAAGGGTCTTGTACATCTCATCGCGGAAATCCCACAGATCAGCCTCTGGGTCTGTGCCTGAGAACTCTGGAGGGGACAATCGCAGAAACTGAGGAACTTTGGAGCTGGAGGAATCTCCCTATTAGGTGGAGGACACACACGGATCCAGTTTTGGGCGGCCACTAACTGGGCCAACATACAGATAGCTCCCTTAAGGTCACCATCAGAAATCTGGGGATCGGAAGCTAGGGCAATATCTGGATTAGGAGCATTGGCTAGAGGGATGGTGGCACCCCCTGCCGCTGCTGGAACATGATTGCTTGGATCAGGAATGGATGGAGCAGGCAAATTCAGAACTGGGTAATCACCGCACCCACGGCAGTCGGCACATGATCTACAGCCGCACTGGAAGTGGCATTGGCCCCTAGGCCAAGTCTAGCTTTCTTCTTAGGTGCCATTTCTAAAAATTCGAGTTAAAGCACGAATTAGACACAACATTACCTCACCGCACGAACTGGAATAATGAAAGAAGGGAATAGTTTCCTAAATGCCCGTGTAGGCCCAAACTTATAGATGTGGTCGACAACACACCGATAAGAAGGGCTCTACTAGGCACGGCTCCGAAACATCCTAGGACTCCTTTAAACCTTATGCTCTGATACCAAATTTGCCATGCCCCAAATCCGAGGGACATGATAGGCACTCAACCGGGTATCCCCGGTCGAGTGGACCTGGGTGCCTTCCCTATTCCCCACACGTTACCCCCACATTTTTCCTTGTTAATTAGCCAAAAGACACCAAATGCAATTGAAAGAAAATATGAATTCTCTTTTATAGGCACACATTATGATTAACATGGAACATCTTTTACCAAACACACATTATGACTAACAGGGAACATCTTTTACAAAACACACATTATGATTAACAAGAAACGTGGTGTACAAACTTACAGCTCCCAAAACATAAACCTATATACATAATTTCTAACACATATAACACTGTCTACGGAGCCTCTAAGAGAAGGATAATACAACACTTGCCGGCGACAAGGCCCCGACTATACCTTTGAAATGACATCGCAAAACTACTATTACAACAACAGAGGTGGCCTGAACCACGCAGGGACCTAGAAGGAGAGGGCTCACCAATATGTACAAAGATGATAGAAAGGAGGAAGGGCTACGGATGGTGGACTGGAGTGCCTGCTGCAGATCCACCTACAATCATAACACGAATGTAGCGCCCCAGGCAAAAGGGACGTCAATACATTTGAATTGTACTAGCATCTATGAACAAACTCTGTCCAAGAAAACTCAAGCCAAAAATACATATGCAACTGGAAAGCTGAAAGACAATAACACAACAATGGAACAACAACCAAGCACTTCACAACAAATGATACAATTAGTCAAACAAAGGGGCAATCAGTGCCCAACAAGTTACAAATTCTTTTGTTATCTCCTTTCACAATTCCACATTAATCATTTCATGATTTATATTCATTTCAATAGTGATGTTGGATCACATTTTCCACCCTTATTACCTCGTTCACCCTTATTACCTCGGCCACCCTTATAACCCCAACCCAAACCTTATTTCACTGTGTTGCGGCGCACAACCCGACCCCGCCTGACAGTTCACTTCACAAACAACATACAACACAACAAAAAATACAAGAAATCAACTATAGCACATTGTTAAGATAGAACCACAACAAGGATAATGTATTTCCACAACTAGCACCAACAATTTCTTCAAGTTCATCAATTTGTACACATTACGAGTTACCACAATGGATGTCCATAACCAACTATATATTGTTACCACAATAGTTCCGGCTTAGCCATTCACGAATTCTTTCAATTACCTGTTCCTCAACCTTTTCTACCAGATGTCACCACACAAGTATACATAACAAGAGTTTCACAATGATCCCCACATGAATATCAATTATCAAACAATTTCACAAACCAACACAGGGCGATTTCACAAGGATCATAGTTAGCCATACATACCTGGAATTGAATGTATCTTTCTAACTTCCACTCTAATTCACAAGAAATCAAGATGGGTCAATCTAGATCATGATTAATACATAGACCTTTAGAATAGGAATTCACAATTTACTACCCAATTCCCTTTTTATAAGATTCTAGGGTTTTGAAGACATGCATGAAGGTTTTATCAAGAAGTTTCAAATTCTAGAGCACATGGTTCCCCTCCCTAGTTTAGGTTTGAAATTTAGGGAAAAAGGGTTAGGGATTTTACCTGAGAAATCAATCGAGAAGACAATGCACCAAGAATATTTCGAGCTCTAATGGTTTTGAAAGACTAGACGATGAGGATTTAGCTCTCTCTCTCAAGAACTCTCTCTCCCTCTCTCTTATTTTGATCAGAGATATGTTAAAAATGAGGAAGAAGGTGTTTTAATAAAAGGTGGGTCAGGTCTAAAATTTTAGAAAATACCAAGCGAGCACAATCTGCGACGCAAATGTGCGGTCACAGAACTGACATGCGATCCGCAGAATTGACCGCAGATTAGTCCCAAGTTTTGGACCTCCTCTGGTTGGGAATGCGATGGATATGCGGTCCGCATTCGTGTTCAATGGTCGCAGATTGCACCGCAGAACTGACCTTCGAATTTCTTCAGGGGCCATATGCGATCACTCTGCGGTCCGCATATTGATTATGCTACCGTAGATCGGACCGCATTTTTAACATCAAATATTGGTTGCTCTCTCAAACCTTTTGTGGCAGAAATGCGGTCCGCATTTCTGATCTGCGATCGCATTCTGGACCGCAGATTGGACCTTTTCTGGAAAAATTTCGATTTCACATTTTTAAGTGCAAAACAGTAAAAAGAATCTGATCCTTGTTGGTAGACTCGACTGTATGAGCTGCTAACATCCGAGCACTCATTTTCGAGGGACCTTACAGTTTTAGTATGAGGCGAGGTATTCTGAGTTAGCTCGTCATGACTCATAGATGGTTCTGATAGATCGCGAGAGGATCAAGAGTTTTGTGGATGGTCTTAACTATCATCTCCACATTTTGATGACTAGAGAGAGAGTTTTGGGTATTTCATTTGAAGAGGTGGTTAATATTGCTCGGGATATCGAGATGACACACCAGCGGATAGAGAGGAGAGTGAGGCCAAGAGGCCTCGAGATTCTGGTAGTTTCAATGGTGCCCGTCTAGAAGTAAGTTCCAGCATGGTAGAGGCAATTCCTCCAGGCCCGCTCAGTTGACCTGTCCCGAGTATCGTAGGGCATCTTCAGGCTGTGGTCATCATGGTTCTCCGCAAGTTCAGCCTTCACTCAGCGCCCTTCCAGCTCTGAGTTCATTGCACGCCCTGTTCGTTCATGATTCTTATACACCGAGTGCATCAGCTAGCCACTCCGGTGTGAGGGGTTCACTTCAGTCCCATTCTCCAGCACCTGGAGCTGTTATGAGTGTGGAGAGTTTGGACACATGTGGAGGCAGTGTCCTCATCGTACTGCCAGTTCATCATAGCAGAGGGGTCAACCTTCATCTTCTACTCTAGTTTCTTCAGCACTGCCCAGTCAGCTAGGGGTGGAGGTCAGTCAGCCAGGAGTCGCCCCAGATGTGGGGGTCAATTGGGTGGTGGTCAGGAAAGTTATTATGCTATTCCAGGCCGGACATATGCCATTACATCAGATGCTATTATTTCATATGTTAAATTATCTGTTTTACCGGTTTTAAAAAAGAGTTATTTGATACTTCACTGCTTTACTGCTTAACCAATTTTACTGCTTTAAGATAGCATTTCCTTGTGACTTTATGAGATTTCATGCTTTCAGCTATTATTTATACTTATTACTCACTGGGTCGGAGTACTCACATTACATCCTACACTGTGTGTACAGATACAGGACTAATAGAGTTTGCTCCTGAGCGTTGATTCCTTCCAGACCAGGCATTGACTAGAAGCGACGAGGTAGTTGTTGACGTCGACAGCCCCATTTCTCCCTTATCTTATATTACCTATATTATCTTCAGACCTTTGTGCTAAGTTTCAGACTTTGTAAACTTGCAGTAGAGTCTGTAATAGCTCATGACTTGTGACACCCCGGTTTGAGCTGTGTCGGGATGGTTTCCCTGTTTTATCGCTTTATTCTGCACTTATGATACGATAAATCATGTTTAGACTTATTTATGTTAATTAACTACTAAAAGAGGTGTTTAGTTCTATTCGGCTGGCTTGTCTTTACGTGAGGCGCTATCACGACCGGGTTCGGGGATTGGGTCGTGACACGTTGCTTGCTGAGTTGTGAATTTAGTAGAAGCCATGGACATAGTATGTTTGTAACAGTTTTTATTACATGCTAACCCAATATTCCAAAAGATTAGACAAGTATGTAGCTGGATTTATTTGGTATGAAAGATGAAATTCGTTACAAGTTATAAGTTGGTGTATCCAGTTAGAAGAGTTTGTGTAGTGCATATTTTGATTAATGAAATCAAGAATACCCAAATCCTGCCAAAATGTTTTAGCATTTGTGCAGTTAAGGATTAAGTGTCTAATAATTTCATCCTCTTGATGGCAGAATTGACAAGCAACATCTTGAATTAAATTAATATGTCTAAGGTAGACCGTGGTAGGTAGTCGTTTTTTGTGAAGAAGCCAAATGAACCCTTTGATTTTGGACTGTACTGGAAGTTTCCATATCCTGTCATATTTTGTAGAACTATTAATAGGTACATCATGTTGTTCTTCTAAGATACCATACATAGACTTAGTGGTGAATTGGCCTGTAGGAGTTAAACCCCAGAAAATTCTATCATCCTTATTACTTTACTTGGATATATAAGAAGCTTGAATTACTTGAGTAATGTTACTAGGCAACTCAAAAGGTAATTTATTCCAATCTCATCCCTTATTATTAATTGAAGAGGAGATAGTAATATTCTGTTGGTCTAAGGGTAATGGGCCATGAATTTTTATCTGATTGTTGTACGAGGCCCAACCCAGGGGTCATCCCAAAACTTAATATGAGTGTCTTTTCCTATATTACATTTTATACCTAGTTGACAATGATGCCATCCATTGGCAATATTAGACCAAATTTGTGAGTGAATATTATTAGGAGAAGTATTAAGATATTTGGTCAGTAAGATGTTAGCCCACATACAATTTGGTATCTTAAATAACCTCCAAGCTAGACTTGCTAGTAAAGCATGGTTCTTTTGACCTAGTTTTTGAATTCCTAAACCTCCAGCTTTTTTTGGCCTGGTAATTTTATTCCATCTAACAAGGTGTAATTTCTTTTTTTTTTCTATAGTAGTACCCCATAAGAAATTCCATTGATACTGATCCATTTTATTAAGAATGTGGGATAGAATGTGGACGTACTGCATGCTATGATTTGGTAACTGGTTTAGAGTGGATTTTATTAAGGTGGCTCTTCCTTCTAATGTCATGAACCTAGATTTCCATCCTACTAGTTTATTTTCGAAATTATCAAGGAGGAACTGGAAATCTGTATTTTTGGGTCTTGCTTGGAACATAGAAAATCCCAAGTATTTGCCAAAAGAGGTTCTTCTTTCATGTTAAAGGAATAAATAACTAAATCCTTATCACATGAGCTACATATTTTAGAGAAGAAAAGTTTTGAATTTTCAAAATTAATTTTTTGCCCAGAATATTTTGAAAAATTATTTAAAACATCAGTGATTGCATGTCAGCTTTTGGTAGTTATCTTAGAGAACAATATAGTATCATCCGCAAAGAAGAAGTGAGATAGAAGTGGACCGTTGTTAGATAGTCGAATTGGTTGCCATTTTAAATAATCAACTGATAGGGAAATGATTCGTGAAAATAATTCCATGAACATAATAAACAAGTAGGGTGACACTGGATCGCCTTGATGAATACCTCTTGAAGGAGTAAAGTATCGGGTCTTTGGACCGTTAATTAATATGGAGATTGAAGTGGTTGTAACACAAGACATGATTAAGGAAATCATAGAGGGGGGTATGTTAAAATAAAACAAAGAACGCCTTATAAAAGACCATTCTAATCTATCAAATACTTTTTCTAAATCAAGCTTTAATAATATTGAAGGATATTTGCCTTTTATTCTAGCAAGATATTAATGATTCTTGTACTATTATAGCATTATCACAAGCTCTTTTGCCTTGTTGGAAACTAGTTTGTGTAGGTCCTATAATTTTGCTAATGATCAACTTAAGTCTATTAACTATTATTTTAGTAATGAGCTTATAGCCAATATTGCAAAGGCTAATCGGTCTAAATTTATGAATTTTTGTAAGATGCTTTACCTTAGGAACAAGGCAAATAAGGGTTTTATCAAGTTCAGGAGGCATAATTTTTTAGCAGAAAACATCATGACAAAATGAAATAACTTTATCACCTACATCCTTCAAGTATTTTTGGTAGAAAAATGGATGTAACGCATTTGTTCCTAGTGCTTTGTAGGCCTTAAAACTATTTAAAGCAGTTAAAATCCCATCTTGATGAAGAGGTGCTTCAAGCCTAAGAATATCATCAGAAGGGATCTCATAGTTGTATGTATTCACTATCATTTTTTTTCGATATTCATTGACCAGTTTAAAAGAGGTCAGTGAAATAATTATTACCATGTATGTAATTGAAGGTAGATACCCAGTTACCTACATCATCTTGTAAAGGATTAATTCTATTTCTACAACGTGCGTGAAGTGTGGAGAGATGATAGAACTTAGTATTCGCATCCCCTTCATTTACCAATTTATACGAGGTTTTAACTGCCAAAATTCCTCTTCTATACGAAGAACGTGACTATATTCCAATGTCAATTGTATTTCCAAATTTTGTAAGAAAACACTAGTAGGATAATGGGAGGAGGATTGTAACTCTGCTAATCTTGCAAGACGCTTTCTTTTTTGTTGGAAAATATTACCAAAAATATTTTGATTCCAACGTGTGACCACTATCTTAAAATTATCAGTAGTATCTAGTAAGGGTATATTATTCAACCAAGTTATATGAACAAGCTGTTGAAATTGTAGGTGAGATGCCCACATAGTCTCAAATCTAAATATCCTATTTTGTATAAGTTGAGGAGGTTCTAAGCTAATTAATAGAGGACAATGATCAGAGTGAGTACGAAGAAGGTGCGTCATAGTTGTATTTGGATATAAAGTTAACCAATCATATTTAGCTAAAAAATGATCTAGCCTTTCTAATATTGTACGATCATTCTTTTGTTTATTAGTCCATGTGAATGACTATCCTGAAAACTTAAATCAATAAGGCACAGTAATGCATGAAGTTAGCAAATTTACCAGCCGTATTATTATTCATAGGGAAACCCCCCCAAACTTTTCCCTTGATTCTAGTATTTCATTAAAGTCTCCCCTATAAGCCATGGCATAGCACTATTATCATGCAAGGTAATTAGGTTATTCCAAAGAACATCATGTAACTCAAAATGTTGACTAACATATATGGCAGACAATATCCAAGGAGGTTTTGTAGGACTAACCTGGACCATGCAGTGTATTTTCTGATCAAAGATTCTCATTTCTGTGACGTTAATATGATCAGCATTCCACAGCACCAATAAACCACCTATGAGACCATTTGTAGAAGCTTGTGCTATATTTCAAAAATTAGAGTCCCCACGCAATCTTGTATGATCTTGCATGTGGGTTTCAAGTAGAATATCAAGAGTCGGTCTATGATTATCTAGTAGAGACCTAAAATCGCCTCCTAAATTCTAGATTATGAGAGCCCCTACAGTTCCAAACTAAGAAATTCATGTATGAATTAGGGTTTCTGGGCTGGATCGTAGGAGCCTGAGTCATTGGATGGACAACTGAGGATGTCGTCGAATCCAGAGTCAGTGGTAGTTGAAGAAGCATCGGAATGATCACCATGGCATATTTCCCACCTCACAATTGGTGGTTTGACAAAAATTGAGACTACATGTTACCATTTCTGGTGGACACTTTAGAATGAATTTTTTTTCGAATTGTACTTTGACGTTGTAAAATTGGATCCCCTTTAACCACCAAAATTTCGTTCGTGTCTCCCTCTTCTCTGCTTGAATTTCTATCAGTTCCTCTCATGTATCTCTGTCTAGTTCTTGTGCAGATAGAGGAGGTGATTGTACTGGACTGTTTGATGGAGTGAGACTCTCTAGAGGACTCACTGGACTTAAAAATGGGGAGAGTGGATTAAAAGAGTCTAGCGGTTGGAACCAAGGTGCATAAACCTGACCCATATGATGAGGTGGGTAAAAGGGTAGTAGACTGACTGTTTGATCGCAAGTCGGACTGATTTGGGCAATTTGATATGCCATGGATGATAGAAGCCTGGTGTTCCATTGGAAGAGGAGTCTGGGTCGTGTACCATTGATTCTGATTGTAAGATTCTGTTCCCAACCTCATTCCTTCTGTCACTATTTCTGCTAAATGTGTTGAATTTTGTATTAGAAATACCACCTCTTGGTTATTGAGCTGCAGAGTGAATATTAGAGCATATCTCTACAGTCTCATTTCCAACCAAGATTGGAGAGAAAGGTCTATGGCCATGACCTGAGATGTGTATCTCAGAGGTAATGAATGTCGACGCCCTCTTTTTCCCTCAAAAAGCGAAATCGGGTTTACGACATTATGGGCAAAACAACTCTTATCCCTTTTGGGAATTGAGCTATGGAGTTTGAAGAGCCGCCACCT
Organism: Nicotiana benthamiana; assembly: GCA_034376525.1. Classification (NCBI taxonomy): domain Eukaryota; kingdom Viridiplantae; phylum Streptophyta; class Magnoliopsida; order Solanales; family Solanaceae; genus Nicotiana; species Nicotiana benthamiana. The sequence goes on from CM067336.1 coordinate 122,307,906, forward strand.
AATGATTATAGTGCATTAGGACACTTTCAGAAGAAAAGAAGATTTTTTTTGAAAGAAAACCAGAGTTCGGGTAAGTGATTGAAATTATCTCGAGGGGAAGGTGTTAGGAATCCCTCAAGATCCACTAGTGTGGTTCCCGGCCTTGCTTAGATGTGACTTTAAGAAGCTTAGATATAGACAAGCAAAGTTTGCACATAAAGAATACGAGCAAGTTGACAATTTTGTAAGAACAATGGCACAAGTAAAAGAGAGTTTTAGTTTGAAGAAAAATATTAAAATAAAGGAAAATCAAAGAAGGAGGGTCCTAGGTTTAACTATAATATGGATTATTTGATGCAATATCCCGCACATGTTCCAAACAGGGGTCGCCTTATGATATTAGCGCATCGTCATCATCTCCATATTCTACCCTTCCCACCCCGTTAAGGTATTTAAGCGCGTTTAGTCTCGTTTGCTTATTGCATGCTAATACCCGTCCCAACCTATTAGTCCCAGGGTATTTGGACTTCTAATCCTAAAAGGGAAGAAAGGGTATGAGGGCATATATGGAGTTTAAAGGTAATAAAAAAGCTAATGCGTCAATCAAATAGCACATAAGGGAAGTAAATGAACATACGAAAGCTGCACATGAACCCCTTAAACCATACATCAATTAGTTTAGCATGGCTTACAGTTACTGATTTGGTCTTAAACTTAAAATTGATAGTGGATAGATTAGATTAACACATAAAGTTGGATAATAAGTCTACTTTGAGCACTTCGGGCCCAGTTTGTTGGAACTTAAAGTGTTTTGAAAGCCAGTAATTTTAGAAAAAGTACTAATTTTAGACACAGAAAAAGAAGAGTTTTGGGAAACAGGAAACTGAAAATTGCAAAAGTTCAGAAATGGCTCGCAAAATAGCCGAACTGCTTGAGAAAAGTTTTTTTTCGAAAAGCATTGAAGTACAAATTTAGGCAGAAGACCAAAAAGGTAGATTTCAAAAAGATGCGCGTTTGGAATTTTAAAGACTATAGATTCAAAAATAGTTTAAAAACAGGTTTGGCCAGATTTCAAAATAGACAGTACTGGACAAATTTTATTGAAAGCATTCAATAAATTAGGCGAGTGAACCCTATAGGCATGATATCTCCATATTGATTTGTTGCTACTTTTGGAACGTTTAGGGGACCTACTGTTTGCCTAGTGTTTTATGCAATTCCTATAGGCATGGTTTCTAGATGCAATGTTAAAATCTTATAGGCATGGTTTCTAAGTGATTCGCAATATTGAAACCTAATAGAAATGATTTCTAGATGGAATGCAATATTGAAATTCTATAGACACGATTCTAGATAAGATGCAATACTGAAATCCTATAGACATGATTTCTAGATGAGATGCAATATTGAAATCCTATAGAGATGATTTCTAGATGAGATGAAATATTGAAATCCTATAGACATGATTTCTAGCCATTAATTGATGCAACAACAGAAACCCCTCCCATACCCTTTTCACTACATCCCTAAATTCTTTCACAAAGTTATTATAAATTGGAAGAAAGGACTAAAGTAAATACATCAAAAGCCAAAACAGGCACTAAGAATCTCAAAGCAACCTTAATGTCCAACATATGTATTTTACCAAATCCCAATTCCATATTCCAAGGCTTTCTCTTAGAGTGTTTCAAATTTCCAAGGGGTTTTAGAAAGCCCTGGCAATGAATACACCCTAAAAAATAATTAGAGTAGTGCAATGTGTGGAATTACCAACCCTTAGGTATCCAAGTTTAGAGGGAAATCTAGGGTCCCTAAGCATGGCTTACCATAGCGGGGTTGGACTTAAAAAGAACTAAGAGTAAGTGTAAAAGTGAGAGAATTATGGGGGACCAAGGCAAAGGGTGGTCATACCTAGAAATGAATAGGACTGGCACACCCCTAATCATTTACATGGCTTGAACAAATAAGAGTGGACTTAAGAAAGTAAGACTTAGGCCTGGATGTTGATTAGGACACCACCAGACCTGAGTCAAGCTCAACACATAATAGGTATTAAGGGAATGAGACTGATTTGAGCATAGGTTTAGAGCAACCTGGTTCTAAACTAGGGGTGGCAATGGAGTGCCACCCTACCCTAGAACAATACTCACACATAAATGGGTTAGGGAGAGGGATTACATGAACACATTTGTAGCAAACAGAATTAAGCTATGGGGAATTGGGGGAAGGGATGTACATGAAAGTACACATACAATCACAGAGCACCAAAACATAGGGATATGGAGTAGGGATGTACATTTGAAGTTTTAATTGCATAATGAACACAAACAGACATATGAAAAGGGATAAGTAAACATGTAGTCTTGAAGATGCTATTTAAATCATGGACCTACCAGTTGCAAACTCAAATAATAAAGCAAGTTGGGAAGATAGAACCTTATAGTTTAGCCTTGGCTTTCAGCCAGCTAAACTCAAATAGCAGAGAAGAGCATAGATGAGAAGAAAGAGCTTTGTGTGAGTGTGAACTTGTGAAAGTGCTTGTGTCTTGAAACAGAAAGGGTGGGTTTTTTTTATAGTTTGAAAGCAGTAGTAAATAAGGCAGGAAAATAACTTAGAATCAATTACAATCAATTACGGAAAGGATTCCCTTTAATTAAGGAACCAGACTTAAGGTAAATAAACAGAGTTCTATTTTTGGGAAGAAAATCAAGAATGACTTGTAAAATAAAGGGTAAATACATATGAAATTTTTGAAATACACACGGTTTAAATAAATAAGGTAAATAGAATCATCAATCACATAGGGAATCAAGGAAACCAGTATTCGAACACAGTCCGAGAATAAGTCTAAGTTGGAAAATCATATATGTTCATTAAAATCAACCCCAAAATTAGGATTATTTGAAAGGGGAAAATATGACAATAAAGAGATGCACAAATTAAAACATGCGAGGCTGAAATTAATAGAACAATCATATAATCAGAGAGCAGAAGAACATGGGCATGAAACAGATTAGAAATTCTTGCAGAGCTTAGCAAGGAATCAGAAGCATGAAAAGGGACTCAAATAGTTAGGGTTTCGGAATCAGACAGGCATCAGAAAATCACATGCACAAACTCAAAACCCCCAAATTCTAGGGTTTCCTCACATTTCAAAAATGTAAAGAAGAAAGTAAAAATACTCAGGTAGATAAACTCGGAAAGAACACAAATACTCACGAAAGCAAAGTACAGTAGATAATCACTAGAAAACCCCAAGTAAAGGGAAAATTACATGGAATCATATGTAAAACATTCATAAGTCACAGAAAAAATAAATAAATCACAGTAGATCAGCTAAAAGAAAGAAAAATCGGATAAACCCTAGTTTTAGAAAGATAAACAGTATGATAATAAAGCCTGGAACACCCTAGAGAACGAGAAAGCCTGGAACGGATTGATTTTGAGTCGACACCGGACTCACAACACTAAGACTCACCGGAGAGAGGCTGGATACGGCCGTAAAACTCAAGTCGGAGGACCTCTGAGTCAGTGGTCTTCAAGATAGGGCTCCGATCTTTGAACAAAGGGGGTCATAGAAGGGAGTGGGGGTGAATATAGGCTGCATGAAGCATGGAAAGCCATGTTTTCCAGCGAAACAAGGTTGGAAAGGTCGGAGAAGGGCTATGGTTTCAGGAGGGTTGAGAGTGTTTTAGGAACAAGGGGGATACGAGGGCGGCAATCTATGTAAAATGATAGGGTTAGGGGTGTATTTGGTTTAATTAAGGAAAGGGGCGACGTGGACCGTTTATTTAAATGATCCACGGTCCTGATTAAAAAGAGGGTTCCGGGCGGGTTGGTTTAATTGGGTCTGGGTCGGGTTATTTATTAAATTTGGTTGTGTAATTGGGGGTTGAAATGACGGCCGGATTTGAAATAAAAAGGGCTACAACTTAAATAGCCAAGTATTCCCTAATTTGAATTTTATAAAATAGCAAATGATGTCTAAAAATCAAATTAAAAACACTGTGTTAAAAAACAGAGCATAATTATTAATTTTAAAAATTATGAATGATTTTATGACTACAAATGCTATTAAATGGAGAAATAGGCTAAAAGTATAATTTCATGCAATTTTAGTTTAGAAATACCAACTGAACTTGTAAAATTATGTAAAAATCAGGTAAATTAATTTTTGTGTAAATGAGAGAATAAAATAAATTATTCACCAAAATAACAAATTTTGTGAATAATTATTGGATTTTATAGTGCAAAAAATAGTCCCTAAATTGACTTAAAAATTCTTTAAAAATGTGGAAAAAAACCAAAACCTTTGTGGATGCTTATATATGCTATTTTTGAGAATATTTTGAGTATACAAAGGTATTGGAAAAATTGGGTATCAACAACTGCCTCTCTTTACCCGAGAAGGATGAAAGAGTTGTTGGGTAAAGATAAGATGGCCAATTTTGACCGAAGATGGCGATTGTAAAAGGATATTGACCGCACTCTGGTCTTTGAGCTTCCTACATATCCCTGGTTTAATAGGAATCAGGCCATAAGTAGTTCAGGAACCATTGATGGAACATGCCGATGGGAATTCAAAAAAATGGACGCGATGGTTAGGTCTGAAAGGGTGCTTGGAATCGGACAAACTGCGGAGAACTGGAGCGGGCTCGCTCCTGTTGAGACGTTCGTGAGCTAGCCGGAACACCTATAAATATGTGATGTGCCTATATATTGCGTAATTTAAACGTGATGCAAGTTTCCATTGGACCATGAATGTTTGTCCTTGGACGGTTAGGATGACATCCTCAGACTATGACGTCCTAGGCCATGAAGTGCATAAAAGTAAGGGTTCATAGCTAAGAAATGATGTTCTTGGGCTATGCAGATCGTGTCTTTGAACTATGACGCCTTTGAACGAATTGGCAATCTTTCAGCCCATGAAAAAGGTGGCAATCTTTCAGCCAAATGAATGCAAAGGGTGGCGATCTTTCAGCCAGAGTGGGAATTTAAAATAGATGGCGATATTTCAGCCGGATGAGAATATAAAATGTAGGTGGCGATATTTCAGCAAGTCAAAAATAAAACGGTGATATTTCAGCCATGTAGAGCAGAGACGGTGCTTAGTCTCGAAAGGCAGATAAGAGCCTTATGCAATATGGAGGTAGAGCTTAATCTCGGAAGGTAGAGAGTAGCCTTATGTAGATGAAGACAGAGCTTAGTCTCGAAAGGTAGATGATAGCCTTATGTAGGATGAAGGTAGTGCTTAACCTTGGAAGGCAGAGAGTAGCCTTATGCAAAATGCAGATGGAGACAGAGCTTAGTCTCGAAAGGCAGATAATAGCCTTATGCAAGATGGAGATAGCCCAAAACCTCGGAAGGCAGAGAGTAGACTTATGCATAATGCAGATGGAGAGAGAGCTTAGTCTCAAAAGGCAGAAAATAGCCTTATGCAGGATGGAGGTAGAGCTTAACCTCGGAAGGTAGAGAATAGCCTTATGCAAAATGCAGATAGAGATAGAGCTTAATCTCGAAAGGCAATAATAGCCTTATGCAATATGGAGGTAGAGCTTAAACTCAGAAAGAAGATAATAGCCTTATGCAAATTGCAGATGGAGACATAGCTTAGTCTCGAAAGGCAGATAATAGCCTTATGCAATGAAGGAATGTAAAAGAGCGAATAGTAGTAGGTTTTCTTAGCTGGTAGATGATTTTGCGATATTAGGACTGCTGAAGAGTGCTGATGGTGACCCTATGAGGGTTTCGATCCTGAAGAGCGAATGTGCTTTGATCTATAACCTGAATTCCTGCAACCAAAGAAAAGTTGTGAGTTCTATAGAGAGGGGAGTTAGTTCGTATCCTCCAGCTTTTGGCGTCATGTACCATGGGCGTAGCGTTGCTAAACGATGGTGGTGCAAATGATATTTATGCATGACTTAATAAATAAAATGCAAGTACGTATATATAAAAAAATGATTTTATTTTGGATGAACCATCGACTGAAACGTGGCTCAAGACATGGCAACCTTGCTTGTTCTGGAATTTTGAGGGTCCTCCTCAAAATTTTGCCCCAGTTTACAAGGCTGGCGCTGCTGACGGGTGTGATGAATAACTCAACGCGAGACAATTCTAGAACTTTCAGGGTCCTGCTCAAAATACTGCCCCAGTTTACTAGGTCGGCGCTGATGAAGGGACTGAAAACTTACGTTTGAATTTTGAGGGTCCTCCTCAAAATTCTGCCCTAGTTCCAATAGCGAGGAAAATTGGAATTTTTATTAAAATGTGACCAAACCCATAGGGCTGCCTACGTATCCCCTCTTAAACGGGTATCATTTCATTGTGTCTGAGTTGATAGGCTTCGGCCAAATTTCTCCGTCCATTTCTGAGAGAATAAGGGCTCCTCCAGTTAGAACCCGATGAACCATGTACGGGCCCTGCCAATTGGGAGAGAATTTCCCTTTGGCTTCATGTTGATGCGGAAATATTTTCTTTAATACCAATTGTCCTGGCACGAATTTCCTTAACTTGACTCTCTTATTGAAGGCTCTGGACATTCTGTTCTGATATAATTCACCGTGACAGACAGCATTCATTCTATTTCCGTCTATGAGGGCTAGCTGCTCATAGCGACTCTTAACCTATTTTGCATCATCTAATTCTGTTTCTTGTATGACCCTCAAGGAGGAGATTTCTACTTTTGAGGGAATGACCGCCTCCGTACCATATACCAACATGTAAGGAGTGGCCCCAGTTGACGTGCAGATCATGGTATGATAACCCATTAAAGCGAAAGACAATTTCTCATGCCACTGCTTGTGCTTCTCAATCATTTTCCTTAGTATCTTCTTGATGTTCTTATTAGGTGCTTCTACATCTCCATTCATTTGAGATCTGTAAGCCGCGGAGTTCTTGTGTCTGCTTTTTATGTTTCGCACATTGCCTTCATCATGTTGCTGTTAAGATTAGAACTGTTGTCGGTGATGATTGATTCTGGAACCCCGAATCAACAAACCATGAAAGCTCGGATGAAATCTGCTACTACTTTCTTGGTGACTTCCTTGTATGACGCTGCGTCAACTCATTTGGTAAAGTAATCAATTGCCACAAGTATGAACATGTGCCTATTTGACGCGGCTGGTTCAATTGGTCCAATGACTTCCATTCCCCAAGCGGCAAATGGCCATGGTGAGTTTGTTGCAGTAAGCTCGTTTGGAGGCACCTTTATTATATCTGCATATACTTGACAACGGTGGAATTTCCGAACGTACCGGATGCAGTCTGTTTCCATTGTCATCCAAAAATACCCTGATCTTAGTATCTTCTTTGCCAAGACGAAACCATTCATATGCGGTCCACAAGTCCCTGCGTGTGCTTCCTCCAATAGTCCGGTTGCTTCTTTTGCCTCGACACATCTTAATAATCCCAAATAAGGAGTCCTCCTATACAGGATTCCTCCGTTGTGTAAGAAACTGTTGGACATTATCCAAAGTGTTCGTTTCTGAGTATCATTGGCAAGCTCTGGGTACTCTATTGTTGTCAAGTATTCTCTGATATCGTGGAACCAAGGTTTCCCGTCGGCTTCTTCCTCTACGTGAGCACAATAAGCTGGTTGGTAGTGAATCTTGACCCGGATGGGATCAATAAAGTTTGTATCTGGATGCTGGATCATGGATGACAAAGTGGCTAAGGCATCGGCGAACTCATTCTATATTATGGGAGCATGTTGGAATTCCATCTGTCTAAATCTTTTCCTCAACTCATGTACATGGTGTAGATAGGGAAGTATCTTAGAATTTTTGGTTTCCCATTCTTCTCGGATCTGATGTATGAGTAGGTCCGAGTTTTTGATAACCAATAGTTCCTGAATGTTCATAACAATGGCCAGCTTGAGCCCTAAGATGCAGGCTTCATACTCGGCCATATTGTTGGTGCAGGGGAATTTGTGATTGGCGGATACTGGGTAATGCTGACCAGTTTCTGATACCAGAACCTCTCCTATAGCAACTCATTTGAAATTTACGGCTCCGTCAAACAACAATCTTCAACCGTCATAGGATTATGCAATTTCTTCTCCTATGAAGGCTATATCATCATCAGGGAAATACGTCTTTAGGGGTTTGTATTCTCCTCCTACGGGATTCTCAGCGAGGTGATCTGCTAAGACCTGACCTTTGACCGCTTTCTGGGTAACATAAACGATGTCAAACTCCCTTAACAGTATCTGCCACTTGGCGATCTTGCTTGTACGCGTGGGCTTCTGAAAGATGTACTTCAATGGATCCATCCTGGATATCAGATGAGTGGTGTAAGCGCAGAAATAATGCCTCAATTTCCGAGCCACCCAGGTTAAGGCACAACAAGTGCGCTCTAACAAGGAATACCGAGCTTCACACGGGTTAAACTTCTTGTTGAGGTAGTAAATGGCTTGCTCCTTTCTTCCTGTTTCGTCATGTTGCCCCAAAACACAATCAAATGCCCCATCCAATACTGCAAGATAAAGTAGTAGAGGTCTCCTTGGCTCAGGTGGAACCAAGACTAGCGGCGTTGACAAGTATTCCTTGATTCTATCGAAGGCCTTTTGACAATCATCAGTCCACTTAGTGGCGGCATCTTTCTTTAGCATCTTGAAGATGGGTTCACAAATGATAGTGGACTGAGCTATGAATCGGCTGATATAGATGAGCCTCCCCATAAAACTCATTACATCTTTCTTGTTCTTTGGCGGTGGCAACTCTTGAATGGCTTTGACCTTTGACGGGTCCAACTCTATACCCCGGCGACTCACAATGAAACCCAATAACTTTCCGGATGGGGCCCCAAACGCACAATTGGTGAGATTCAGTTTCAAGTTGTACCTCCCCAGTCTGTTGAAGAATTTTCTCAAATCTCCCATGTGATCTGCAGCTTTCCAGGATTTAATGATGACGTCGTCTGCATATACCTCAATCTCTTTGTGTATCATATTATGAACGATTGTGGTCATGGCTCTCATGTAGGTAGCACCAGCATTCTTTAAACCGAATGATATCATTCTGTAACTGTACATTCCCCACAGCGTAATGAATGCCATTTTCTCTGCATTTTCTTCATCCATCCATATCTGGTAGTATCCAGCAAAACAATCGAAGAAGGACTGGAGCTCATGTTTGGCGCAATTATCAACCCGTATGTGTATATTTGGCAAATGGAGGTCGTCTTTAGGACTGGCCCGGTTGAGATCCCGGTAGTCGACACAGACTCTAACCTTTCCATCCTTCTTTGGCACTGGCACAACATTGGCTAACCATGTTGGATATTCTACCACTTTGAGAACCCTGACTTGCTTGGTGACTTCTTCCTTGATTTTCAAACTCATGTCTGGTTTGAACTTCCTGGGTTTCTGTTTGACCAGTGGGCATGCTTATCTGTCGGTAACTTGTGGGGTACAATGGATGTGCTGAGACTGGTCATATCTTCATACGATAAAGCAAATATATCCTCATATCCTTTCAAAAACTCTGTGTATTCTTCCTTTTCTGATGGTGACAAGTGTACGCTGATACGTGTTTCCTTGACATTTTCTGCGTTTCCCAAATTAATGACCTCGGTTTCGTCTAAGTTAGACTTAGGTCTGTTCTCAAAATTCTCGACCTCTCTAACAACCTCTTCTGGTATTTCATCCTCTTCAGAATCTATGTCCGTTTGTCGCATTGTCTCGTTGCAAGTTACGGTCGTCGATTCATCATCAAGATATGTAATAGTAATGCTGTGTAAAATAAAGTAAATGGTAGAGAAAATAAATGAGAGCTATATATTAAGATAAACCTGGAAATGCTTTTGATTAAATTCATAACTATCTAAAACATTGGAGCGCTTTTCAAAAGTAAAGTAAAATGCTGAAAAGTAAAATCTACTAAAAGTAAAGTGCGATGCATATGTGTCGTTTAGCCTTGCTACCCCGAGGCTCTATGGGAACTGGTGGTCCTGATCGACCAATTGGTGAGGTTCTCTCCTCGGCTCACAGCTTGAATGGAAGGGCCTTCCTCCCCTTCCTCCTCGAAAATAACACAGCAATACATGTCATCCTCCATAAACAGGTTCTTCATTGCTGCCAGCGTCTCATCTTCCTCTGATCCGTATATGACATCAGCGGGCTGAAAGGTCAATTCTAACTAAGGTAGAGGTTGCTCCAGCGGTAGTAGGGGTCGCGTCATGGTGGCGACCAGTATCCCAAGTGTATTCATAACCCAGGCCAAAAGTGGTGCCATGCTTCTTCAACTGGATAGGCTTGGTAATACCCTGAAGGCTCTTGTCAAGCCCCTTCCCGGGCTCGTATCCGCTCCAATTCAGAGTGCTCTCGATTTTTCTATCCCACCACTTGTCTTTGTCTATGGCGTTTACTCACTCGATGTGATGGTATGTTTCTCCACCGATTTTCCTTCTACCTCCGATCATCGGGATAGCCTGGTGACTGTATATAGGGTTTATACCGTCGCCATGAATGATTACTTTCTGATGATTCCATACAAATTTGACAGCTTGATGCAATGTTGATGCCACAGCCCCAGCAGCGTGGATCCAGGGTCGTCCTACCAACAAATTGTAGGATGCTGGCACGTCAATGACATGAAACTCAATATTGAACCAAGTGGGTCCCATCTACAGGCATAAGCTAATTTCCCCAATGGTGGACCTCTGAGATCCATTGAAATCATTGACACTGATAGCCCTGTCCTTGATCTTGTGCAACCCTTTGCCCAATGTCTTGAATGTCACCAGCGGACAATATTGAGGCTGGATACCCCGCCGACTAGAATCCTGGTGATAAAGTGATCCTCGCATTGCGTAGTGATGTGTAGAGCTTTGTTGTGACCAAGCCCTTCTAGTGGTAATTCATCTTCCTGGAAAGTGATCTTATAGCTTTCCATTACCTGTCCCACCATGTTTGCCATTTTGCCTCATGTTATGTTGCTGGGAACATAAGCTTCACTCAGTATTTTCATCAAGGCGTTTTTATGTGCCTCAAAGCTTTGTAGGAGAGCCAGAATAGAAATTTGCGCTTGTGTCTTGTTCAGTTGCTCGACGACCGATTATTCTTTGGCATGTACCTTTCTCCAGAGGTCATTGGGTCCAGTTTCAACATCCCACCCGGAGGCCTGTTTGCTAGGCTCAGCCAAATGCTCCGGGGTGTATACCCTACCTGTCCTGGTCATGCCTTGTGCGGCAATTGTTTCTCCAGTATATGTCTTTCCTTTCCTTCTAGCCTCAGCGGTGTAGTCCCAAGGTATAACATTTGTTTGGAACGGGGTCATGTTTATCATGGAGACTGGAATTGGTGCCTTGGGAGGCAACACAGTAACTTCAAATGGTGTAGGTGTCTTTGGGATCCCTAACTCAACCTCAATTGGTTTTGGCGCCCTTGTAGAAGGTGCTTGAAACTTGAGTGGCATGGATATGTTTACTGCATCGCCCTCAGAGGGCTGAACCTGGACAATAATGGGATTGAGAGTAACCGTTGGCTTCTTAGGCTTGTCTCCTTCATCTATCAAACTGATTGACCCTTTGGGGTCCCAATCATCTTCGATCTCGATCATGTGGATGCCTCCACCCTTGTGGTCAGGCAGAGGGTTGTTGCAGACATTAGGAGGAGGTTCCTTTACTATAATGATCTTATTGTCAATCAAATTCTGAATTTTATCTTCTAACGATCGACACTCGTCAATGGTATGGCCCTTCATCCCAGAATGATATTCGCAAATATTGTTTGGGTTGATCTATTGGGAAGGGTTTTCTGGAGTTACGACTGGCATAGGCCGCTGCCTTGAGTTTTTCATATAATTGGTCAATTCGCTCCGCTATAGCGATATATTTTCTAGGAGATTTGCGGTCGAAGTTTGGTCGAGGTCGAGGGAAATTTTGGCGAGTAGGAGGTGATGGGTAGTGTGAAGGTTCGGAGTTATATGCTTGGAATACGGGTGCAGGTTTGGAATATCTAGGTGAAGTGGGTTGATATATAGATGGTAGAGGTTATTGGCAAGCAGGTGGTGGAATTTGGTAAGTGGGTGATGGTGCTTGGTAATTTAGGGTAGGCTGATATGTGAGTGGAGTTGAGGGATAGGTCTGGTATTTCATAGGGGAGTTGTTTCTTTGCGCAGCCATTACAGAATTTACATCCTTCTTCTTTGACGAGCCACCAGACTGTAAAGCCTTATTGGTAGCTTGCAATTCCTCGAGGTTACTGACCATATCGTTTTTGATTCCGTCTTCAATCCTTTCACCCAATTTGATGATGTTGGAGAACTTTTGACCCTCAACTAGCATCAATCTCTCGTAGTACTGTGGATCTTGAGCACGGACAAAGAACATGTTCATTTGTTCTTCCTCCAAGGCTGGTCTGACCTTATCAGCTTCTGACCTCCAACGAGTAGCATACTCGCGAAAGGTCTCTGTGGGATTCTTCTTGAGATTCTGGATATAGAACACACATAGTGCATTCTTAGTGTTGAACCTAAACCGATCCATAAAGTCAGACACCATGTTTACCCAACTAGTCAATTTCTTCGCATCCTGGATAATATACCAGGATAAAGCATCACCCTTCAAGATCCTCATGAACAGCTTCATGCGGATTTTCCCGCCACTTCCGACTCCTACTAACTTGTCACAATACATTCTCAAGTGGACCCTGGGGTCACCTGTGCCATCGAATAGTTCAAACTTAGGAGGTTTGTATCCCTCTGGGAGCTCAACATCTGGTTGAACATAGAGATCTTCATAATTTAACCCTTCAACACCTTTGTTACCTTCGACACCTTGGACACAGCTCGTCAACTTCTTGATTTCAGCAGCCAATTTCTAAATGAGGGAGCTCTTGTCATTTGCCTCGACTGCACTGGTGATAGGATAACTGTAAAGCGGCATAGTGTCCGCAAAGACTGGAATATTATGTTCCTTTGTGGTGTTTTGTGGTTCAGGAATGTTATGAGTGGGATGTATTGGAGGTTGAGGGATGTTTTGTAGTGGTGTGGTGTTCTGGGTGTTAACATCGGGTGCGGAAGGAGAGATTGACAGACTTGCCAGGTTTCTAACTTGGTCCAGTTCCTCTCGGTACCTCAGCAAAGTTTGTTCCAGATGAGCAGTAGTTTCTTTGGTGATTGCAACGTTCTGAGAAGTTTCTTCAAGTTCCTTTCTAGTGCTTGTATCTCCCATTTTTCCTTTGTTCCTGTTTCTGGTAGGACTAGGAGGAGGTGGTGGTGGAGGACCCTTTGATCTTGTGGAGTATGCTGATGGTGCCAGAATGCACGAACTAACCTTTGGGGAGGGGAATAAAAATAAAAGAAAAACAAAAAAAAAGGATAAAAGTTAGTGAGGATTCTTATAAATAATATTGTAATATTTAAATACATTGTGCGGGAATATAAATCGCTTCCTAATTTGGGTGCCTCGTTTGTGCCCGAGGTAGGCCTAGCAACAAATAAAATTTGGAGAACTTATAATGCTAAATACCTCATTTTATTGATAAAAACAAGACGAATCTAAAAACAACTGAATGATAAAGACGTCACTAATGGCCAGTGGCCTTATTACATTAAAGAAAGCAGAAGCGTATAAGTCCTAACGACTAGGTCCCCTCGAAATGTGGATCCCCTTGTTGACACTTTCCCGAGGCTCGGTAAATTTCAGCAAGGATCATAGGTACTATGCTGAATGAGTGTCCTTCGATCCCTTCCATTAAAGTCTTAGTAACCATGGCTAGTCTGGTGTGGATCCTAGCCTTCTTCATAGGGAAAATTACCATGCCCAAGAAGCAAAACATGAACACAGACACCCTTCTGTGAATATGTCCTAAAGAGGTGAGGGCAAATTCATCCATGTAGGTGCGATAGGACTTACTGTGGCCATATCTCTTGCATAAGAAGTCGAATGGTATGTAGGAGTCCTTTAAGCAAGAAAGGTCGGGATTTTTCTTGAGTCCCATCATTTTAAGGAAACCTCTACTTTTGCGATTCTCCGGCATAAGCAAACCCGGAGTCCCCAAGGGATGCCACCTAGGCCCCCTATTTCTTCTAGCAAAGGGGTCATTTCCAAATCCCCGAAACGGAACACAGATCGATCAATATCCCAAAATAAAGTGGCAGCCTCAATGATTTTGTTATTGGGTTGGATTTCTAGATGTGAGGGCAAATTCCCTAAGTACTTGCGGATGAGGGTTTGGTCACTGCTATGAAGATCTTCCCACCAGCTCAGCAACCTTGGGTGGATGTTAGATACCATGCCGAATCTGGGGACCTCGTGTCTCATTTTCTGCAAAATAAAGTGTTAGGCCCTTACACCACCAGACACGGCCATTTAAATCAATAATTAGCAAAGGCATTTAGTTTTCCAAATAAATGCACATAACGTGAAGGGGTTCGTTTCGGTTTCGAGGAAACCCGATAGACTTTGGTTTAGGCTATCTTAATGAGTCATTATGCGTACAACATAACTGACTCGGCTAGGGTTGACCATGATGCATGAACAGTTTAAAGGAATAAGGTTTCTACTTTTGAAGTGCTAGACAAAGTACCCTTGAGAGGACAACTCAAGAGGGAAAGGCGCGGAACCATCGACTACACCGTTGATCGACTGGTTTTACTGCAAATATGTCTTTTCCACATTTAAGGGGTTTACAATATTGGAAGGTCGCAACCACTCATTATAAGCGTTGTTATAGGATTTGTTTTGGCACGAGTGGAATATGATGTTGAGAGATACAATTACAATAATAAAACAAATTACACGTATTTTCACTTTCATAAGATAAATGATTACAATGGTTGCTCGAAATTACAATAGTATTGAAATAGCAAAGCAATAAAGAAAGAAGTTAAAGGAAAGAAAAGAGAAGAAGAGCCAAGTTAGTAGTTGTGATGGAATAATCAAAATAGGAAATAAATGCGATTAAATAAGCAATAAAGTCACAAAATCAAGTAATGGTAAAACCTTAAAAAATCCCCAGCCGAGTCTCCAAGCTGTCGACGCCCTTTTTTTTCCTAAAAACATGAAATTGGGTTTATGACATTATGTGCAAAACAACTCATATCCCCTTTTGTGAATTGGGCTATGGAGTTTGAAGAGTCGCCACCTAATGATTATAGTGCATTAGGACACTTTAAGAAGAAAAAAAGATTTTTTTTTGAAAGAAAACCAGAGTTCGGGTAAGGGCTTGAAATTATCGCGAAGGGAAGGTGTTAGGCACCTCTCAAGATCAACTAGTGTGGTTCCCGGCCTTGCTTAGATGTGACTTTAAGAAGCATAGAAATAGACAAGCAAAGTTTGTACATAAAGAATACGAGCAAGTTGACAATTTTGTAAGAAGAATGGCACAAGTAAAAGAGAGTTTTAGTTTGAAGAAAAATATTAAAATAAAGGAAAAAAAAGAAGGAGGGTCCTAGGTTTAACTATAATATGGATCATTCGATGCAATATCCCGCACATGTTCCCAAAGAGGGGTCGCCTTATTATACTAGCGCATCGTCATCATCTCTATATTCTATCCTTCCCACCCCATTAAGGTATTTAAGCGCGTTTAGTCTCGTTTGCTTATTGCATGCTAATACCCGTCCCAACCTATTAGTCCCGGGGTATTTGGACTTCTAATCCTAAAAGGGAAGAAAGGGGATGGGGGCATATATGGAGTTTAAAGGTAATTAAAAATCTAAGGCATCAATCAAAACAAATAGCATATAAGGGAAGTAAACGAACATACGAAGGTTGCACATAAACCCCTTAAACCATACAGAAATTGGTTTAGCATGGCTTACAATTACTGATTTTGTCTTATGTTTAAAACTAATAGTGGATAGATTAGTGTAACACATAAAGTTGGATAATAAGTCTACTTTGACGACTTCGGGCCCGGTTTGTTGGAACTTAAAGTGTTTTGAAAGCCAGTAATTTCAAAAAAAGTACTAATTTTAGACACAGAAAAAGAAGAGTTTTGGGAAACCGGAAACCGAAATTCGCAAAAGTTTAGAAATGGCTCGCAAAATAGCCGAACTGCTTGAGAAAAGTTTTTTTTCGAAAAGCATTGAAGTACAAATTTAGGCAGAAGACCAAAAAGGTCGATTTCAGAAAGATGCGAGTTTGGAATTTTAAAGACTTTATAGATTCCAAAATAGTTTAAAAGATAGGTTTGGCTAGATTTCAAAATAGATAGTATTGGACAAATTTTATTGAAAACGTTCAACAAATTAGGCGAGTGTGAACCCTATAGGCATGATATCTACATATTGATTTGTTGCTACTTTTGAAACGTTTAGGGGACCTACTATTTGCCTAGCGTTTTATGCAATTCCTATAGGCATGGTTTCTAGATGCAATATTAAAATCCGATAGGCATGGTTTTCTAAGTGATTCGCAATATTGAACCCCTATAGACATGATTTCTAGACGGAATGCAATATTGAAATCCTATAGACAAGATTTCTAGATAAGATGCAATATTGAAATCCTATAGACATGATTTCTAGATGAGATGCAATATTGAAATCCTATATACATGATTTCTAGCCATTAATTGATGCAACAACACAAGCACCTCCCATACCCTTTTCACTACATCCCCAAATTGGGGATTTGGGGGAAGGGATGTACAGTAAAGTACACATGCAAGCACACAACACCAAAACATAGGGATATGTGGTAGGGATGTATATGCTGAAGATTTAATTGCATAATAATCATAAACAGACATATGAAAAGGGATAAGTAAACATGTAGTCTTGGAGATGGTATTTAAATCATGGAATTACCAGTTGCAAACTCGAATAATAAAGCAAGTTGGGCAGATAGAACCAATAGTTTAGCCTTGGATTTCAGTCGGCTAAACTCAAATAGCAGAACAAGTAGCAGAGAAGAGCAGAGATGAGAAGAAAGAGCTTTGTGTGAGTGTGAACTTGTGAAAGTGTTCGTGTATTGAAACAGAAAGGGTGGGGGCTTTTTATAGTTTGAAAGTAGTAGTAAATAAGGCAGGAAAATATTTTAGTATCAATCACAACCAATTAGGGAAAGGATTTCCTTTAATTAAGGAACCAGACTTAAGGTAAATAAACAGAGTTTTATTTTTGGGAAGAAAATCAAGAATGAGTTGTAAAATAAAGGGTAAATACATATGAGATTTTCGAAATACACACGGTTTAAATAAATAAGGTAAATAGAATCATCAATCACATAGGAATCAAGGACACCAATATTTGAATACAGTCCGAGAATAAGTCTAAGTTGGAAAATCAAATAAGTTCATAAAAATCAACCCCAAAATTAGGGTTATTTAAAAGGGGAAAATATGACTATAAAGAGATGCACAAATTCAAACGTGCGAGGCTGAAATTAATAGAACAGTCATGTAATCAGAGAGCAGAAGAACATAGGATGCCGGAGGTCTATTTGGAAACAGCCTCTCTATCCAAGGGTAGGGGTAAGGTCTGCGTACATACTACCTTCCCCAGACCCCACTAAGTGGGATTATACTAGGTTGTTGTATCAATGCATATTGTACTGTAACTAATGAACTATCAAATTGTCAGTAATCATTAATCAACTACCACATAGCTGTAGGAAGTTATTGCAGTTGAAACACTAGCTTATAAATCTGCTGATTGATCAGTCTTTTAGTTATATACAAATAGATTACGTTCTCTTCCTTAACACTACAACTATGGAAGTATATTTGTGTTATAATGTTTCAACATGTATCTTCTAATCTGTATCATGCTGTCCACTGATGTTTTAACTACAAGTTTTATTTGTCTACCTGAGATATCTTGGATATGTCTGGATCCTACATGAGAACAAACAAAGACTCCAAAACTTGACCTATGATAGAGATTTTCACAACTTGCTATATATTTGTGATCTGAAACTGAAAGAGATGTGGAAGGATTAATTTGATTGCTTATTTGAGGGGATTTTGAACACGTTAAATACAGCCAACTTGGTAAATAAATCTAACTTCAACTATTAGTGCTGAACATTTTGTGAAATCTGCAGAAGCACTCTGGGTCATTGACCAAAAGAAACCAATCTGATAGTTGCAAAAGGGGCCAGCTTGCACCGGTGAGAGCTGAGTTTAAGGATGTGGTAAACATGCAAAGCAAAAACTTATTCTGGTTTCATTTAATACTTCAGTGTAGCTTGCTCATCTTAGCTTATATCTCAATGGTTTGGGTAGGATGCACATTATCTGGAAGGAAGTCAAACACCTGTATCAAATTTGCTAAGGAAAGTGGAGAAGGTGAATACAGGAAGTGTTACGTTGAATTTTGGTTCTCATCCTCTTACAGTTAGGAAATGGCTAAGAATAAACCATGGGCCTCCATGTAAAGCTTTATGCATATTTTCTTGTCTTTGGAACTTAATGAGGAAAAAATCAGAACCCAAATCAGTGAGAGGGAGGACCTCTGTTGGTTTCCATAGAGACATCAGTTTATCATGCATGATTTGGTGCGAT
Organism: Nicotiana benthamiana; assembly: GCA_034376525.1. Taxonomy (NCBI): domain Eukaryota; kingdom Viridiplantae; phylum Streptophyta; class Magnoliopsida; order Solanales; family Solanaceae; genus Nicotiana; species Nicotiana benthamiana. Next base: position 122,326,339 of record CM067336.1, read on the forward strand.
GACAGAGTATTTCTATGGTTTATATAAAGGTGATTTATCAGTTGATGTAATTGGTATAAAAGTATCATCACCAATAAGGTTATGGAGTACTTCATCTGCTAGATCTATAATGTTCATGCCTTTTAAATATCTTAAAATAATTAATTTTTGTGACTTATAATAATACATTTTATATCATTTTTAAATATATAAATTTTATTTAAAAAACCTAAAAACTTCATATCAGAATTTACCGTTAAAAAAGAAACTCTCATAATTCAAGCTGTGACACATAACTTAAATTCATATTTATTTAGAGTAATAAAATGCAATAACAATTTTCACAATATATACTTTGTTGCGAGGGAGAAATACTTTTAAATACTGTAGTGAAGTTCACGCGAACTAGAAGTTCCGTCTCTTCCGTTTGAAACCATAACCATCGAGAAAGCAGTAGAGCGCGGGAACACACAGTGGAAATGGAGGACATCACCAGTGAAAGAGAAATAGCTGAAGCTCTCAAGTCGAAAGTCGCGATTCAATGTGCCAAAGCTGCAATTCTAGTCTCATCGCTGAAGAACACTACTATAAATTCTGCTATCATTGACCAAAACAAGGTCTTCGTTTTGTTTTCCTTTCTTCCGTTTCCATGCGTTTGATTTCGTAGATAGCGATTTTTTTTAAGTTTATAATTTTTGATAATTTCAGAATGAGGAGAATTCAAAAGAGATGGAGGAATTGAAGATGAGGATTTGAAGGAGAAATTGAAGAATAAGAACCTCAAATTCTGCAGCGTTACGGAGCTACTGATTCAAGTAATTGTTTTACTCTCAATTTGGACCATGCTTGTGTTGCTGGCCTTGAACTGATCTAGTCCTGTTGTATCAATTCATTTTGTGGCTCTGTTCGGTAATCTGTGTATTTTAATTTTCGATGTATTGAAATAACGTTTTCATTGAAGTGTATTTGCTTGTTAGTGTAAACTTCTACAAGTATCAGTGGATCGAGAACTGAGATTTTAATTGAAATACTGCAGATATTCGAATTGCATGATTTTATGGTTATGGCGTTTGTTTGTGGATAAATTTTCGATATCTAACATGAGAAATTTTTCCTTTTTGCTGTAGAGCATATTTCTGATTCATTAGATTGGGGTGAGGTGATTAGGCAAAATATGGCTAGAATGAGGATTTTTGAGGACATGACCTTTGATAGGAAAGTTTGGAGGTCTAGTATTAAGTATTAGGGACGTAGGATAGGGGCTTCTAGAAATTTTTGTACTTCTGCCGGAGGCTGGGTGGGGTTTGGTAGGGCTTTCTATAGTTGTTTTATGTATTGTATTGTGCCTCTTATGGTAGTGACTTATTGGTATTATTGCATGTCATTTTATTCTTGATTTTATGTTTAGATAACTATTAATGTGATTTATGCTGGATTTACTAATGCTGTTTGGTTTTGTTTGATTTTCTCTCCCTTTCTCTGAGCCGAGGGTCGGTCGGAAACAGCCTACTCTATCCTTTCGGATAGGGGTAAGGTCTGTGTATGTATTACCCTCTCCAGACTCTACTTTGTGGGAATATATTGGATAGTTGTTATTATTTTTAGATTGTGCGGTGGATAATGTTTCTCTATTTGTAATAGTATAATTGCAACTGTTAAAGCAGTAGATTGCATTTGTTTAATTTATCTATTTCCAATTTGCTCGAGCAAGTACAGTTGTTTCTAGGACTTCTCATTTGCTGTTTACTTCAAATTAATTGCTCCCTTTTAATGGATCTATAGTCTAGTCTAGAAAGGGATTCACCAGTATAAATAGGTGGAGCTATTTTTTTAAAATTTTATTTATATTCTTTTTCCTTGAGGATTGGTAAAGTTAGAAAATGGACTCTTGGTCTAGAAAGGAATTCACCAGTAAAATAAGCGGAAGAATTTCCTTTTTTTAAATACTACTTCTAATTATATTCTTCATTTTAATAATCGTGGCGTCCGAGTCAGCTTGCATACATCTCAACTAATTCGACGAGATAGCTGTCACCTCCCACCAACAAAAGATACTAGGTAACTTTATTCTCCAAAACTTGAATCCTCGTTATGTTAATAAATGAAGTCCAGAAATATGGTTGGAGATAATATTTTATGTATGCCAAATGAGGCTACGAAATAGTGCTATATCATATGTGTTTAACCAAAAAATATTATTTGGTCAAAGTTATATTTTTGAGAAAAGAAATCGGGTTACTGATAATTAAGAGACCAAAAAGAATAATACGCTTTCTGATAATTAGAATAGAGCAAATAAATCTTTTTTATTTCAGTATGATGTAGATCATATTTCGTGTCCTTACAAATAATGAAACATCCTCCTTTTATAGGTAATAAGGAGTAACGGCTTAATTTAAATAATAAAGGAGATTTAATGAGGCGTTATACAATCATTGCTATTAAATACTAATTCACTAAAGTACTGGCTATTTAATAATGAATTTAGACTACTTTTTGCCATCAAATTCTTGTCTTCAGTGCCCTTTTTACCCGTTGGCATTAAATGACTTGAATTGGTACGAAACTTGTGTCTAAATCCTTCCCGTGCATGTTTAAATTTCTCTTCTTGTATCTGTCGTCTCCCGTGCCTTTTACTAGATTATTACACTTTGACAATTTGACCAGCCCACGTGTCATGCCACATCATCTTTAATTTAAATTCAGTTTTTTTCCAATACAGATAGTCCCTCCACTTTCTATTTATTTATCAATTAAATAATTGGGAAGTAAATCTTCATAAAAAGGAAATATTTTTCACAATTAATGTGTCTGACAGTGTTGACGTCTCAGTTGTCTTTCTCATTTAATGCTTCACACACATGTCATCCTCTGATTGGATCTGCAATTATGCACCCTTTTTCAAAGCTTCTTTACTCCACTATTCATGAAGTGATAGTTACCTTTATTATAGGCTTTCCATCATTACACTTCTAAGTTTTACGGTTGTCATCCTATACATATTTAACCTTTTTCTTCCTTTGTCTTCTTCTTCTTCGCAAACCTTTAGCATATACTTTCTTCCTTACTTTTGTTTTCTTTTAACCCATCTTTGTTCAACAATGGCATCTCCAAACCCTAACCCCAAAAGAGTTTCAATTTTAAAATTTTTCAATGCCCCTGTTAGACATAGAAGAAGCAGAAGGGGCAGACTTCGACCAGGGGTAAAATCTACTCGAGGCGTCTCTTCTGGTTCCTCTTCTAGGAGTTCTATTGCAAAGCGCCTTCCTCTAAAGGCAAAAAAATTTTTGATTCTTCTCTAGAACCTTTAGTGGACGAAATCATACCCGGCGATTTATCTTTTATCAGTGATAGACAATCTCTTAAAAAGCAAGTTGATGGTTTGGAAAAAGCCGATACTCATCCTACTTTAATGACCGAACTCACAATCCCTTCCATTAGAAAAGAGTGTAACTGGAAAAACAGTCTCCGAATGTCTATTCATACCCCAAATCAAAGAAATTCTTCTTTCTGGATTGGGTATTCTTTTGTTTATACTTACCCTTTTACTTTGGGCTTTAATCATCTGATTGACCCAGTCATTCTCGATTTTTGCCGTTTCTTTAATATTTGTGTGGCCCAAGTTGGTACCTTGGTGTGGAGGATGGTGGCTTGTTTAAGATTTCTATCTACCAAAGCCAACGTCAACTTCACTTTTTCTCACCTCATCCATTTATACCATCCTAACTTAATACGCCATGGGGTTTTTACCTTGACTGCGAGGAGTAAGAAGGTCTTAGTAAGCCCAGAAGATGATAAAGATTGTGGATGATATGCCCGTTACGTTGATGTACGTACGATGGATTTGCTTGGCAAAACAAACAATCCCTTCCCTGAGAAGTGGAATTTTGCACGTAAGTTTTTTTTAATTGGACCGTACCTATTTTTTGAGAATTTAGATTCTTTTTCTGATTTCATCTTCTTTTTTTTGGTTTTCTGTAGCAACCATGGGAGATGTGGAACATGTTCCCAACTTCCGTGGTTGGGTAGATTCAATTTTGTAGATCGCTCCTAAGGAGCAAAGGACTTGGAAATCAATTTTTGCCATACACGGCTGGAAAGTTAATACACATGGCATCATATTTTTTACACACATATTTTACACCTTAAGTACCTTTTCCTTAATATTGATTGCATATCCTTCTTTTGATCAGGATTTGGTTACAAAGAAATGGCAGCCGAAGTAGCTATGACCATTCGTATGTCTGGCAACGCTCCACTTGACTTGGACAGGCTCGAGCCTTGATAAAAAAAAGCTATAGAAGAAGGCACGGAGAATGAAGAAGAGGAAGGAACCTCGTTAGTAGCTAGTCCAAGGGTTAGAAGACGAGTCATCAATGATGATGAAATTGAAGATATTCTTGCTCAACCTTCAACCATCGAGACTGTTTTGATTCTTTCAGATGAGGATACCGTGCCAAAAGGTACGAGTGAACCAACTCAGCGTCCCTTTGATAGTGGCTTTTGGAGTGGCGAGCTCGGACCTGTTTTTGATGAAACCCCTCTTTGTTCATTCGTTCCTACTTCCTACATTCCTTTGCCAATTGTAAATGTTTCATCGTCACCATTGATTACTTTTGTTCCTTCACCATTTTTGACTACTTCCACTCGTTCTTGGGTAAATTTCTACATCTTCTCTTTCCGTTCCTGCTTCAATTCCTACGACTCCTGTAGTGTTTACTTTTTCTACTACTCCCTCTTCTGTTGTTCCATCTTCATCTGTTCCTCCATTAGAGGTTAGTTCCAGCAATAGAGGCATGGCTATGAGGAGTGTCACCCTCGAAGTCCCAGCCAATCAGAGCCTTTTATGAAAATCTGGGGGGCAGATACTTGGCTCGAGCCTCTTATCAAAGAGATTGAGAGGAAAAAAATGCAGAAGCACAGTTGCTACACCTTGATGAATGACATAGTTCATTCAACTTTAAAGGTAATTTTCTTGACCTTGAATGTTTTTCTTCTTTTTCTTTCTAAGTCCTGACTTTTATGTTTTATAACCGTAGGCTAATCTTATTGGGACCGAGCTGATGGGGGGAGTCTCTTTGTTAGATAAAAAGGAGCGTGAGTCAACAAAGGCTATCTCTGAAGCTAGGAAAATAGCCGAGTATGCCTTACTTGAAGCAGTGAACTGGAAGGATCAATTTGAGAGTGCTCAATGGACTATAGAGGAATTACAGGAGAGCAGGGTTCATTTGGAGCAGCAGAATCGTAATTTATCTTCGGATTTGGGAATTGCTAACGCCTCGTGGGGTAAGCTTAAAAAGGATAAAGAGCTTTTAGGATGATATTTATCTAAAGCCAATGATGAGGTTAAAGAGCTCAAGGCTCTTTTGAAGAAGAAGGGGGAATATGCAAGGGAGTTGGCAGAGAACCTAACTAAAATGACCTGAGGACTTCTTCAAAGAAAATTCGTACCTTGGAGAATTCCCATGCCTCTCATGAAGCTTCATTGAATTCCCACCTAGCTGAGCACCAAATAGCAAAAAATAACATTGCTATGTGTGAAAAAGAATACAAGGCTTTGGAGAAGGAGTACAATTTTCGTGAAGAGAATTTTAACATAGAATTGAGTTGGGCTTTTCTAAATTCTCGCCGTGATGTCTTGATGGAGGCTACACAAGAAAATTTTGACCTGCAATCTGAACTGGCCAAAGTCATAGATACTATCGAGAAAAGCCAACAACATGTTGATACTCCTTCTCCTGCCCTTGAAAGTATTGGTACCCCTTCTCCAGCTCTTGAAGCTCATGAAATAGATGAGTTATTAAATTCAGAAGCAATTACTGAGGTGGCTGAAGCTGTGATTCCAGTTTCTGAAGGTGAAGCTTCTATGACACAGCCTATGGGAATTGAGGTTCCCATGACTACTACTTCTGCTGACAAGCTTAGCTGAATCCATACCTATTGCTGCTTCTTCAGAGGTTGTTACCATGCATATTGTTGCCTCTTAAAGTGAGGTCACAACTTCTGAAACTCCAACTCCTTCAGCGAACAATTAATTTTTTGCTGTTTTTGTTCTTTTTTTAGTACTGTTGATGAAGTCCCCAGTTACTATAATGGGGGGATTTGTAAACAAATATTTTTTATGACTAAGTTTTTTTTCTTAGTCTTTTATGTTAAGAAGGTTTATGAGTACCTCTTTATATTCTTATCCTTGCCTATTTACTTTTTTAGGACTTATAGAATAGTTTTGTACTTACCTTATTCTTGCCTATTTTTCTTTTTAGGACTTAGAGAATAGGTTAGCATTTTTATCTTTTGTGAAAATTCTTTTATGATTCTTCTCATGGATTATCATTATGAGGAAAATAAAAGAGGGTCCATTTATTCATCGACACTTAATGAAGAAGACGTCTCAACTTCATAATGGTGTTATAATACGATGAAAGAAATAGCAATATACATGTTTTGTATGAAATAACCTTTGAAAAGTTTTTATTCATGAACTTTGACAAGTTTGAGTATTACATCTATTGAAGTACATCTACAACTTTCTCGTAATTGTTTTCTTTCAACAGATTTGTAAAATAAATAAGGTGTTTCGTAACATGTTTTTAATACATAGTCATGACCCTATCTTTACATATTAGGAAGGGTTTGAGAAGTGACTTCGTTGCTTGATACTTGACTTCTTGTAGCTTGATTTTAAATCTTGCTCATTTTTTACCTTTCTTACTCGTATCTATTCTTCTGCACATAATCGTGTGTATATAGTACAGTCCCCCAAGTGCTTGAGCGGTGAAGTATGAAACCTCGAGCACTTGTGTGTTTTCTCCCAATTTGGTCCTTTTCCTGAAACAGAAAAATATACGGGACTCAGAGGTGCGATTATATATGAGACTGCCTAACTCGTGTGTATTTCCGTCAGATTAATGTAACCCTGGGCTGGGAATTTAAGAATATTCCATTTTGCCGTGCAGGCCGTGACTCATCATTTGGCACGAATTAGGATTTTTTTCCTAGCATCTAAAATTTTTAGTAAAGTTTTAATAATTCAAAGAAAAAGATTCTAACATGGCGATACCTGACCGTAGGTACTTCCTTAGAAGTAATATCTCTTTAAGTAAACGACATTCCAATGTGAAGGTAAAACCTTACCATCCATTGTTTCCAACTCGTCTTCTCCTTTCCCTGCAATTTCACGAACTCTATAAGGTCCTTACCATGTTAGACTTCGCTTTCCCGAATTAGCTGTCTTTGTAGATTGGAATACTTTTTTTAGTACGAAGTCCCCAATTTCAAAGAACCTAAGGCGTGCCTTCCTGTTGTAATATCGCTCAATTACTTGCTTTTGAGTTGCCATCCTTATTAACGCAGCCTCTCTTCTCCCTTCGAGTAGATCAAGATTTACTCGTAATTATTCATTGTTCGAGTCCTCCTCTTCTTGAACACGACGTGTACTAGGTTCGCCTATTTCAACCGGTATTAAAGCTTCCGCACCATAAACCATTGAGAATGGTGTTTCTCCCGTACTTGTTTTTGTCGTTGTTTAATATGCCTATAATACCGCTGGTAATACTTCAGGCCAATTACCTTTTGAGTCTTCCTACCTTTTCTTTAGGTTGTTGATGATTACTTTGTTTGTAGATTCCGCTTGTCCATTACCCAATGGATGATATGGTGTTGACGTAATTCTTTTGATTTGCCAACTTTGAAGGAATTCTGTGACTTGTGCTCCTATAAATTGTGGTCCATTATCGCACACGATCTCCTTTGGCACACCAAAGAGACAAATTATATTTCTCCAAATGAAGTCCTTGACTTCTTTCTCTCGTAACTGTTTAAACGCCACTGCTTCTACCCATTTAATGAAATAATCAGTAAGCACGAATAGAAAATTTACTTGAGCTTCTGCCTGGGGTAATGGACCTACAATATCCATTCTCCATTTCATGAAAGGCCACGGAGCTATGACAGGATGTAATAGCTCAGCTGGTCTATGCATGTCGTTGCCATACCTCTGACATTTGTCACATTTAGATACGAAGTCATTTTCTTCTTCTTCCATTTTAAGCCAATAATATCCTGCTAGAATCAATGTATTTACAAGTGATCTGCCTCCCGCATGATTTCCACAATGTCCCTCGTGTATTTCCCTCATCACATATTCTGTTTGAGAAGGTCCGAGACACCTGGCTAATGGTCCACCAAACATTTTCCAATATAGGTTCCCTTGATATAAGTAATAACGAGCAGCTTTCCATCTAAGCGCATGAGCTTTTATTTTATCTCAAGTACGGTTCCATGCTGCAAAAAAGATACGATTTCGTTTCTCCAATCCCAAGTTAAGTGATTAAGGTTTACCTTAATTTGTCAGAGTCAAGAACGGAATGGAATAAATGTACGATTGATGCATTTGCATCTTTTTCCATATCTGCTACGGACGCAAAATTGGCTAAAGCATCTGCTTCCACGTTCTCTTCTCTTGGTATTTGTATTACCTTCCAAGTTGGGAACTGTCTTATCAGTTCTCGTACCTTTCTAAGATACTCTTGCATTCGAGTTTCCCTAGCCACGTAATTCCCCAGCATTTGATTTACTACAAGTTATGAGTCACTTTTGATTATGATTTGCATGACACCGAGTTCCAGTGCTAACTCTAAACCTGCAATCACAGCTTCATCCTCTGCTTCATTATTAGTTACAGGGTGAAATTTTATAGCTTGTCTAATTGTTCACCTGTAGGTGGTAGAAGAACAATTCCTAAGTCTTTCCCTTTACATTAGATTAACCATCAGTAAATAACGTCCAAGTCCCCGGATTAGCTCCATTAAAACATGTAACTCTTTTTCTTCTTCAAAATGCATTCCTTGACTAAAATCAGCTACGAAATCGGCAAGCACTTGGGATTTAATAGCAGTTCGAGGTTGGTAAATTATTTTATATTCACTTAACTCTATGGCCCATTTTGTTAATCTTCCTGATAGTTCATGTTTATGCAAAATATTTCGCAATGGAAAAGTAGTAACAATAACAATAAGGTGACACTGAAAATAAGGCCTTAACTTTCTAGATGCCATGATGAGAGCTAATGCTAACTTTTCTAGTTGCAGATACCTTGTCTCAGCATCTAGTAGAGTTTTACTTACATAATAAATAGGAGATTGCTTACCTTGGTCCTCACGGACTAAAATAGCACTTACCACTACTTCTGAAACTGCCAAATAAATGAGTAGCTTTTCACCTTCCTTAGGTTTTGCTAGTACGGGAGGTTTTGACAGGTACGCTTTCAAATTTTTAAGGGCTTGTTGACAATCTTCATTCCACATGAAATGATCATTCTTTTTGAGCGCAGAGAAAAATTTGAAGCACTTTTCTGAAGATTTGGAAATAAATATCCCTAAGGCCGCGATTCTTCTTGTTAATCTTTGAACCTCCGTTTTATTGGTAAGGACATCAGGTATTTCTTCAATTGCTTTAATCTGAGAAGGATTTACTCAATACCACGGTTAGAAACAAGAAAACCTAAAAATTTACCTGAAGCAGCTCTAAATGCACATTTTTCATGGTTGAGTTTCATATTGAATTTTCACAAAATTTCAAAGGTAACAGCTAAATGAGAGATATGATCATGAGAATGCTGGGTTTTGATAAGCATATCGTCTATATACACCTCCATAGTTTTCCCTAAATGTTCTTGAAATATTTTAGTGACTAACCTTTAATAGGTTGCTCCGGCATTTTTTAGACCAAAGGGTATTACTTTATAACAGTAAGTCCTACAGTTTGTGATGAAAGATGAAAGAAGTCTTTTCCTCATCACTGAGGTCCATTTTAATTTGGTTGTACCCCGAATATGCATCAAAAAAACTCAAAAGTTCATGACATGCAGTCGCATCAATCAATTGATTTATATGGGGTAAAGGAAATGAATCTTTTGGACAAGCTTTGTTTAGATCAGTATAATCTACAGAAACTCGCCACTTACCGTTATTCTTAGGTACGACCACCGTGTTAGCTAACCAATCAATGTATTTTACCTCGCAAATTGACCCAAAATTTTCAACAACTTTTGGACCTCATCTTGGATTACTTGATTTTTGAAAGCCCCTTGCTTTATTTTCTTTTGCTTAATTGGAATAAAGGATGGGTCTTCATTGAGTTTATGAGTCATTACATCCGGTGGAATGCCTATCATATCAGCGTGCGACCAGGCAAAACAATCCACGTTAGTCTTTAAAAATTTAATTAACATACCTCGAATATCGGGGTTTAGATTGGCTCTTACGTAAACTTTTATTTCTGGCCATTGTTCGAATAGCACCATAGCCTCGAGTTCCTCTATTGTTGTTTTAATGTTCTCGTTTTCTTTAGGTTCTTGAATTACATCAGGTCTTGAATCTAAATCCGTTTTCTCAGTTGAAGTTTGATTGCTGAAGCCTTCAACTGTTTCATGTAATTGCTACTTCTCCTTACTCGCGGTACTCGTATCTATTACTGCGTTGATACTTCTGGCTGTTTGTTGATCCCCTCGAATTTGACATATTCCTCAGGGTGACGAAAACTTGATAACTTGGTGAAAAGTTGATGGAACAACATCCATATAATGGATCCATGGTCTCCCCATAATTATGTTGTAGGCCATTTCCATATCAACTACCTGAAATTTAGTTTCTTTAATAACACCTGCAACATAAGTCATTAGAGTTACCTCACCTTTTGTTACCACGCTTGAATTGTCGAAGCCTGACAAAGCGTGCGTTTTGGGTATTATTTTATCTTCGGCTTGCATTTCCAGCAACACTCTTAGTAGAATGATATTCACAGAACTTACTGGATCAATTAAAACTCGTTTTACATCAGTATCATATATAAGTAAGGATATTGCCAGTGCATCATTGTGAGGAGTAATCGCTCCTTCCGTATATGCATCATCGAAGTTTATAATCTCATGGTCTAAAGTTTGTCGTACTCGCTTGCCGTGTGTGATCGACATTTTAGAAACCTTATTTGAAGTCGTGTACGTTACTCTGTAAATATCTTCCCCTCCACTGATGACATTCACTATTCTCTTAGGTGAGGGTGGTTTTGGTGGCTCCTGTCTATTTTTCATGTAAGCTTGCTTTCTCTTCTCATTAAACAGCTCCGTGAGATATCCTCGCTTTAATAGATGATCTACTTCACTTTGTAGGAATCTGCATTCTGATGTTTTATGTCATTGGTCATTGTGAAATTCACATTAATGGTCCAGATTACATCTGTTTGGATTTGAGCGCTTCTCTTTTGGCCACCGTACCTTATCTCCCATACTTCTTAGAACAGCTACGAGCTCAGAATTAGTTACATTGAAACTATGACCAACAAATCGTGCCATTAAATTCCTATCATCATCTCGTGGCTCTTGGTTGTTTCGGTCGCCTCTGAACCTGGATGAAGACCTGGTTCCCCTGTCCCTTGATCTTTGGTCATAATGTTGGTTGTTCTATCTAGATCGTGAATCCTTTCCTGCAGGTCCCAAATATGGATCATACCTGTTTTTACCTGATCTCTTTCTGGCTTCTGATCTTCTGGGTCTGCTTCTTTCTTCACGATGATGTTGAGGTACGGTATCCTCCTTGATTCTAAGCTTTGTGATGTACCTGTTATAAATATCATTCCAAGTGGTTACAGGAAACTCATGAAGGCTTTCTTTAAGCCTTCTCGTGGCTTCTGAACTTTTGTCATTCAAATTACTTACGAAAGCTATCGCTTCCCAATTATCCGGTATACGAGGTAGAGTCATTCTTTCACGTTGGAATCTATCAACGAAATCTCTGAGAAATTCAGAGTTCCCCTGTTTGATTTTAAAGATATCCTTCATCCTTTTGCTCCTGTTTTAAATGCAGTTACATGGTCACGTGGGTCTGTTGTACCATCATATTTGGGATATCGGGCATTTTGAATTTATTTGGAATTGGTAGGGGAGCAGCAATTGGTTTCCAAAGTTGTTGTGAGTATTTATCCATGTCCACTCCATTTATCACAGGTGGAACTCCAGGGATTTGCTCGATACGCTCGTTTTGCTCCTTGAGTTGTTTCTGCAAGGTTAGTACAAAATTTGAAGATGAGAATTACTTGAATTACCTGGTTCTCCTTCTTGTGAGTCACTGGGGGTTGCTCCATTACCATAATTAACTAGACCAGAGGGGGGGTTTTCCAACGTGTTGTTATTAGGCGTTGTTGGCGCAGCAAGCAATCGATTAACTAAAGCTTCCAAAGCTTTGTCAATTCGTGCATCAATTATTTTCTGTAAAAGTTCATCTCTTGGTTCAACTTCTCCGTTAGCATGTTCAGACATATCATTAGGAGTTCCTTCTCGAGATCCACGTGGAGAAGCTTGAGGGATTACACTATTGAGTTCATCGTCATCCACTTGATGGATCTGGTTTTCCTGATTGTTGTTGTCATTGTTTTTTGACATGATGTTAATAATGGGTAGAATGTAACTTTAGAAAAGATGGATTATCAGATTCCCGGTAACGGAACAAATTTGTTTAACCAAAAAATATTATTTGGTCAAAGTTAGACTTTTGAGAAAACAAATCGGGTTACTGATAATCAAGAGACCAAAAAGAATAATAGACTTTCTGATAATTAGAATAAAGCAGATAAAAAAATTTTATTTCAGTATGATGTAGATGATATTTCGTGTCCTTACACATGATGAAACCTCCTCTTTTTATAGGTAATAAGGAGTAACGGCTTAATCTAAATAATAAAGGACATTTAATGAGGCGTTACACAATCATTGCTATTAAATACTGATTCACAATGTATTGGGCATTTAATAATGAATTTAGACTACTTTTTGCCATCAAATTCTTGTCTTCAGTGCCCTTTTTACCCGTTAGCATTAAATGACTTGAATTGGTACGACACTCGTGTCTAAACTCCTTCCCGTGACTGTTTAAATTTCTCTTCCCGTATCTGTCATCTCCCGTGCCTTTTACTGGATTATTACACTTTGACAATTTGACCAGCCCACGTGTCATGTCACATCATCTTTAATTTAAATTCAATTTTTTTTCATACAATATGACCATGATAATGAATATATGCGGATTGTGGTATGTTAACGTGATCAATATTTAAGTGAATTGAGATAAAATTATGTGTGTAATTAGTTAAATATTGGATTGGTGGGAGACATAACTTGCCCAACACCACAAATAGAGTGCTTAGTGTACAAGATGTACACATATATAATTCATCGTCTAATGTTTTTTGTCTCTATTAGAATTTAAACATGAGATCTCATAATTCTCATCCGCTTTCATTGATCAGTATTGTTAGAAACACGTTCTCAATGCAATATACTAAACGTATACTCTTTTGTAGGTTTTGATGAATGACAAACGAAGCAAAAATTGATATATGACGGAATTCAAGTACAAGCGCACAATGGTTGCGAATAAGATTGAAGTTCAAGATATAGCTTTTGATTGTTATTGAGCTGTTCTAAATTGTAATCTCGATCCTATAACTTGACTCATAGTATGGCCTCTCTCATAAAACTATTTTCCAAAATCATGCATATTTAATTCTGTGTCAAAAAGATTTTAAATCATGCATATTTACATTAGACAAAATGTTTTCTAAACATGCCTCAAAAATCTGGGCTAAAATAATCGATTATGTACTTATGATAATCGATTGTTTCTGAGCCAAGACTGCATGACAATCGATTATGAATTAATGGTAATCGATTGTGAGTAAGACAGTGAACATCAGGTTTTTCCAAATCTGCATGATAATCAATTATGAACAAATGACAATCGATTGTTGTTGAGGTAAAGTTTTTCAATACTCAAAAATAATCGATTATGAACTAATGGTGATCGATTGTGTTGAGTTGATGTCTTCCAGTGATTTTAAATTTACTTAAGTAATCGATTATGTCTTTAGATAATCGATTATCACTGAGACAGTAAGTTTTATGATTTTCAGAAAATAACAAGTAATCGATTGTTGCAAAGGACAATCGATTGTTGAAGCTGACCGTTGTCAAATGATTTTCAAATACCATAAGGTAATCGATTATTGATTCTAGATAATCGATGTTCTGCTTAAAATCTGGAAATGATTTTTATAACGTTGCTGAAGTAATCGATTATTGATTTTATATAATCGATGTTTTGCTTAAAATCCGGAAATGATTTTTAGAACGTTGCTAAAGTAATCGATTATGAACTTAGTGTAATCGATTATCTGATTTTGAATATTGCCAGTAATCGATTATAGATTATGTATAATCGATTGTGAAGCGTTAAATCTGGGATTGATTTTTAAACTGACTGGCAGATAATCGATTGTTTGGTCTTAATAATCGATTATCACTGCGTAATTTCAGCAACTCTTAATTGGCAATTAGGCAACGGTAATGCCAAGTTTTTCAACTATAAATACAGCTTCATTTCAGTGTTTTAAACACAACAACATACACAAACTGATCATTACATTGCTATAAGCATTCATTCAATTGTTCTTCATTTTCTACTCATTTCATAAAGCTTTTGAGAGTCATATTATTGCTTAAAGTTGTTGTGATCTTGAACATATTCTTTTACTCATATCTACTCAATAAGGAGTACTTTAGTTAAGTGAGTGTCCAAGTATTTGATATACTTGTAAGAGAATTGCGATTCTCTTGTTTCAAGGAACTTGCGTTTCCTTGGGTGAAGTCTTTGAGATTTCGATCTCCGAGCAACTGTTTGAGGCTTGTGTCCTCAAGTGTGTAATGGTTTGTTGAGCACCCTTAAGCTTAACAAGATAGTGAAAAATCTCGAGAGAGTCTCTCGGGGACTCGACTAACCACGTTGGTGGCCAACCAGTATACATCTTTGTGTAAGTTTATTTTTCTGCATTTATTTTACTTCCTGCAAAGTTTAAATTCCGCAAGAAAACGCTAAATTCTATTAATACGCTATTCACCCCCCTCTAGCGTAAAGCGTAGTTTCTAACATGCCACACACTTAAGTATTTCTAATTATATTCTTATTCCTCGGGATTGGTAAGTTAGTGATCATAGGGTAAAAGGGCCATTCTTCTTCATTTTTTGGGATAAGCATATGGTTATGAATAGTAAAATATGTAAGTAAAGTTGCAATTATTAGGTTACTATTCTTATTCTAGTCTTAAAAACTAGCAGGATTCAATACCTGGTGCATATTTGGGTTTCCTTTTGTTGCCTTCTTTAAAAGTCAGGAAAGGACACCGTAAATAACTGGTAGAGTCACTTTCTAACACTAAGATATGGAAATGAAAATGATCAAGTAATATGATGATACAAATTAAAGTGCCATGAATACAGAAGTTTAATGAGGTGGAATTGACAAATGCTTAGATGTGGAAACTTGAACAGCCAAAAAGTTTGTCTCCTAGTCTTATTCAAAGAGCTGATAAATAAAGTAGCAGGTTGGAATAAAAAAATCTAATACAATTTTAATAAAGAAATCAACACATTTTGCATAGAGAATGGGCCAGGAGGCAGCAGCAACCTCCTCTCACCTTATCACACTCCTACATGTACCTGCCCTTCCTATATTCTTTCCTTCTTATTGAGAGACTTGCTTGATGTCTCATTTTGCCTCAATTCACGAAAACAATGATCCCTTTTCTTTGGTTAATACTTCTGACACACAGTAGATGGGTAAATACCGCAGATCTAGCAAATCTTTCAACTTCACTTGTCCAAAACATATTCATATTAGCCGGATAAAATAACATGTCCGGCTGAGGTGGTGTCACTAACCATGGCCAAAATGGCATAGTTAATGAAACATGGATGGTGTAATTCCATGTCAATCCAACCCAAATATCCTCAGACTCAGTGCAGGATTTACATGGGTTGAAGCTCAAGAACCACTTCACCAAGACATAGATTTGGGTAAAGTTAGTGGGGTTGGGCCAGGAATGTCATTTGCAAATTCAGTTATTGAGAAAGATCCGAGCTTTGGAGTGATTGGTTTGGTGCCTTGTGCTATTGGGGGTACAAATACAGGTGAATGGGTTCGTGGGGGTGTTTTGTATAATCAGATGATAAGGAGGACAGAGACTGCGTTGCAAGAAGGTGGGAAGCTCCAAGCTTTGATATGGTACCAAGGTGAGAGTGATACCCAGACTCTTGAGGATGCCAAATTGTACAAATTTAGATTGAAGAGATTATTCAAGAATGTGCGCCGTGATCTACAGTCACCTACATTGCCTGTGATTCAGGTAATTGAAAAAAATATTTTTAGTCATTCAAACAGTAGTTGGCAAAAGTTTTTTACTACTGTACTTAGTAATCTTTTTCGTACATTTTTTATAAATATTTTATTATAAAAAAGATTAAACTTAAGGTACGTTTTATTTTAAATATAAAATTATAAGTAAGCTTCTAAGGATTATTCTTGATTTAAGACGTAAAATAATTGATTTGACGTTCATACTTTTAAGCTTCAACATAACTTTTTGTTAATTACATCTGGGACGGAGGGATTCAGTTAGCAAGTTTTGGATGTACCGCATGAATATTCGAGGTGGCCTAGAATGGTTGTTGTCTTTCTTTTTCGGAAAACCCAAGTTGCTTTAAAGATAAGGAGATCAAATTCAATGCAGTGCAACTCTTTTTAATGTCATTATTAGAGTTGGTTAAGAGTGGTCCAAGGCAAATTGAATACTTTGGTTAATTTATTTGGTTGGTGTGGGTGTAGGTAGCACTGGCATCATCTCTAGGGCCTTATAAGGAGCAGGTTAGAAAAGCTCAACTGGGTATTAATCTTCCAAATGTAAGAACCGTTGATGCCAAAGGGCTCCCAGTGGAGATGGATTAAAAAGTTCATCTTGGGCAGATGTTGGCTGATGCCTTCCTTCAGACTCGGACTACTCAACCAGTGCTTCTGCCTATTCAGACAGAGACTACTCAGACTAGTAATGCCCCCAAACGATACTCCAATTTTGTTGTGGATGTTCTACTTAGTCCATTTAGATGAGATTTACTTGAGGGATCAAGATGAGTAACCAGTCTATGGTTGACTCACCTTAGCCAAAATTTCAGAGGGCTTAAAACCATAAGTTGGGATCATACCAAATCAACAAATAGTTTCTTAGATATTGTTAACAGGAGTACAAAGCTACCATACTACATGATACTCAAAACTAAGAGAAGGCCAACATATATATATATATATATATATATATATATATATATATATATATATATATATATATATATATATATATATATATATATATATATATATATATATATATATATATATATATATATCATAACCTTGGATAATGAACATAATCTTCCAAGTGGACATGGAGCAGCGGCACCTGCTTGGTTACACATTATTCACTTAGTTAATTATACTTTCCCAAAAGGCACAAACCAAAAAATAAATTTCATTTTTTATAAAGCTCAAGCCTTGATGTATGTATAATTCGCACACTGGCGCATACAACATTTAGGTGTTGGTGAATATTTATTCAATTCATGGTTTCACTTTCTGACGATTCTTTGTTTTTCTCCTTAAATAAGGCCTGCGATTGATTGGTTATGCTTCTCTGCGGCATTATGCTGAGGAGTAAAAAAGTCCTATATGATGTACTAAAGCTTTCAACTTTTGCACCAACGAAGTATTGGATATTAATGCTGCTTCTTTATATTAATGCTGCTTCTTTAGTACTAATTAACCTTGGAAGATTGACAATACCTCATTATCTCTTCCAACGAGAAACCATTTGCCTTTGCTTGCTAATTTAATACTCCCTCCGGTTCACTAAGTGTCCAATTTATTTATTTTTATTTTAGTTCAAAATAAGTGTCCAGTTATATAATCAAGAGAGTATTTAATTTGTTTTTATAAAATAACCCCTATGTGCATATCCCAAACAAAATTTCTTACTCCTCACATTAAATGTTTAATTAGGGGTAGTTTAGTCATACAAAGTATTTTGATACAGAATTTAGTATTTTCTTAATGGGCGTGCTAAAAACAAATTGTACACTTATTGTGAATCGAAGGAAGTAAGGTTGGACTAACATAATCACTCCCAAAGAAGGAAAGTAGTCTCGTTATGTGATAATTAAAATCAAAGCGGTTGTTGCCTTCGCAAAAATATAAATGAAGGCACCGCTGTTGAATATCTATACTAGTAGTATCATTTCAAAATGTCTATACGGTTAAAATCGGGCTTGCCCTGGAACGCGGCAGGCCAAAGTTTGACCCCATGTTATATCGCATCGTGGTGTAAAGATAGACTGACGAGCTCGTAACCTAAGGATTGGTCGAGATCGAGTTCGGCCAAGATCGAAACCAGGCATGATGGAGATCGAGCAAGATCGAATGAAGATTACCAAGCCAAATAACGAAAAGCCGAAATATTCACAATCGGACGAGGTTCACGGCGGAAATCTCGGTACGTATCAAGAAGAGGCTGGCTAATTAACTAATCATGGAAATCCTTACTATATTTTAAAATTGTAGCAAGGGTAGAATTCCCCTACTATATAAAGGGGAGATGATCATTTGTAAAAAGGAACATATTTTTTATGCAATACAAAGGAATATACTACGTTTCTCTTAAGCTCTTAGTTTTCCTTAAGATTTCTTTTGATTTGCTTTTAATTTTATTTACAATCAATATCAATTTACATTTTTTCTCAGTTTGCGTCAAGTAAAATCACATGTCTTTTAAACTACATATAAATTCAATTGTTATCAGTTTTTAGGGTAATAGTTTGGCAGCCACCGTGGAGCTAAGGATAATAGTGGTTGTCTGGCACAAACTTTCGTAACACACACTATTTTACACTTGTTCTTTGAAGTATCTTTGGTTACATGATTGAAAAATATCAAACTCTCGGTCAGCAACTCGACACATTGACAATGATCTCAGCCACCACAACGAAAATGATGAGAACATTGCACCAGAAAACGTTGTACCCCTTGTTGGACTCGATGGAATTTTGCTTGTAGATCCAATCGACGTCAGTTCACATGTAGCCATCAATAGAAACTTGGTCGTCGATCCAGAAAGCAGCGTCCGTGAAACTGCCCGATCAGCTACTCAAAACGCACATGGCAATGAAGATGGCGAGATCAGCTTGCGGGTGATCTTTAAAATGTTGCAGGCTCAACAGGCAGCAATAGCCCATCTCCAAAGTTAGAACCACACACTGAGCAGGGTCGAACCCGAACCATCCCAGAAAATCATACACAGGGTCAAATCGGCTTCAAAGAGGTCGAACGTGAGGAATCAGAGACCAAGCCTGCTATCATAAAGATGCTCGAAGAATTGACAAAGTGAATCGAGACAGCGAAAAAATGATCGAGGAAAATGACAAGAAGGTGGAAACCTATAATTCCAGGGTCGACTAGATCCTAGGGGCACACCAATATTGAAAGGACTAGATTCCAAAAAGTTTGTACAAAAACCTTTCCCCTCGAGTGCAGCTCCGAAGCCAATCCCCAAGAAGCTCTTTATGCCTGAGATTCCTAAATATAATGGGGCGACTGATCTAAACGAACATCACCTCCTACACGTGTGCTATCAAAGGAAATGACTTGGAAGATGATGAAATCGAATCCGTCCTTCTAGAGGAAATTTGGAAGGCTCTATCGAAAGGTGCTATGATATGGTATGATAATTTACCACCTAATTCTACTGACTCGTTTGCTATGCTTGTAGATTCTTTCGTAAATGCACATGCCTGGGTCAATAAAGTCGCAACCAGGAAGTCGGGCCTTTTCAAGGTAAGGTAGAAGGACAACGATATGCTCAGAGAATTCGTATCTCGATTCCAAATAGAACGAATGGATTTTCCACCGGTCACCGACGATTGGGCTGTTCAAGCTTTCACTCAACGTTCGAAGTTTAGTGGCGTCATAACAGTTGAAGCATAATTTGATCGAATACCCAGTTGTCACTTAGGCTGATATGCACAATCGGTATCAGTCAAAGATCAGGTTCGAGGAAGATCAATTGAGGGCTCCTTCTGGGACCGTTTATCCTATCAGGCCCGTAGATAGAATCAAGAGGGATATCTACCGAGAACTAATGTCGAATAGAGATCGATATCAACTGTGTTATGGAGACCGTAGAGGCAGTAGATCTGGCGAAACTCCAGACGGAATGAGAAGAGAAATAATCGAGGTCAAAGTTCACAGGGACTTATGAGTAAAAAAGGCTTCGATAGACCTATCGGTCCCAAAGAAGCACCACGATTGTCGGAGTACAATTTTAATGTGGACGCAGCTGCCATCGTATCGGCCAATGGACGCATCAAAGACACCAACTGGCCTCGACCTTTGCAAACTGATCCAAGACAAAGGATCCCAACAAATATGCAAATATCATGGCACACATAGCTACAGTACGGAGGATTGTCGGAAACTGAGGGAGGAAGTAGCCCATTTGTTCAACGACGGTCATCTTCGAGAATTTCTGAGTGACAAAGCTAAGAACCACTTCAGGAAACAAAGATTCCAACAAACAAAACGAATAAGACGAACCCTTGCACGTCATTCAGATTAAAAATGCCCGTGCTACTTTTCAACGACTAGTAAACCAAATGTTGGAAAAACAAATATGAAAAGCCATAGAAGTTTATATTGACGATATTCTAGCTGGTCCTCATTGAACAGACAAGCGGCTCGCACCACATCCATCGCGGCTTGGTCCTCTTTGGTCACCAAGCATCTCAAGTAGCTAGAGATCCTTATAGGGGCAGAGAACACCAGACATCCTCCGGGACAGTAAGCACTATAGTACGCCTATGATAAGGGTTAGAGTTGGGGGCGGGGAACCGATCCACTAGTTTCGAACTCGATGAAGACCCAGTGACATTCGATGATAGTGTTTTCTTCGGCACCAATAAGTCGCCAAACCCGGTGATATCTTCGATCTCCACCCCATCCAAGAAGTCGTGGAGCCAGAGTGACCTACCAAGTTAGCATCCTCGCGGATCGTGGAGTCCGAAAATTGAGGGGACTCGTAGATATCAATCACTCCGAGATCGTTCTTCGGTACATCTTCAACTATTCGAGAAGCCTCGCCTCCGGTTATTACCTCGATCATTTTAGTTTGGGACGGAGCGACCTCGACTTTTTCTGGCTCAGGAACTTAAGTTGAAGCTCCCTCGCCAACTTTCTCTTGTTCAGGGGGCTTTTTTACCGAAGCACCAGCACGAGCACGGGCTACCGGCTGGGAGTTTTCTTCCTACTCTTCTTAGGACTTATCCCTTAATCGGCGGATTGAGTTCGAAGATATAGTAATGACACTCCCTGGGCCGGTCTTTTCTTTTTTGGGCCCGGGGGACTCGGAGCCTCTTTCCTTTTCTTCTCTTGGGACTGCTTCGGAGCAGGTAGTTGGGGAAGGACTTCTTCATCACTAGATGGCGGTCTCATTGTAACGTCCTTCCACAAAATAAAAAAGATGAGTAATTTCGTGAAGAAGCGTAGGAAATAGCCATTCCAAGGAAGAAACCTGCCATGATTGCGGGCCTCTCATTGGCCCTTCAACAACTCCATCAAGACACGTTCGGAGTAGGTTCTCTATGACACTAGGCTTTCGACCCATTTCTTAAGTTCCGAAATTGGTTCTGGCATATGGGCCATAGATGTAACACCACAACATATATGAGCAAAGGAAATAGGAAGTAAAACATCCAAGGTGAAGTGTACTTACGTTTCATGTTCCACTTCTCAGGGAATGACATATCTTTAGCAGGGATCAAGTCCGAAGTGTTTATTCGTACAAATCGGCCCATCTAGTCACGATCTTGAGACTCGTCTATACTAGAGAACGAGGCTCTATTGGCCCAGCAGACAAGCTTAATTAGCCCTCCTCGATAGAGCCGGGAACTGTAGAGGCGCTTGAGATGATCGAGTGTGAAGGGACATCCCTCGATTTTGCTTGTGAAGAAATGAAGGAGAATGACTTTTCTCCAGAGAGAATGGTGGATTTGGCCGAGTGTGAGGTCGTACCTCTTGCAAAAGGCGGTGATGATGGGATCTAGGGACCCATCATGAAGGGGTATGTGTAAATACTTAGTTATCCCTCTACGTGAGTGGTGATCGATTCCTCATGAGTAGGAACTACTACATCCTTGTTCACCTAGTTACACTCCTCTTTTACCCTTTTGAGGATGTCTTTAGTAACGGTGCATACATGCCTCGAGACCGATTCACATTGTGCCCGGCACCGTGGGAGTCTTTTCAAGCTTAAAGTCAGCATTGGTTGGGCACCCTGGCGGAACGAATTCCTCAGGGTGCTTTTCCGCCGGAGCCTCTCATCGTGGGGTCGTGATGAAAAAGCGACCTCGTTTTATGGCACGGTTCTGGAAGTTTTAGCCATTGATGAACACGAGAAAAGAGGATTGTGATGATACGCGTTTGATTAAGATTCAAGGAATTTGGGTGTGAAGATTGTAAAACAAAGAGACGTGTTGAAGAAAAAACAAAGATAGGGAGGACTTTGAATTTAAAAGTTTGAATGAGTAAAGGCTAGGGTTTTTATAGATAGCTAGCGATGGTTCTAAATCGATAGTGGCCGATAACAACTGATTGGCAACTAATGCCTCGATACATGAACCGACGGGACATTTCAGTATCCACGAATTGCTGACGTCATGGTCAGGTTTGTGGCTTACGTCATGACCTATCAAGATGGGATTGGAAAAGTTCATTCCGTTTCTCGTTGTCTTCTCTCCGAGAAACGAGGGAACTATCTGTATACGGTGAAAATCAGGCTTGCCCTGGAACATGGCAGGCCAAGGTTTGACCCCATATTATATCGGACAGTGGTGTAAAGATAGATTGCCGAGCTCGTGACCCAAATATAGATCGAGATCGAGGTCGGCAAAGATCGAAACCAGGCAGGATGGAGATTGAGCAAGATTGAGGGAAGCTTACCTAGCCAAATAACGAAAGGCTAAAATATTCGCAATCGGACGAGGATCACGGCAGAAATCTCGATACGTATCAAGAAGATGTCAGTTAATTAGCTAATCATAAGATTTTTTCTCTGTATTTAGAATCATATCAAGGGTAGGACTCCTACTAAGTAAACGGGAGCTTACCGTCTTTACCAATGTAATGCAATCTCCAGTCGGCCTCGAAGCCCAAAATCAAAGATTAAGTACAACAAAAGCTAAGCTTATGCATTTTGGAAGCACATAACAAAACTATGTGTAGTTCTACGCAACTGGTGACTGTACACTGGTGCACGTCCTCTCCAACCGAGCTCTAATCACGTTACTTTCCCCACAATTTTTTAACACATTAATTGCAGTTATATACAATCTTTTATTTATTCGGGAAGTAAAATTCTAAGTAGTTCCTTGCAATATAGAAAGCAGCCTGCTATACATCTGCCATCAAAGAATCAATATGGAAAGCAGCCTGCTACGTCTGCAATCAAAGAATCAGCGCACACATATTTCCACGTTAAAGTTCGCTTCAGATTCTCTAGGAAGCTCTGCACTGGAGTAGGACTTCTTCACCTGAGAAAAGATAAAATTAATAATTAAGGCTTCTGCCAGATAAGATACTCCAGTGAGAAACTAAATAAGGATGTGAGGCATGTGGCTAAATGCCAAAGGAAATACGGATGTATAAGAATATAGCCAGAACGGAAACTGTACCCTAGGGGTGACAAATGGACGGGTCAAAACAGGTTGAGTCAATAATTGAACGGATCAAATGACATACCCAAAAGTTACTTGGGCTAAGATGGTTTGCGTCAAGATGGGCTAAAATTTGGTTCAATAACCCAACCCGCCCAACTCTTATCAAGCTTTACATAATGTTTTTTTTTTCATGAATTGTATAATTACTAAATAACACTTTTTTCTTTGGTTATGGTCATATATAATATATCAAACTAAAAAAATTATTTCTAAGATATTTTGATAAAATTAGTCCTGGATCAATTTGGGGTAAAAAGCAGCCCAACTTTAAATGGGTTAAGATGGTTAGGTCAAGATGGACTGAAATCAATAAATTGGCGGGTCAATAACCAGGCCAACCTTAGGCGGGTCATTTGAGCTGGGGGCCAAGATTGACAGCCCTAGTGTACACCGTCTCTCTCCTGATAAAGCTGCAAAACTACAAAACTTGATCACTCTTCTATATTTGCTTCTGACAAGTTAAGAAAATGTCCCCTCAAAAGTGTGCTAAATCAACAGCGGTATATTTTTTTTTGGGGGGGGGGGGGGGGGGGGGGGGGGTGGGTGGGAGAGATCATTCAATGCATGGGAGCTGATTGATAGTGTCTGAACAGTTATGAGAGGAAGAGAGTACTCTGTTACTTTTGAAAGATTTGTGCAATCAGAATGAAAATGTTCACATTTTAATTTTGTTTCTAACAAGTGGAAAAAAATGTTTGCCTAAAACTCTGTGCTCGCCGGTAGCTGTATCATTACATAGACAAAATATTTAATGCATTGGAGCAGACTGAAAGTGTAACAGCACAGTCTGACAAGAAGAACAATAGAGTCTTTCTTGAGGTTTCTGCAATCAGATTAATAGTAGTACCTCTAGCCAAATGCATAGGGATCATCAGCATATGGATTCAGAGATCCTTCCGAGAATAAATCACCTATGTTTGCAGGTTTTGGATGACCTCCTCCTTTAATGCTCTGCAAAACATATACGAATAATAGAACAAGCTTAGCATATATTTGTCTGTCTCTTATTACTCTTTTATCTAGTAAAGCTCTTGAAGCAGCACTAAGGAGACGTGCCCGTTTCTTAGAGCAAGCCACAAAGGACCATATTGAAAAGTGAAGACAAACAAGTTAAATAATGATTCATATCCTAATAACCTCTCTGCGAACCTTGACTTTTGGAGTGGCTTTGTGATTGTGCTTTAATGGATTCTTTAAATATAAAGGCTAGTCATCTCATGCCATCTCCAACAATCACTCTATTTTTTGCACTAATTTTCATTCTAAAATGGTGCAACACTAAATCTACTCCAACCATTACACTATTTTTTACACTAAATTTTCTCTCTCTTCTATATTATATTATTATCTTCTACTCCAACCACTCTATTTCTCTCTCTTATCTTCTATTTACTTTACACCAAATAAATAAAATACTATTAAACCAAATATAGAGTAATGAATAGTGTTGCAAAGCAACAAATAGAATACCATTGGAGCAACATTACTCTATTTCTTGCACCAAATTGAATTTGGTGCAAAAAAAAGAGTACCATTGGAGATGGCCTCAGCATTGACATGACAAAAGGGTAGTAAATCTGATATATTGGAATCCTGTAACAATGGCAGTGAACACAAAGCACGTCAATGAATGAGTCATACCCTGATAACCTCTCTGGGAGTCTTCACTTTTGGTGTCCTTTTCTTCTTGTTCTTTGATGGATCCTTTCATAATTCAGAAATATAAAGGTTAGTCTCATTATATACATTGGTGGGCCAGAAGTCCAGAAACTGACAGATCGAATCTGGTAAAAATGGCCAGCAATGCTGCTAAGGATTCAATTTTACGTACATCAAACATGACTGTGCTTTTAGTTTTTCTTCTTTTTGTGATTGTTCTGCCATTTGTGGTTTCAACTTCATATTCATGATGGGTCACCTGGAATTTACAAAGCGATCAAGAAAAATAAGTCAGATAGGACACAAAGATCAATTTAGGTGCCTCTGATGATCAACTGAAAAGGCTAAATGCAGAAATAACCATGCAGATCTTAAGAAGGTATGTTCACCAAAGGGGATGAAATCAGTGAAAGCAAGATGCTGAAATTCAATTATCTAATGCGAAAATAATCCGTAATAAATCTGGGTTGCATGCACTGTGATAAGGCATCAGCTAACTCATTCTACAGCACTAAAAAAAGTACGACCCAGTACAATACCACTCAGTGGTGTCTGGGGAGGGTAGTGTGTACGCAGCCTTACCCCTACCCTGGGGTAGAGAGGCTGTTTCCAAAACAGCACTAAGTGCTATTTATTCTCGAAACCAATTTTGCAGAAAGCTAATTATGCCGAACTGTTTGGATTAGAGATAATTGCGGTTAGCCACATACCTTCCTACTATGTTTGGGCATACTAATAACACTTCCTGTATTCACCTTCTCCACTTTCCTTAGCAAATTTGATACAGGTGTTTGACTTCCTTCCAGATAATGTGCATCCTACCCAAACCATTGAGATATAAGCTAAGATGAGCAAGCTACACTGAAGTATTAAATGAAACCAGAATAAGTTTTTGCTTTGCATGTTTACCACATCCTTAAACTCAGCTCTCACCGGTGCAAGCTGGCCCCTTTTGCAACTATCAGATTGGTTTCTTTTGGTCAATGACCCAGAGCGCTTCTGCAGATTTCACAAAATGTTCAGCACTAATAGTTGAAGTTAGATTTATTTACCAAGTTGGCTGTATTTAACGTGTTCAAAATCCCCTCAAATAAGCAATCAAATTAATCCTTCCACATCTCTTTCAGTTTCAGATCACAAATATATAGCAAGTTGTGAAAATCTCTATGATAGGTCAAGTTTTGGAGTCTTTATTTGTTCTCATGTAGGATCCAGACATATCCAAGATATCTCAGGCAGAAAAATAAAACTTGTAGTTAAAACATCAGTGGACAGCATGATACAGATTAGAAGATACATGTTGAAACATTATAACACAAATATACTTCCATAGTTATAGTGTTAAGGAAGAGAACGTAATCTATTTGTATATAACTAAAAGACTGATCAATCAGCAGATTTATAAACTAGTGTTTCAACTGCAATAACTTCCTACAGCTATGTGGTAGTTGATTAATGATTACTGACAATTTGATAGTTCATTAGTTACAGTACAATATGCATTGATACAACAACCTAGTATAATAACACTTAGTGGGGTCTGGGGAGGGTAGTATGTACGCAGACCTTACCCCCTAGGCCCCTACCCTTGGGTAGAGAGGCTGTTTCCAAATAGACCTCCGGCATCCTTCCCTCCAAGAACTTCCCACCTTGCTCTTGGAGAGACTCGAACTCACAACCTCTCGGTTGGAAGTGGGGGTTTCTTACCATCAGAGCAACCCCTCTTGTCTACAATATGCATTGATAATAAAATTTAAATCCTCAGAAAGTTCTATTAAATCAGAAAGGATCCACTAGACTATGAAATGATTGCTGACAGCAACTGGGTGAAAGATGGCCAATTTTAAATCTTAAAACAATCAAACAGAACCTTCTAACCGCAGAGAATAGGAATCTTTTTTTCCTCTTCTAAACAATCTTTTTTTCTTCTATGCATCTATTTAAAGAATAAAGAGTCAAACCTTCTTTGAAGTCACTTCTTCCTCTTCCGGATTATTTCCCATTACTTTCCATTGCAACTGCAACAGAGCTCTTTGTTTCTCCTCCTGAGATAAGACACGAATACAATAAAACAAAAAATCACTGCGAGTAAAAACTCATTTAAAACATACTTTAGACTTCAGCATATCCAACTCCTCCTGCAGTCTTCTGCATTCATCCTCAAGCTCAATTCTCAGAGATCTTAAGAGCGCTTCATGCTCATCCCTCATTGAACTTGTTTTCTGAGAGAAATATCACACATCAGCAACTAAGGTGATATACATGCAGAATAATGAGCTAAAACACAAAAACAAAGCTGAAGAAAGTTTACTTCTCTCAGTTCATTTTCATACTGAAGTCGGACACGTTTTAGCTCTTCATTGTGACTGGAAACAAGACTCGTTTCCTTCTTGCTGTGCTCTTGCTGGATATGACATACCTGCGGCAAAATGCTTCAGCTGTAGGTTAAATTAAGTCTGTTTTCAACATATTCATACACTTATGTCTTTGAAGCCCAAGAAGTGCTGGGTGTCTTATCTGAATCACATAGTAAAGCAAGCAGAAGGTTTTATGTTTCTTTGACAGCATACTTAGCCTAACTGCCTGTCCGGATACATGGTGGGCAAAATAGAATCCATTAGATCTGACAAACGGGATAAGTATAATAATCTTTTAATGTGTTAGACAATCAAACTACTATAACTGATTATAAGTTAATAATAGCCAACATACTCTTACAGATATTTACAGTCTATCATGAAAGAAGGTTATTTAGGAAATTAAATATAGTTGAAGTTTGGGAAAATGCTGCCTTGAAGGTAGCTTCTAACATAAGCGTGAAAAGTGACATTTGAGTTGCCCACTCGCAATGCTGATTCTAATTGACAAACTACTCAAAAAAATCACGTTTGAACCTCAAACATCATTTTTAAGCCTTGAAATGTTGTTCCTAAGAGGATCTAAGCAAGATCCTAAATTCATTTTCATACAGAAACATGATAACACAATAATTCTAATAAATGAACACAAATTATTTAGATAAGGCTCATCATGCTCGAGAGCCTACAACCTTAACAAATGTGTGAGAATCATGAAAGAGTATTGAACCTCAATGCAACTGAAACAGTAATATCTGATAGGAGTCAAACTAGAATACACAAAGATAAACTGAACTATGTGCAAAAGAATAGCTTTGAAAGAAGGGATACAGTTGAGTAATTAGACTGTTAATTTGGAATTTATTAGCAAATATAGAAGTTTTCATGACCCTAAGAAGTAAATGATAATTGTACATCCTTTACCATACATACCAAAGCAGCATGTTCTTCCTGTACACGCTTCAAGTTCTGGTTAGATTCTTCTCTGCATTCCAACAGCTTTAACTCACAATTTCTTTCCATCTCTCCAACAATTTTTTCAGCCTGAGATTAATAAATGAAGTGAAAGGCGACAATATATTTCCAGTCAAAATATGCTTCAGCATAAGAATCAGTAGCTACCTTCTCCTTCTCTAGATTGATACTTTCCAACTTCTCCACGTCATACTTCCTCCGGATGTCACTGATGGCCTGAGAAAGATCCAACGAGTTTTAACTTGTCAGATTGGAGCAAACATACACAGAAACACCATATAGAATATTTTAAGATTAACCTGATCATTTTTCTGAGATAATTCCTTTAAATGCCTAGAAAGTTCTAGTTGTTTGCTTTCTAACATCTGATCATGCTGCTTTTTAGCTTCTGCAAGGTTGCTTTCAGCAGCAAGCAAAGATGCTTGAATCTGCAAGAAGGTACAAACCACAAGGCTTTTAAACACATTGTATTGGATTTAATAGGATCTGTAAAACTAAATGTATCCACAGAAAAAACCTTTTCTCTCTCAGCTTCCAACTGTTTCCGCCTGTCCTGAAGTTCCTGAAGAAGCTTATCTTTCTCCTCCAACTTATTGTTAATCTCTGCAACATGCTTCTCCTGTAATTCCACTGTTTCTGTGTAATTGTCAATTTCCTCGCGTAAAAGACGGATTTCATCTTCCTTTTTCTGCATGTCTGATTGAAGCTTTCCAATATGGTCTTTGTTCTCTACTTCCATATCAGAGAGTTTCACCAATAAATTTTGCTGCAAGATATGAAAAATGATCTCGTTACATTTAATCAGACACCGTTACTAATGAATGCTTTCTGAGAAGAATTAACCATTTCATTCTCCGATAGTTTTGAATTTTCTGACAAAGCGACAACATTCTCCTGCAGCTTGCTAATCAGCACTTCCATCTCCATCTTCTTGGATAGAAGCAGTTCCGCTTCAGACTCTAATTTTCTAATCCGAACTTCTGCTAAATGGGATTCTTCAGCATGCTGCACCATTGCATGTTCTTGCTCTTTCTGAAGTGCATAGACTTTATCCTTCAAGTCCTTATTAGCTAACTCTAGAGCATTTTTCTCTGATGTAACGCTGGAATATTGGTCCTGGAGCTTGTCAAACTTTCGTTGAGCATGCCGAGCAGCAAGTTCCGCCTTATCTCTCATCATTTCAAAACCAGCGTCAAATAAGGCATTAAGCTGAAATATCTTCTCCACAAAGGCAAGACTTTGACTATCCAAATTAGTAAACTTCACCACCATTTCATTCACAAACTCATTAAGGTTCTTTATCTCCTGAAGTGATGTATCTAATTGTTTAGCAAAGTTGCTATTTCTAGATACCAGATCATTCCTTTCTTTCTCCAAATTCTTTTTGACATTCCTCAAGTCCTCCAGTTCATCTTCTTTTAATCTTGATTCAAGATGTAACTCTTCCAACTTGGTCTTTAAATTCTCCACCGCAAGTCCATTAGCTGCTACAGTAGCTTCAAATTCCTTGATCATGGCATCTTATAAAACAATAAGAGAAAGAAACAAGTAAATAAAAGGAGAAAAGTATTTAGAACTGAGAAAGTTACCAAGAGGTAAGCTTATCACAAAAAGTAGAGATGTTTAGAGCTGTGTCAGTAGTAGGACATCTCTGCCCAGAATGAAACATAACATGAAGAATTTCTCTTTCTGACTAACAAGACAAATGTCCCTAAAGAGAACTAGTACTTCTTTTGGACACGGTCTCCGAAAAGTTTTATTGTTAAAAGAATATTAAAGCACACAGTCTGAATCCAATGGATAGAGAAGAACTTGAAAAGACATACAACTTCAAGAGTTGCCAAATGCAACTGTTTCCCAAACACCATGAACAGTTCTAGTTAGAGCGTGACATGAAAAGAGAGATGTTAAATCTCAAACAGGACTTGAATTTTCCCCCAAGGTGAGGAGAAACTATGGGCTTTGGCATAGGTACAGACCAGTCTAGGAGCTTCTTATGGAGTTAAGAGCAGCCACACATAAGATCATTCACCAACAAACTAACCATGTAAAATGAAATAGAGAGTTGAGGACTTAAGTCCATATTGAATCAATCAAAGGGACATGCATTTAATAGACAACAGAATTAACATAAATAATAAAAAAAGAAGAGGGGATTAGCTGGTTGACGCAGAGAGTACAGCCATATTTTACGCAACATCTGCTATTTCTCGAAAGTTGAGGTGCAAGCACAAAAGCTCTTAGATCATAGCTATTTACCTTTCTCCTCAATTACACTGATACTTTTGCTCTGTTCAACCCTGAAATCGTTCTCCATTTTCTCCTTCTCGATTCCAATTTCATTAAGCTCCTTTTTACCTTTATTGACAACCCAAAAACATGTTAGGCAACTTTAAACATTAGTATCTAAGAAGCATAAACCTCTAGATATTCAGCAGCATATACGGTTTCTAACTACTTAGAAGCTCTCAATTGGTGATATAAATATATTGCTCAGTAAGGCATTATTCACTTACAATTTCTAACAGCTTCTTCGGAGGATTCCAACCTCAAAGAGAGGGCTTTCATGTTATCTTGCAAGTTATCAATAACAACAGAAGTTGCAGATCGTCTAGCTTCAAAAGATGCCTTGTCTTTCTCAGCTGTAGAGTCAAGTGCGCAATCCAAAATATTAAAAATATTAAAAAGCCAGAAAGGATTGTTCTATCTGCTTTGCATCCGGATATTCTTCAAAGGAAAGTTACGGTAACATACCATCCTGAACCACACCAGCTAGGTGCTGTAAGGTTTCAGTTAGCTGATCACACAAGGTCTTTGTTGAAGAAAATTTAGATTCCAGTCCTTTCCATAGCTTCTCGTCTTCTTTCTGCTTCACTTTCAACTTAGCATTTTCATTGTACGCATTTTGCAACTTTTCTTCTAGCATATGAATATCTTCAATCAACTTCTTCAATTTAGAGTTCTGTATTCAATTATGATGATGCACAATTATAAAACAAGTGAAATTACTAGTCATTAGGTCTCAAAATTCAAGCACAAAACCTAAGTCCTAATTGCAATTATATTATTAACGTATAGAAGCCTTTGTCTGTTCTGTATGAGCATACACCTGACAGCTGTAACCATGGGAACCACTGCATGCCACACGCAGAGAAAGATGCACTCATGCAAGCGTACACATACACACGCACTCACGCACACAAATCCGTGCATCGGTGTACTAAAAGTGAACATTTCAATGAAATTACCGCCAATTGCAGATCAGTTTTAGCAGAAGCCTGCTCCTTCACCAATTTTTCTGTTGACGAGAGAAACAAATGAACAATTAATTTTAAAAAATATACATTTTTCCAGAAAATTTAGAAAACTACTACATTCATCAACTAATAACCTGCTGTAAGCTTCAAATTTGCAAAACTTCCAGAAGAAACCATGTCAGCGGACATGCGCGTCGTTATCGGCATGGCTTTCCCAGCTCCTAGACCAGATCCGGCCAGCGATTTGAAGTGATCACGGCCTCTCATGCCTGATAACCCTAAAAGCTTACTCATTTTCTAATAAAACGCAAACGCTCTCCGATTTCCCCTATATACACGAAGTAGAAATCCTTCAACGTTGATTTTTGTGGCCTAATCGATGACAAAGCAAGGATGTAAAACCCTAGATCGAAAAAATCGGAGCGATCGGCTCTGTGAACTTAGTTTTTCGTTTTCGTGTTGACTAAGAAACTGTATCGGAGAAGAAGATTCTAGAAAAGGAATCTCGAAAAGATCGTCGCCTGCGATTCTCTCTCAGTTGAACTCGAGTCTGTGAGAACGAACATTTGAAATGGAATGGCGCGAAGGGAATGGGATATTTATAGAGTCGGTTGGCCGGGGAAATATTTCATGTTTCTTTTAAATAGCGGAAAACAAAAAGAAGTGGACGAATTGCCAATTTGGTCCCTTGATTATGAGAAATATGTAATTTCATCCCTCAGTTCATTGATTGATTACAAGGCTTCATTTGTTTGTAACAGGGGGAAACAAAGTGAGAACCGAAAAGTACGAGAAAGGAAAACAGAGATAAAGTCATAAAACAAGGGAAAACTTGTATTTGATTGAAAATAGATACTCAATTTTTGTTAAATTTACCTTTTTTTAGGTAACCATCCGTATGGGGTCAAATTTGGCCCTCAACGTCCCTATGATTAATGGGTACGCCCAATAAGCAGATGCCGACCCAAGTAAGGGTACGGCCTGGACGTGATGGCAAAAACGACGTCGTTTAGAGCTTAACTTCTTTACTGAGTGGAAGTCACTAACTTTTGTACTTTTTTATTATTTCGAAGGAGGTTTTCTACTATATATAAGAGACTTTCACATTGTAACATGGAGGATTATGATTATTCTCGAATAATACAACTTCTCTCTCTACCTCTATCTCTTTCTCTGTCTCCAACTATTGCTTCTCTCCTAAGCTAAGTTTATCTTCTTTATCTTTAAGATCAAAAACGACAAATATCCACTATCTAATCTCTAGGTCGAATTATATTTGATTACGCTTTGCCCTTATTTATCTTTTGATTATTTTATAAAGCTTAAAAAGCATATCAATAACCTTTGAGCTAAACAATTTGGCGCCGTTTGTGGGGATTTCGAGAATCAAAATCATAGTTTGCACCTAGAGAACAATCGACAACTATTCTCTACACCAGACAAAAAAAATGGCTGAAAGCAACGCAAGAATGAAGCGATAGCATATGTTACAACCAACCTCATCGGTCCTCTCAACGGAGCCGGTGAAGAGGGTGTTTCGATTAAAACCCCTAGCACCACAACAAGTGGAGAAATCCCACCTCCCCCACCCGAAGATCTAACGATCTTGCGGGAAAAGGGTGCCTCTACATCTAAAAACAAAGAAGTACCCTCGTAGGTCAAAAAGCTACTGGAAGAGTGGCTAACGGGCACCCTAAGTGGCTTGATGGAAAGGTCATCACAAGGTAACATCGGGTGTGCACCAACAATAGATCTTACCGCCGGCGTGGTTGAACCTGAAATGGCGCGAGCAAATGATATGCGAGGCGAGGTACAGGCCAACGATGGCACACTTACTGCCATTCTTAAGAAGATGGAGCAGATGGAAAACGAAAACTGGTCGCTTCGTGACCAGATGAAGGAAGACCAGGAGAGGGTAAATAAAATCCCCTGTGCACCCAAGTTGCTGCCAAAATGCGATGTGGGAAGATTTGTTGAACAACCCTACACCAAGGAGGCTGGCCCGTACTCCATTCTGAAAACCTTTAAAATGCCGCCCTACCTAAGAGTATACAATTGAACCAAAGACCCCGAGGATCATCTGATCCACTATGTCACAGCTATAAAGGGCCACGACATGTCAAAGGAACATGTACCTTTGGTGCTGCTAAAAAAGTTCGGTGAAATGCTGACAGGAGGAGCCCTAACTTGGTACTCCCAACTACCGGCTAAAATCATTTTGTACGTTCGAAGAAATGGCGGACAAGTTCGTCACCGCCCATGCAGGAGCAAAGAAAGCAGAAGAAGGGTTAATGATATACTTGCCATCCGTCAAACCGCAAGAGAAGGACTCAGGGACTTCCTAGCCAGGTATAACAGGGTAAGGATGAGCCTACCCAATGTATCGGAAGGAATGGCGGTGGCCGCTTTCCATAACGGACTAAGCAGAGATGGTTCAAGGGCGACCTACTGTGCCGAGGTAAGAGCAGATGAAGACAACCTCAACGGGCCGACCCAATGGTTGACAACAATACATTGAGAAATCAGAAGGGATCGACTCATCGAGGGACGACGAGAATGAATTCCACGTCTCAGCAAAGAAAGGCACCAGCCCTACGTCAAATCCTCTCACCCACCACCACCGAGACACATGGATGCACTACAGCGACATGTCGCTCCATTCCAAAACGAAAGAGGTATGCCTCCTTTATTATCCGCCCATAATTTTGCGTTTCCCCTTCAGAGATAGTGTACGTTCTAGAGAAGCTGGGCAACAAGGTACAATGGCCGACGAAGATGAAATCGGACCCCACCACAAGGAAATCAACTGTCCTATGTGAGTTCCATTAGGAACGAGGGCATAAAATCAAGGATTGCATAGGCCTACGACAAGAAGTAGTCAGAATTCTAAATCAAGGGTACCTTAAGGATCTACTCAGTGACAAAGGGAAAACCAACTTTGCACACGGACGTGAGCAACCCCATAGGCAACCGAAGTCGCCTTCCTCGACACGTACGATTAATATGATCATTGGAGGCGGTGACGACTTGTCAATCAACCAGTCAAACTCACCACCACGCATAAACTAAAGTGAACCATTGCCCACGAACGATATGACGACTTCGAAGATAGTATCACCTTCGATAAGTCCGATATAGACGGTTTGTCTTTCCCTCACTATGATTCTTTAGTTATCACTTTACGTATCGCAGATACAGATGTTAACAAAATCATGATTGATGACAGAAGCGGTGCATGTATTATCCACCCGATGATCCTCATACAAATGGGACTCAAGGACAAGATAATACTACACTATATAACACTAACTGGTTTCAATAATATAGTGGAATTGACCTCCGGAGAAATATTCCTCCCGTTTTAGCGGGAGGAGTCATGCTGGAAACCACTTTCCATGTAATGAACCACGAAACGACATACAACGCCATCATAGGATGCCCACGGAACATGCCATGCAAGCAGTTCCGTCAAGCTTTTACCAAATGATCAAATTCCCTACCCCATTAGGAATATTCACCATCCGAGGCAAACCGCGCACCGCAAGGGAATGCTACAAAATAGCTCAAGATTGCGCACACACCAAACAACTTAAGGGGGCAAGTGCGGAGGCATAACAATCAGCTATGTCGGGGACTAAGGTCGACCCGACAAGGGACGCCATTAAAGATCCTGATATTGTAGAGGCCTGCAAATCTACAGTCGAAGATCTCGAACCAGTCCAATTGGACTATGCCGACCTCTCAAAGAAATCCTAGATCGGGCACGGCCTCACTGATCCAAGTAAGTATCATGAGTTTTTAACTAACCATGCACACCTGTTTGCTTTTCCCATTCAGACATGGCAGGGATCCTGCGAGACATCGCCACTCACAAGCTAAACGTTGACCCATTACGCCGCTCGTGCGGCAAATGAGGAGAAAATTCAATACCGCTATCAACGAAGCGGTCAGTGGGGAAGTAGATAAACTACTAGACAACGGCTCTATCAGGAAATCAAAGTATCCCCAATGGGTCGCCAATATTGTCATGGAGAAAAGAAAAATGGGAAGTGGAGAATGTGCGTGGACTTAACCAACCTAAACAAGGCATGCCCAAAGGATTCATTCCCACTGCCCCACCTCGATTAATTGATCGACGCCACCGGAGGACAAGAGCTGATAAGCTTCCTAGACGCTTATTCTGGTTACAACCATATCATGATGGCCGAAGAGGACCAGGAAAAAACAACTTTCATCACCCACTAAGGGACATACTGCTACAAGGTAATGCCCTTCGGACTCAAAAATGCAGGAGCTACGTACCAGAAATTGGTCACCGAAATGTTCAAAGAACAACTCGGTAAGACCATGGAAGTCTACATCGACGACATGCTGGTAAAATCAGCAGAGTAAGAGTACCACATCGACCATCTGAAGGAAGCCTTCAAGATATTGAGAAGATACGGAATGAAGCTGAACCCTGAAAAGTGCGCCTTCGGCGTGGCCTCAAGGAAGTTCTTTTAGGGTTCCTCGAATCACAACGAGGCATCGAGGTCAATCCAGACCAGATCAAGGCAATAAACACCATACCTGAGGTGTTGAACAGCAAAAAGCAAGTACAAAAGCTAACAGTGCAGATAGCCGCTCTATCCAGATTCATCTCGCGGTCCTCCGACAGGTGCCATAAATTTTTCAATGTGCTAATAGAATACCAAGGGTTATAGTGGAATGAGGAGTGCGTCGAAGCCCTGAGAAGGCTAAAAGCGTACCTATCCTCACCACCCAGTGAAAGCAAGCTCAGTCGAACCCCTGTTTGTGTATCTGGTCGTGTCCAAGGTTGCTGTCAGCGCAATCCTGGTCCGCGAAAACAAAGATACACAATCTCCTATTTATTACATTAGCAAAACATTAGTGGACGCTGAAATACGGTATCCACACCTTAAGAGGCTAGCTCTGGCATTAGTCGTAGCTTCACGAAAGCTCCGACCTTATTTTCAATGCCACCTCATAAAAGTGGTAATGACCTTCCCATTAAGAAGCGTCTTACACAAGCCTGAATTATCAGGCCGGCTCACCTGATGGGCCATTGAGCTCAGCGAGCACGACATCTCGTACACCCAAGAACCGCCATCAAGTCACAAGTACTTGCCGATTTTATAGCGGATTTTAGCACAGAAATTCTGCCAGGGGCAGAACGAGAGGCACAACGTGTTTCCTCCAACACCGACCTATGGACTCTTTATACTGACGACGCCGTCAATGCATTGGGATCGGGATTGGGACTCGTCCTCGAGGTTCCCACGGGCAAAACAATTAGCTAGTCCATACGATGCCTCGAAATGACTATTAATGAGTCCGAGTACGAGGCCGTAATTGCAGGTATGAAACTAGCCATCAAGTATGGGGCTCGACAAATCATCCTCCATTGCGACTCCCAACTTATGGTAAATCAGGTCACTGGAACTTACCAAATAAAAGAAAAAAGGCTGCAGAAATACCAATCAGAAATCCATAGGCTGATGGCCGAGTTCGACGAGTGCCGCCTCGAGCAAATACCGAGGACACAGAACGTCGAAGCAGAAGGATTAGCAAAACTTGCCACTGCCACTAAAAATTTTCACAAGGAAAGTATGGTCACCCTCCTCCATTCAGCCATAGACCATACTGAGGTATGCTCTCTAAATCTGACTTGGGACCGGCGCAACCAATTTGTATCCTACCTATAGGATGGAACGCTGCCACTCGACAAAAAAGAGTCAAAGAAACTCCACGTACAAGCTTCTCGGTATTGCCTGATAAACAATGTCCTCTATAAAAGGACTTTCGGCAGACCCCTGGCCATGTGTCTATGGCCGCACCAAATGAGGTCGGTGCTCAAAGAGGGGTCACTGCGGTGCCCAAACAGGTAACCACGCCTTCGTACGATGCCTCATACGGACTGTCTATTACTAGACTACCTTGAAGAAGGAAGCATTGGAATACATTCGCCGATGCGAACAATACCAAAAATATGCACCCATGATTCACAAACCAGGAGAACCTCTCCACTCGGTCACATCCCCATGGCCATTCATCAAATGAGGAATGGACATAGTCGGACCCCTCCCCGTTGGACGAGGAAAGGTACGATTTCTACTAGTTTTAACTGACTATTTCTCCAAGTGGGTGGAAGCAGGTGCGTACGCCCAAATACGCGAACAGAACATCATTGCCTTCATATAGAAAAATATCATATGCTGATTTGGCATCTCCAAGGAAATCAGATGCGACAACGGACGGCAATTCGTCGGTCAAAGAACGATAGAATTCTTTGAAAAATGGCATATCAAGCGAATACTCTCAACGCCATGCGATCCCGCCGCCAACGGCCAAACAGAATCCTCTAACAAGACAATATTAAATATACTAAAAAAGAAACTTGAGAAAGACAAAGGGCTATGGCCCGAGTTACTGTCAGAAGTATTATGTGTAGAAAATCACTCTATCTATGATATGTGCGCTTTGGTTGTATGAGCATGATTTTCAGGTATAGGTTTTGATGAATGACAAACAATGAAGTCAAGTGTCAAACAACGATATTATATGACAAACAATCAAGCTTGAATGCCGAGAAGCATATTGATGAACGGATTGCAATGGAAACGCCAAAGACGAGCTCAAATGTTCAAGACCGAAGACCCAAGGCGTAGGTCGTTAGGTAGAACAAATGTAAGAGCAACGCTTAAGTTATCTCGTCTTTTGGCTCAACATAGGTCATCATAAATATGCATAAAATCATTTTATTAAATCATATTTATCATAAACATATTTTATTAAATCATATTTATCATAAACATATTTTAAATACTTCAAACAAAATGGTGTTAAAGTTTTCATCTTAACCAAAATGGTTTTTGAAGTAAGTTTTCAATTCTGCCTCAGAATAATCGATTATCAATATATGCATAATCGATTATGCTGTAGACCGTTGCCAGTGTTTGAACACTGCCACAGAATAATCGATTATGCAGTATCAGATAATCGATTATTCAGCAGAAAATCAGCTTCTGATTTTCTGAACGTTGGAGAATAATCGATTATCAGATACTGAATAATCGATTATCTGGGCACAAAATCAGCATAATTGATTGCCAATTAAGCAACGGACATACACCATTTTTCACCTATAAAAAGAGGTCTTTTGAGCTGATTTCAAACACACAACACCTCCCAATATTGATATGCATATTGACATTATTTGAGCATCATTTTAGAGCTTTTGTTGAGCCATTGAGAGACAACTTTGTGTTGTTCATAGAGCTTATTTTGTATCTCTTTATCTACTCTTTTGAGAGAGTTCTTATTGTAAAAAGAGAAAGGTGTTTGAGAAGAACATATCTTCTCATTGATTGTCGGGTTCGCTAAGTACCCTAAGTCTTAGTGCGTGAAGTCTTGTGGTGCGGTATCCACGAGCAAGGTTGAAGTCTTGAGGTGCGGTATCCTCGAGCAAGTTGAAGTCTTGTAGAGTGTACATCTACGAGCAAGTGTAACGGTTTGTTAGGCACCCGTAAGCTTAACGGAGTTAGTGGAATCTCAAGAGAGTCTCTCGGGGACTGGACTAGCCACAAGATGTGGTGAACCAGGATAAATTTGGTGCGTTCTTTCCTTGTTATTTTAATTACCGAATTTATTTTATTCCTGCAATTTTAATTCCGCAATATTTATCAATATTCTTGTGCCGCACTATTCACCCCCCCCCCCTCTAGTGACGGGCATAAATCCTAACAATTGGTATCAGAGTCTAACTCTCTGAAAGCCTTAACCGGTTGAGAGCGATATATATATTTTTTTGTTGAGAATATTGAACGCAGGAAAATGAGCGAAGGACACTCCACCGAGAGGCCTCCATTCTTTGATGGAAGAAATTATACATACTGGAAAGAGCGGATGAGAATATTCATCCAATCACACAACTTTCGATTATGGCAAATCATCAAGAAAGGTGAACAAATGCCAACAAAGAAAGTTGGGAAATCATGGTTCCAAAGGAGGAAAATGAATATGATGCCGAGGACATCAAGAAAATTGAAAGAAACGCAAAGGTCGTCAACTTACTATTTTGTGCGGTGAATCCGGACGACTATCGGAAAATCTCTTGTTGCACAACCGCAAAGGAAATGTGGGATAAACTCGAGATCACTTATGAAGGTACGTCTCAAGTCCGAGAATCTAAAATTGATTTTCTAACACATGAATATGAACTTTTTAGAATGAGGGAAGATGAAAACATCGATAATATGTTCGAACGATTCTCAATAACCGTCAACGATCTTCATGCTCTCGGAAAAATATACTCGAACAAAGATCTAGTTTGAAAAATCCTACGGAGTCTCACTCCTAAATGGCGCTCCAAAGCAAATGCTATCCAAGAGTCGATAGGAATCACGGACGTCACAATTGATGGACTACGAGGTAATCTTAAAGCTTATGAAAGCACAATTCTTAATCCGTATCTTAGAAGTAAGTCGAATATTGCCTTCAAAGCCTCATCTTCTAAAAGAGTAGAGGTAAGTGATTCGGAAAGTGACGATGATATTATTTCCAATGATATAATTGAAAAGTTTTATAAGTTTATGAAGAAGGAAATAAAGAAGGAAGAACCAAGTTCTTCATGTCAAAATTGTGGAAAAATTGGCCACACCAAATCACATTGTCCAAAATCAAAGGACAAGAAAAAGAAGAAACACCATAGGCGCATAACATGGGATTCGGACAGCTCGGGCGAGACAGCTCGGGCGATGAAACTGCCGCATTATGCCTCATGGCAAACGAAGAAGAAGAGGTAAGTATTTCTAACTCTTACTCGTTAGAAGAATTGCAAAATGCTTATGATGAATTATACAGTGAATTTGTTAAAGCTTCAAAACCATAAAAGATTTGAAGAAAACACTTTCTTTGCAAGAAAAAGATTTTGAGAAAACACATTCTTTGCAAGAAAAAGATTTTGAAAAACAACCTTCTTTAAAAGAAAAAGATTTTGAAAAATTGACTTGTGAAAATGAAAAGCTAAAAGAAGAAAATAATTTTTTGGAAAATGACATTGTTGATTTCAAAAATAAAATCAAGGAGATGAATGAAGCCTCTTTAATTGTTCAAGGTTCAAATTGTTCTTCTTGTAGTTCTTTGAAAATAGAGAACATAGAACTTAGAAATACACTAGAAAAATGTAGTGTACATGATTCTAAAACAAGTGAAGTAATTAAAAAGGGTGATAAAAATAAGGTTACACTACCTAGAAATAATTCTAGGATTTTTGCAAACGAGTCTAGAAATAATCA
The DNA here is from genome assembly GCA_034376525.1 of Nicotiana benthamiana. Taxonomy (NCBI): domain Eukaryota; kingdom Viridiplantae; phylum Streptophyta; class Magnoliopsida; order Solanales; family Solanaceae; genus Nicotiana; species Nicotiana benthamiana. Next base: position 122,367,557 of record CM067336.1, read on the forward strand.
TTTTAGGCCACCTAGAATTGATTCTAGAATTTTTGGTAATACGTCTAAAACTAATCATTTTAGACCACCTAGATACAATTCTAGGAATTTTATTAATGAGTCTAGAATGAATAATTTTAGACCACCTAGAAATGACTCTAGGAATTGCAACGCTTCTAGGAATAACAACTTTAGATCACCTAGAACGCATTTGGCTCAACCTAGACATATGCACAATCCTAAAGTCATATGTCATTATTGTAACCGGGTAGGACACATTGCACCCGTATGTTTTGCTAAACATAGAGATTCATATTTTGATTATGATTATTATTTGCCTAACCCACAAGGACCCAAAAGAAGTTGGGTACCGAAAACCTATTTTTAGGTACTTTTGCAGGTGTACTTGAAGACTACAATATTGTAATAGATGCACCAAGCACGAAACCTTACTACATCAAGGGGGAACGTCGGTTAGTTATAAAAACACAATAATTGATATGTGCTAACAATTGATATTAATTATTGATTCATGTTTTGATAAGTTGTATTTTGAATAACAATTAGTATCAATTATTTTTATGTTAAATGATTGATTCATATTTTGATGAATATTTTTAGTTTAAATAACAGTTGGTATATTTGCGAAAAATGACCGTTATTATAGTTGGTATGCTTTTACTAACGTTTGGCATTATTTGATGTTGATATGATTTTTTTCTAACAATTGTTATCGTCAATAGTTTAAACAACAATTGGTATACTCTTTTTGCTAATGCCAAAAGGGGGAAGAATTTAGGCGATATGCATCGAATAAGGGGGAGTGTCTTCACATTCTAGTATGCTTTAATTGTGGGGGAATATTCAATTAAGGGGGAATTATATTGAATTGTTTGCATGAATTGTATGTTGAGATATAGCATGAAGTTAGGGGGAATTCGATATGCATATCTCCTGTTGTTTGTCATTATCAAAAAGGGGGAAATTGTAGAAAATCACTCTATCTATGATATGTGCGCTTTGGTTGTATGAGCATGATTTTCAGGTATAGGTTTTGATGAATGACAAACAATGAAATCAAGTGTCAAACAACGATATTATATGACAAACAATCAAGCTTGAATGCCGAGAAGCATATTGATGAACGGATTGCAATGGAAACGCCAAAGACGAGCTCAAATGTTCAAGACCGAAGACCCAAGGCATAGGTCGTTAGGTAGAACAAATGTAAGAGCAACGCTTAAGTTATCTCGTCTTTTGGCTCAACATAGGTCATCATAAATATGCATAAAATCATTTTATTAAATCATATTTATCATAAACATATTTTATTAAATCATATTTATCATAAACATATTTTAAATACTTCAAACAAAATGGTGTTAAAGTTTTCATCTTAACCAAAATGGTTTTTGAAGTAAGTTTTCAATTCTGCCTCTGAATAATCGATTATCAGTATATGCATAATCGATTATGCTGTAGACCGTTGCCAGTGTTTGAACACTGCCACAGAATAATCGATTATGCAGTATCAGATAATCGATTATTCAGCAGAAAATCAGCTTCTGATTTTTTGAACGTTGGAGAATAATCGATTATCAGATACTGAATAATCGATTATCTGGGCACAAAATCAGCATAATTGATTGCCAATTAAACAACGGACATACACCATTTTTCACCTACAAAAAGAGGTCTTTTGAGCTGATTTCAAATACACAACACCTCCCAATATTGATATACATATTGACATTATTTGAGCATCATTTTAGAGCTTTTGTTGAGCCATTTGAGAGACAACTTTGTGTTGTTCAATGAGCTTATTTTGTATCTCTTTATCTACTCTTTTGAGAGAGTTCTTATTGTAAAAAGAGAAAGGTGTTTGAGAAGAACATATCTTCTCATTGATTGTCGGGTTCGCTAAGTACCCTAAGTCTTAGTGCGCGAAGTCTTGTGGTGCAGTATCTACGAGCAAGGTTGAAGTCTTGAGGTGCGGTATCCTCGAGCAAGTTGAAGTCTTGTAGAGTGTACATCTACGATCAAGTGTAACGGTTTGTTAGGCACCCGTAAGCTTAACGGAGTTAGTGGAATCTCGAGAGAGTCTCTCGGGGACTGGACTAGCCACAAGTTGTGGTGAACCAGGATAAATTCGGTTAGTTCTTTCCTTGTTATTTTAATTACCGAATTTATTTATTCCTGCAATTTTAATTCCGCAATATTTATCAATATTCTTGTGCCGCACTATTCACCCCCCCCCCCCTCTAGTGACGGGCATAAATCCTAACATTATGGGCCCATCGGACCACACCCAAATCCAGCACAGGGGAAACACAGTACTCACTGGTCTACAGAACTGACGCGGTCATACCAGTCGAAGTCGGTGAACCACGCTTGAAGTAATCGCACACCTGCAAAACAGAGAATGACATGAATAGGCTCCAAGACCTCGACGAAGCTGAGGAAAGGAGAGAAATGGCCCACATCAAAATGGTGGCCCAAAAATAACAGGTCGAATGATAATACAACAAGAGGGCCAAGATAAGACCACTCAAAGTGGTAGACCATGTCCTCAAAGCCAAGACATTGGCATCCAAAGACCCAAGCGAAGGAAAATTGGGCACTAATTGGGACGAACCCTACAAAATCATAGCAGCAGCCAACAAAGGAGCATTCCAATTGGAAACAATGGAAGGGAAAACACTACATAACAATTGGAATGTCGCCCACCTCAAATTCCATTTCTGAAAGGCGTCTCCCCAGTCGTACTCTTTTTCCCTTACTCGAGTTTTGTCCCAATTAGGTTTTCTTGAGGAGGTTTTTTAACGAGGCAGCGGAGGGGACACCTGGAGATATTTGCGGAACAAGTTTATCATATCAACCTCTCCATGCGCTCTCCAAGCTGACATGATAAAGGGACTAGACTAGCATGATCTCCAATGTATGGACGGCTAAAGGCCATCTCCAAAGTATAAACGGCTACGGCCATCTCCAATATATAAATGGCTACGGCCATATCCAATATATAAACGGCTATGGCCATCTCAAATGTATAAATGGCTACGGCCATCTCTAATGAATAAATGGCTACGACAGTCTCCAGTGTATAAATGGCTACGGCCATCTCCAATGCGCAAATGGCCAAAGCCATCGACTACATCATGGCTAAGGCCATCGTCACCCACAATCGACCCAGTTCGACTACGACAATCAAATGATTCGATGACAGTCGAAGTCACCATATGACCAAGGCCATCAACGAGTCGTGACCAAAGGTCATTAACTTAACTTTAGCCAAGGCCATCGGCTTCATCATGGCAAAGGCCATCGCCGCCAACAGTCGACCTAGTTCGACTACGGCAAGCAAATGATTCAACGACAGTCGAAGTAATCATATGGACAAGGCCATCAACAAGTCGTGACCAAAGGTCATCAACTTAAATCTGGCCAAGGCTATCGACTTCATCATGTCCAAGGCCATAGCCTCCAACAATTGACCTAGTTTGACTACGGTAAGCAAATGATTCGACGATAGTCGAAGTCACCATGTGGCCAAGGCCATCAACAAGTCGTGACCAAAGGTCATCAACTTAACTCTGGCCAAGGCCATCGACTTCATCATGGCCAAGGCCATCGCTGCCAAAAGTCGACCTAGTTCGACTACGGCAAGCAAATGATTCGACGATAGTCAAAGTCACCATGTGGCCAAGGCTATCAATAAGTTGCGACCAAAATCCATCATCTTAAATCTCGCCAAGGCCATCGACTTCATTATGGTTAAGGCCATCGCCGCCCACAGTCAACCTAGTTTGACTACGGCAAGCAGACGATTCGACGACAGTCGAAATCACCATATGGCCAAGGCCATCAACAAGTTATGACCAAAGGTCATCAACTTAACTCTAGCCAAGTCCATTGACTTCATTATGGCTAAGGCTTAGTCCGTTTGCGGCATTAAGCACGTGAACGTGAAGCAAAAATACAATAAAATCCCAACGAGTAAACGAGCGTCCGCTCTACGGAAATGAGGCACAAAAAAGAAAATAACAAAAGCAAAGGAAAAAGTAGTATAAAAATTATACTCCATTATCTCCGAAAAATATACATGCACATCCAACCCTGAAAAGGGCCCCTGTTACATACAAGAAATATACATATATACACAAGCCCTAAGAGCCTTCATTGCTTTGCCCACCATGCCCTGTTTGCCCACCATTTTGTCCATCATCGCCCCCAGGAGGGTAAGCCCTAGAAATCCAAGAGTCGGACTCTAGACGATTGATGTCTTAAGAGTTACATCCCGTCCTATGGGGGGTATCAGAACTATAATTACAAGCGGCACGGGCGGCGCGGGCTAAGCGCTTCTGCTCTTGAACCTCTGTCGTCGTGGCTCGACCAGCAGAGAAAACTTCCTCGAGCACGACTAATCTAGCCTCGGCATACACCCATATTTCGTGCATCTCATGATGCGGGTCCTCTTCGAGCTTTGATAAGGAAGCCCGCTCAAGGGTCTCAACTTCAGCCGCCTTGGCGCCAAGCACAGCAGTTAAAATATGACTCTGGTCTGCAACTGAGCCGCCTCCGCCGCTACCCCACGGCTTATCTCTAGTTCCTCCTCTTTTGACTGAAGGACAATCTCCATCTCGATGTTTCGAGCCAAAGCAGCCATCAGGTGCTCGTCAACCTCCTCCAGCTCGGCTACGCTCCTCTTCAATAGAGCTTCTGATTCTTCAAGACCCTCATGAAACGTCAAAAACTGAGGGTCCTGCTTATGTACATCTGCCAATGCTTGATGCTTGGCATGGCACTCCTTGTACTTCTTCGCCATTTTATTGAAGGTAGCCACCTTCTTTTGTTCATGCCGCCTCCTCTCCACCTCCAAGATAAGAGACTGAAAGGAAGAGAGGAAATACAAGTCAGTACGTACCAAAGTTGCCTTTACGACTCATAAAAGAAAAATTAGAAGCTACCTACAATGCTGCACCGGCGACCCTCCTCAGCAAATCCCTGTTACTAACGCTTTTCAGTGTTTCATGCTCTGCAGCCGCACATAATATGGTCATGTCTGATGTGGCTTGCTCGCTGTCTTCTAACAAGTTATACCCGTTAGGGATCATAATTCGACGAGTAGACCTGCCCACCCTCATCTCCAAGCGGGTTGAATCCCTCGTTGCTTCTCCAAGAGCGGCCTCATAGCTCGTCCACTCAATTTCTATGCTCGCTCCCCCAACTGCAAAGGAAGACCTGTCTTCTTGGGCACGGGATGAGCTGACAACGGTGGCTGTTCTCCGAGGGGCCAATCTCCCTGAATGAATGGCCTCGGCCATAAAAACTGGTCTCGGCTCTCGACGGGGCTCACTAGGCCTCACGACCTTAATCGCAATTCCCTTTGGCGGTAATGAGTCGCCACCTCTTTCTCTTAGGTGGCTCTTCACCTTTAGAAGTCTCCTTCGCTGGAGCGGCCTCAAGCATCATCAGAGGCACGTCCTCAGGTGTCGTCACTGGTACGGGGTCAGGCACCATCATAGGCACGGCCTCATGTGTCATCACAGGAACAGCTTCAGGCGCTGACTCAAATGCCGCCACCGGTGCAGCCTCCTGTTGAGAAGCCGCAGGAGCGCTATCATTGGGAGAGCCACGTGATACAGCCTCGTCATATGAATCGACCTCCACCCTAGACGGGACAATGATGGTCTTCTTCTTCTTTTTAGAAGCACTCCGACTTGCCAGTACGAGTATGTTAGATAACAAAAACTAAAGGAAACTTCTAGCCAAGGCAAAAAATTATTATTACCTGCTGGTCCATACAGTTTACGGAACTCGGGCCAGGTCGGTCACTCCTCCGCATATGGTATCAGTCTCTCCACCCAGGACCTGATGTCGCTAATAGTTCGGGGGGAGCGAGCTGCCACTACAAAAGGAATGAAAAGAAACCACAATGGCTGAGCCGCCTGGGCAAAAATCATCACAAAATCACACACAAGCTACATACATTCCGAGTTCCAAGCCTCCGGGAACCCTTCAGGGTTAGACACCAGGTGTTCCGTCCTGATGAAGAAGTTTTCCAAAAGCCGCGATTGGATTTATCATCGGACTGCACTACAAAAGTCTTTGTACCACGGCTCTTCAAATGGAGCATGTACCCCTCAAGTAGCTTGCATTAAACATCTGTAAAAGATGGTGAACCAAAACCACGCTCCCGGCTTTGGCTGCATACGTGATGAGAATTCTACACACCTTTAAAGTATAAGGCATAAGCAGAGCCGGGCATGCTCTTAAGAAGCGGCAGAGCTCCTCCACTAAAGGGTTAAGCGGGAGGTTGTATCCAATTCAAAGCGGGTATTCGTAGAATGTGCAAAACCCGGGCCTATACTCATTGGCATAGTCCATCTCAGCCGGGGCCATTTCAACATGGCCCGAAATGTTATACGTCACCCTAAGGGCGTCTAAGTGGGACTGCAGTAATTCGCTGAGCTCCCTAGAAAGAGGAGGACACTTCGTGATAAAATCACTTCGAGCACGCATATTCTTTGGAAGTACATTGTCCGCCGAGAGAGGGATAAGGGCCTTCTCTACATCTTCCTCTTCACCACCGGAAGAAGGCGGAACCCTAGATGGGGCGGTGCCCTTACTTTTCTTACTATATTGGTATTTTGCCATATGAACTGGTTTTTAAATACTGGTAATGAGAAATACAACTACACAGAAACAGGAAAGAACTCACACAAGATGCTGAGTGCAAGAAAGAGAGACAGAAAAGGGAATAAGAAAGTATCCTCAAAGGTTCGAAAGATGAATCAGTTTGAATCTTTCTCCTATTTATACGATGGATCAGAGCAGGTGCAGGAAACCAGAACGTCACATCACCAACTGAACCACCTCGGGAACAAAAGTAGTAATGACGCATTCGGCTAATGACGTCATTCCTAAAAGAGACCATATGTCAACATTTCAACTACGTCATGTATTTTTGTCTCATTCGTCCTAAAGTCTGAGGATGCGGCCAAATTCTTTTAGGACGAGACTTGTGAATTCGTCCATTGAAGATGTCCATCGAGCACGTCTCCAACAAACAGAGGGACTAAATGTATAAGGTCAAATTTGGACCTCAACGTCCCAATGATTAATGGGTACACCCAATAAGCAGATGCCGACCCAAGTAAGGGTGCGTCCCGGACGTGATGGCAAACGACGTCGTTTAGATCTTAGTTTTTTTACTGAGTGGAAGCCACCAACTTTTGTACTTTTTTGATTATTTCTAGGGAGGTCTCCTACTATATAAAGGAGACCTATACATTGTAACAGGGGGGATTATGATTATTCTCGAATAATAGAACTTCTCTCTCTACCTCTATCTCTTTCTCTGTCTCCAACTATTGTTTCTCTCCTAATTTAAATTTGTCTTCTTTATCTGTAAGATCTAAAACGACAAATATCCACTATCTAATCTCTAAGTCGAATTATATTTGATTACGATTTACCCTTATTTATCTTTTGATTGTTTTGTAAAGCTTACATAGCATATCAATAACCTTTGAGCTAAACACCGTCTGCATCTGAAATCCATTAATCGAAGTAATATAAATTTGCTTCACGCAAGACACGAAACTGAAACATGTAATTAATGATAGAGCCATAGAGGATCAAATCTATCTATTATCACGAAAAAGGACATAAAAAGGTATAATTCCTTTCTCTTAGTTTCCTAGCTAAACGTTAGTCAGAGTTGGTCAATATAATCATTAGAATCAATATCTATACAAATTTTAGATTTTGGTTGCATTTTGACTATACTTGCTTGTCTATACTGAAGAAATTAAAAAAAGAAAAGAAGAACTTTTCCATACCGAATCCATTATCCATGCTTAATTGGTTGTAAGACAAAACTTTTGACGTACGAATGAATATCTTTTAATTCAATTAGATATCTGAATTCATTGGCGCAAGTTCATCAAGTAAGCAGGAAAAAACTATAATGTATAAATTAAGTAGGTTAACTAGATCATATCAATTTAGAGGCGAATTTAGGATTTGAGACTTATGTAAGTTATTTTTTTATATGTATGTGGCCCAATAAGATTAGGCCCATAAGTAATATTTAATTAATGAGCAAATCTCATTCGTCCAATTGGTTACTTGATGAACGTACTAGATTAACTGAGAACCTCTATAATTGGTCCTCTCCCCACCCATTAGGGTTACTGCTTTTTCCTTTCTTCCGTCCTAAAAGTCGGAGGTAACGAAAGTTAGGGCAAGGGGCGAGAAACCAATTACCGATTAATGCTTCCGCTTCAAGATGGTGGCTCACGATTTATGTATGTTTTCTAAGACGATTATATGTAAGATTATCATGTTCAAGATCCTGGTAAAATTACAATTTATGCTTACATGTGGTATCGGAGCCTGGATAATTTGACCTGATAATCTTCGATTAACAGGATTAATTCCATAGCATACCAAAAAGAAAGAAAGAATCTGGCAGAATGAACTTTCGACGTATATGATTCTTATAATTATGTGTAACTGGAATCTTAATTCTCTATGACTTCCAGTATTGATTCTTGGTTTCAAAGGGTTCCTGGAATTTTACTCTCCTTTTTTAAATATATTTATTTGCCCATTAATTGACTTTAAATAATAATAATAAAGGAGTTGAATAGAATTTTGGTGAAGACGGCTTTATCAAGTTATACCTGAGCCAATTACGTACTGATCCATAAAGGGATGAAATACAGATACATGGCAAATTCAATTTACTTGATAGCTTTATTTAACTTAATATAAATATTCATTATCTCCCAAGACCCAAATTATTCAACCTTTTTACGGAATAGGAACTGAAGCTATGTTTTTTATTCTAATTGAAGTCTGATATGTTAGATTATTTTGATATTTGTTGGGCTATAAAGTAAATGTGTTTTGAGCTGTTTAATGTATTTGGGTCATTATGTTATTGATAGAGCTCTTATCATTATATTATATATGTGATTAATGTATATATAGTTTGTTATTTGCCAAAGTGACCAAATTAGATTTTTTATAGTATTCACATGCATAAAATCTTATGATCTCTATTTTGTGTGTGCATTTATGTTATACAGTTTGTTAGTCACCAAAGTGGCCAAACTAGTTTGTTTATGAAAATATGCATACATAAAATAATAATTTATCCATGAAATTAATGAAACGCATATAATTTAAAATTTTTGGATAAATTAATTTTCACTATAACTAGAACTTAAGGATTTACCCAAATGTGCATCGATTATTCTATGAATAATGAATATTATGAGATAAATTAATATTCTTACTCAAATATATATTGTCTGTCCAAAGATGGCATATATATTTGGTTAAAATATTTAATTACCATTTAAAGACTATATGGAATTTCAATTATGATAGTGTGTCGTAGTACTTACCCAAATGAGTATTGCGATATGATTTAGCTGTTTTGTTGAATCCATATTGATTTGTGAGCATGTATTATCTATTTTGCACCTATTCCTTTTCATTCGCTTGCTTCGTCTGTTACAGTGTTCAATGAATAGAACTTCTCTGAATGGCGTGAACAAGTCCAGTTCCACTTAGGTGTGATGGATCTTGACTTGGCTTTGCTGAATGATAAGCCTGCTGCCATTACTGATTCGAGCAGTGCGGATGAGAAGTCTTTCCATAAAGCATGGGAATACTCTAACAGGCTAAGCTTTACGTTTATGCGAATGAATATTGCCAACAACATTAAGAGTATTATTCCACAAACAGAAAGTGCCAGGGAATACCTAAAGTTTGTGGAAGAACATTTTTATTCTGCAGATAAGTCTCTCGCTGGTACACTAATGGCTGAACTCACGACCATGAAGTTTGATGGGTCGCGTAGTATGAAAAATCATATCATCGAGATGACTAACATTGAAGTAAGACTTCAGACCTTGGGGATGAAAGTGGATGACTCCTTTTTGGTTCAGTTTATTCTGAACTCGTTACCTCCTGATTATGGACCTTTTCAAATTAACTATAACACTATTAAGAATAAGTGGAATGTTAGTGAATTGTCCAGTATGCTTACTCAGGAGGAGTCAAGACTTAAGAAACAAGGGAGTCATTCAATTAACCTCATGGGTCAAGGAGATGGTAATGTACTTAAAGTGAAGGCCAACAAGTTCAAGAAGAAAAAATCACCTGCTAAAGCTCAACAGGATGCTAACAAGGAACATAAGGCATATACGTGTCGTTTCTATAACAAAGAAGGACACTATCAGAAAGATTGCCTGAAACGTAAAGCTTGGTTCTAAAGAAAGTTACAATTAGTGCTTTTGTATGTTTCGAATCAAATTTAGTAGAAGTTCCTAATAATACTTGGTGGCTTGATTCTGGTGCAACAGCTCATGTATCTACTACGTTGCAGGATTCCTTACAATCCAAATTACAAATCCAAATAAGGATTTCTTGTTCTTGGGAAATCGTATGAAGGCTCCAATTGAAGACATGTGGACTTATCGTTTGGTCCTGGAGACTAGACGTCACCTTGATCTATTACAGACTCTTTATGTACCTTCAATTTCTAGGAATTTGATTTCTCTTTCTAGACTTGATGTTTCTGGATTTGATTTTAAGTTTGGAAATGGATGTTTCAATTTATATAAGAATGCTATTTTCTATGGTTCTGGTTTTCTTAATGATGGTTTATATAAATTAAATCTCGATATTGGCTTTTCTGAATCCCTTCTTAATATTCAACATAATATTGGAATTAAAAGTAGTTCACTAGATGAAGTTCTGCTTACTTGTGGCATAGCCGTTTGGGTCATATATCCAAAGAAAGGTTAGATAGATTAGCAAAGAATGAGATTCTTCTGAATCTAAATTTTACTGATCTTACTATATGTTTGGATTGCGTTAAGGGATAGCAAACCAATCATAGTAAGAAAAGTGCCACAAGAAGCACCCAGCTTCTTGAAATTATACACACCGATATTTGTGGACCCTTTGATGTTCCATCTTTTGATGGAGAGAAATATTTTATCACTTTTATCGATGATTTTTCACGTTATGGATACATCTATTTTCTGAAAGAGAAATCTCAAACAGCAGATGCCCTCAGGGTGTTTGTTACTGAGGTTGAAAGGCAATTAGATAAAAAGGTGAAAATCATTAGGTCATATAGAGGTGGTAAATATTATGGAAAATATAATGAGTCAGGACAATGTCCAGGTCCATTTGCAAAGTTCCTCGAGGAACGTGGCATATGTGCACAGTATACTATGCCAGGAACACCTCAACAAAATGGTGTTGCAGAAAGGCGTAATCGAACACTTACGGACATGGTTAGGATCATGATTAGCAACTCCTCATTTCCCAAATCATTGTGGATGTATGCTCTTAAAACCGCTGTATATTTATTAAACAGGGTTCCTAGTAAGGAAGTTCCAAAGACCCCTTTTGAACTGTGGACAGGAAGAAAACCTAGTTTAAGGCACCTACATGTTTAGGGTTGCCCAGCGGAAGCTAGAGTTTACAATCCACAAGAAAAGAAATTAGATTCTCGAACAGTAAGTGGTTACTTTAATTGTTACCCAGAGAAATCTAAAGGGTATGTGTTTTATTGTCCAAACCATAGTTCCAGGATTGTTGAAACTGGTAATGCAAGATTCATTGAGAATGGTGAAGTTAGTGGGAGTGTTGAAAAACAAAGTGTGGAAATTAAAGAGGTGAGGGTCAATATTCTATTACCTAGAAATGTGCCTACTTTCACACAAATACCAAATATTGCTCCAGTTGTTAAAGAACACTTTGACAACACCGAGCAAAATTTGAATGAAACACTTCATGAAGAAACTAACTCACAAATATCTGAAACAAATGAACCATAAGAAATGCCATTAAGAAAATCTCAAGGAGTTAGCAAAAGGCTGTTTCAGATGATTACGTGGTTTATTTGCAAGAGTCAGATTTTGACATTGGTCTTAATAAAGACCCGGTTTCATTTTCACAAGCCATAGAAAGTAATGATTTTGACAAATGGATTGATGCCATTAAGGAAGAGTTAAAATCTATGGAATACAATAAAGTATGGGATCTCGTTGAATTGCCAGAAAGTTCTAAAAGAATCGGGTGTAGATGGGTCTTTAAGACCAAACGTGATTCAAATGGAAATATTGAGAGATACAAAGCCAGACTTGTTGCCAAGGGTTATACTCAGAAAGGAGGCATTGATTATAAAGAGACCTTTTCATCGGTCTCGAAGAAAGACTCGTTAAGAATTATTATGGCTTTGGTGGCTCGTTATGATTTAGAGTTACACCAAATGGATGTGAAAACTGCCTTTCTTAATGGAGATCTCGAGGAAGAAGTGTATATGGACCAACCAGAGGGTTTCGAAACTAAAGGAAAATGTCTAATGGTGTGTAAAATGAAGAAGTCAATATATGGACTTAAACAAGCCTAACGACAATGGTATATAAAGTTTAATGATACCATAACATCTTTTGGATTTGTGGAAAATACCGTTGCTCGGTGTATATACCAAAAGATCAGTGGGAGCAAGTTTATATTTTTAGTCCTATATGTTGACGAAATTCTACTTGCTGCTAATGACTTAGGTATATTGCGTGAGACAAAAGATTTTCTCTCTAAGAATTTTGAAATGAAAGATATGATCGAGGCATCCTATGTGATAGGAATAGAAATATTCCGTGATAGATCACAAGGATTATTGGGATTGTCTCGGAAAGGCTATGTCGAAAGAGTTCTAGAGAGATTTAACATGAACAATTATTCAGCAGGAATTGTTCCAATTCAAAAAGGGGACAAATTTAGTCTCATGCAACGTCCTAAGAATGATGTAGAGCGAAAAGGAACGGAATCAATTCCTTACTCTTCTATTGTTGGTAGTATGATATATGCCCAGACTTGCACAAGACTGGATATTAGTTTTGCGGCCAGAATGCTAGGAAGATATCATAGTAACCTAGGAATTGATCACTGCAAAGTTGCAAAGAAAGTTTTGAGGTACCTGAAAGGAACGAAGGATTACATGCTTATGTATAGGAGGTACAAGCATTTGGAAGTTGTTGGATACTCGGATTCAGATTTAGCTGGATGTATTGACACTAGGAAATCCACGTTTGGTTATTTGTTCCAATTAGTTGAAGGAGCAGTATCGTGGAAGAGTGCCAAACAGTCTGTTATTGCTACATCTAAGATGGAAGCAAAATTTGTGGCATGTTTTGAAGCCACAATTCATGCATTATGGCTGCGAAACTTTATTTCAGAACTAGGGGTTGTCGATACCATTACCAAGCCGCTGAAAATTTACTGTGATAATTCTGCAGAAGTATTCTTCTCCAAGAACTATAAGTACTCCAAAAGGTTCCAAACATATGGAATTAAAGTACTTTACCATCAAGGAGGAAGTTCAGAAACAAAGAGTGTCACTTGAGCATATTAGAAGTGATCTCATGATTGCAGATCCGTTAACGAAAGGTTTACAACCAAAGATATTTAAAGAACATGTACATAGAATGGGTCTTGGCTATATTTATGACTGATGTATTTATGATGTTTTGACACTCTGAGATTATTTATATGTTTCTGATATACATTAATGATTCATGTTTCTCATAATGGTGTACATGTTATTGTTTTAAGATATTACAAGATAAGTCTCAAGGAGACATTATTGTGGACCATAATATTTTATAGCTTATGAACCTGATGCGATAAATTACTAATGTTGTAGTATATGGAAGAGAGTATGTAGACAAATTATGTATAACCGCCATAACTCACATTTACTAGTTTATCGTATTATGGTATTTATGATGGACATTATGGAAGAAATTTGTTTATGCGCAACTAATGTTCCTATATTAAATATTAATATTATATGATCATTGGGCCAAGTGAGAGAATGTAAGTTATTTTTCTATATGTATGTGGCCCAATAAGATTAGGCCCATAATTAATATTTAATTAATAAGAAAATCTCATTCATCCGATTGGTTACTTGATGAACGTACTAGATTAACTGAGAACCTCTATAAATTGGTCCTCTCCTCACCCATTAGAGTTACTGCTTTTTCCTCTCTTCCATCCTAAAATTCGGAGGTAACGAAAGCTAGGGCAAGGGACGAGAAACCAATTACCGATTAATGCTTCCACTTCAAGATGATGGCTCACGATTCAGGTATATTTTCTATGACGATTACATGTAAGATTATTATGTTCAAGATCCTGGTAAAATTACAATTTATGCTTACAGCTTATGGATTCCTACCGTAATTTCAGATTAATATGCAATAATAACTAGGTTCAGAGTCAAGATATTTACCAATATTTAATAAATTTCTTAATATAAAAACAAGGTCTACACAAGAGTTACTGGATTTACGGAAACCTGTAGTCTATGCACTAGGTCCGCCCCTGCATATCATCATAATTTACATGAAGTATAATATTTTCTCGTATCATATCAATGCACTATTTAATTATACCTCTACCTAAGCTGGAATTAGTTATATCATTCTTTTTACATAGATTAGTAAAAAATATTAAAAATATATGTAAATAAAATATAAGTAATTTATGTAAGATTTTATTTTCAAATTATAAGTGTCTTTGAAAATTCTTTTACCCGATTTAAGAGATTTGGTTATCCACATATGTTGGATATATACAATTATCTCTAGTTGTTTTTAAGTATTTTTTATACACATATAAAAATTTAACCCAAATAGATATACTCATGTTAGGATTAGCCAACTAGTCACTAGAGGAGTCCAAAACTGAAATAGTGTTGTTTTGGACAATACGTTTCTACTACTGATTGCTGATGAAAGAGCTTGCCTTGATTTAAACTTTTCACTATTGCGAATGAGCAACCACAAAATAATTTTTCGACTTTATAAATCTACAAGACGACTGGTAAACTTTAATTTTACTTCGCTTTAGTGATTTTATTTTATGTTTTAATTGTATTTGTATTAACACTTATACTTTTCATAGGGGGTACGACCGGATATGAATTTTACAAGTTATGACCCCACCCCTAGTTGGAATATGTGTAGCTATGGAGTATTGAACCACGATGGTCCATCCGGGAATCATCACCAACAAGAAAATATTCATCATATAACGTCAAGACAGTACGACTTGTAAGTAAAGTGATATAGCTATATCTAAAGTATTTATCTAGGGTAACTTATCATTTTGTTCTTTTTGTGCAGGAAAAACGAACTTCTTGATGGCCCTGACCTCACACAGTTGTCCATAGACGATGTATTGACTTGTGATTTGGCAGATGCACAGAGTCAAGAAGATGATAGTGATTATGACAACAACGCAGATGAGTCTAGGGATGACACACCCTTCCATGAAGAGGGTGATAAGGATGAGGAAGTGAATGTTGAACCTGAGCTGACGAGGGAGCATGTTCCTCTATCCCCGCTAGACCAAGAGTGTACGAGTCTCACTTGCTATTTCGTGAGTGAAATATTCCCTACCTTGGCAATTTTCCAAGTATGCCGAACGTGGATGCCCTCACAAGGGATGATGACAAAATTCGGTCAGCAATGTGCGATGAGTCTAGACTAGCTCTTCTGACAAAGGGCATGTATTTCCCCGATAAAGCTTGCCTAATTAAAAATCTACAGTATAAGCGAGTAACGTGAGATGATGGTAAGTGAGTCAACAACGGAGGTATACAAGGTTGTATTCCATAGAGACTTTATTGGTTGTCACTGGATGTTGCGTGCCAGCAAGAAGAAATCAGGTTTGTGGAACCCACCGATGTGAAATGGACACATTCAATGAAAATCACTTCAACTTGGACGTGGACTTAATTTCTCTTATTTTGATTCCATATTTGGAGGTGTCCATTAGGTTCAATATTAAAGAGTGTATTATAGCCGTCCATCAAGAGTATGGTTGTACTATAACCAAAAGAAAGGCATATCTCGGTCGCAAACGTGACTTTGAACTTATTTATGGCGACTGGATAAGTCTTTTTCAAATCTGCTCAGGTACATGTCCACACTGCAACACTTTAACCCAGGGACTGATATTGAATGGAGGCGTGAACGGAGTCTGGACAGACCTGAATGTATTTTCAACTATGTGTTCTGGTCATTTAGAGCAGCAATTAATGATTTTGTGCATTGTCGTCCTGTAATTTTCATAGACGGTACTCATGTCTATGAAAAGTATGATATTAAGATTTTGATTGCAGTTGCAGTTGCAGCAGATGCTATCGGACAAATATTTCCACTAACTTTTACCATATGTGCCAACGAAAGTGAAGAGATGTGGAAGCTTTTTTTGAACCACTTGAACTAGCACTTTGTCAAACAGCGTTTAGGTATTTGTATGATATTTGATCGGCATGGTGGTATTTTAAGTTCTGTACGTCACTTGCCTGAATGGTAGTGACCATATACATATCATCATTACTATGTGCGGCACCTGAAGGCCAATTTCTAGAAGAAATATCTGACAAGGCCTTGCATGACTTAATGTGGATGGCTGCAACTGAGCAGCAGTGCAAATTCATGAGGCGCATGGAAGCGATCCGACAGTTAGATCCACGAGCCTATACTTGGTTGATGGGACATGAGCTTCACATATGGACATTGCATGCTAATGGAGGCAGACTATGGGGAGCCCTCACTACAAACGTGTCGGAGTCATTCAACGGCTTGTTGAAGTCCGCCCGTGGACTGCCTATCATTGCCATGGTCCACATAACATTCAAATAGAGTGCGGAGAGGTTTAGTGAAAGGCATGCAGCTGCATCGGCATTGATGGACAGGGGTGTTCAATATATGCCAATACCCATGAGAAAGATTTGAAAGGTCCAGAAGGCGAGCACAGTGGCATTCGTTTCTTTAGTACGATGATCGGGGTGTTTTTGAAGTTAAGATCGCTATCCACTAACACGGTGGGGATAATCTGCAGATGGTGAATGAAAATAGAAGGTATTTTTCATGTGAGAAATGGACCATCTACCACATGACGTGCGTGTCACACCTCCTTTTTACACTACACTCGCAAGGGCGTAAAGGAGTTTTTCCACTTAAAGGACAAATGAAACGGGATTTATTACTAAGATTCAGAGTCGCCACTTGGGAGATTATTGGTGCCCCAAGTCACCGGTTGAATCCGAATCGAGAAAAATATGGCTCTGTTAACAGTCCGCGAACCAGAAATTCGAGTAAGGAATTCTATTAACCCGGGAGAAGGTGTTAGGCATTTTCGGGTTCCGTTGTTTTAGCACGGCCACTTAAATGTCATATTTAGATTAGTTATTTGATTTTAATACGTGATGGAACTATGTGCTGATTTTAACTTTTAACCGCTTTTATTTAATATTTTAAAGAAAGTTGAACGTCATTTTAAACGTGTCTTTGCATCGCGCCACATGAAATGCACCCGTAATCCTAAACCATTTTATTCAAAGTTTTGGAATTTGATTTGGGTCACATGAAATGCACACCCGAATTTAGGAAGGTAATATTAATAAATGTGTGCCTAAAGCAACTAACACGTTATTATCTTTGGGGAGGGCCGTAAAATTCGCTAAACGGTCTATCCAGAATTCTAAGTATTTTAATATAGACATTTAAAGAGGGTCCCGTAATTTATGCATTTTATTCGGCGTGGCTCACCTTATTTATTATTTAAAGGCAAACCTAAAGCAACAATGATTTTCTATTTTATTTGTCTCTAATAATAATAAAAGAAAAAGTCCTAATTAGTTATTATGGTTTATGAGTTACTATATTTGGGTCCATGAAATCATATAAATTCATACCCTTAACTAGTTTGGGCCTTGAACTTAGACCATATAAAGAAATCATAATCCATGTGTGCACAAAGAGCAAGTCAACCGTATGCTTGGGCTCAGGTCCAAACGAGTACAGAAATTGGGACGGGACCTGGGCCTCTTGTTAGAATACTAAGGCCCCAAACGGCCTAAAATGGGCAACCGAGCCCTGATCCGGTAAATCTCAGCCTGATTAAGGTAAAAAACTAACGAAGCTTCCTCATGTTTCTCTAAATATGTCCAATAATTTTGTAAAAAGGGAAGGCAAGGTTGAACTATCAAAATTAACGAACAAGTTGCCCAGATTTGAACATTATTTTTCTGTTATCTATCCAAATTCTACTGCTTATTCGAAAAGGCCATTTCAAGTTTTCATATACATTAGATGTGGAACAATCATTCATGTGAAATTGTTAAGCCATGAGTTAACACTAATAATTTGAAAAATGATCAACTAGAATGATTAACGACTATGTTATGAAATCAGTTTAGCTAATCAAGCTGAAGGCTAATAACAATTTAACTATCACGAACCTCACTTTCAGCATGAACAGACTAAATAAATTAACTAATCTTTATGCTAAGGCAAAGTACATGAGTCCAAGTTTATACAAATTATCCATTAAACAAAATTGTCCTACATATGTGAAGTACAAACAGAACAGGAAAACTCAAAGGTCAATTCAACTACACTCATCATTTTCAAGTCTTCAACACCAAATTTACAATGACTCCTTCACAGTTCATACGAGATCAAGGGAGGTATTTAGAAATTAGAATATAATGAGAAGGAGAAGTTGGCAACAGAAGAGCAAGCAACCGCAATTTGAAGTTCACACAGCAACAAATACAGCCGATTTCCACCCAAAAATTACTCAGTGATCCAGAAATGCTTCAAACCAAACAAGGCTGATATATCAACCCCAAAACAACACCAAAATGCCCAGAAATGAACCAGGAAACTAATACACTCAATAGGTGACCCACAACCAACTCGGATTAACAAGGTCCAATGCCTAGATGATTCAAACTGCCTTCAAACCTCAGATGTTGAACAAATTAGGGAAATTCAAGTAGTTCTGATCCTAAATGAGCTAGAAACTGGAATTAAATGCTAGAATCTGACAATGACACTAATGTAACAGTAACTTTTGATTTTCTGTAACTTTCTATGTATTTTTTTTTGAGATTTTCTATTGGATTCTGTTTGTTTTTTTTTTTTGGTTTTTTTTTTTTTTTTTTGCAGAAACTCAGATCTAGAAGAAGGTTTCAATTATAAGAATTCATATTTCTCTTTCTTTTGGTTTAAAATTCAAATTTAAAGGCTCAGATATGTAGGAGAGGTTTTGGGGGAATTTTGGGGCTCAAAAGTTGTGACTTATGGCATTAAAGGCTGCCTTATATAGGCAAAATGAGGGGTATCCTTCAGATTTCAGTTTTAACCTTTAGTCCCTCACTTATTTTTAAATTTTACTCCTTAGTCCTTTAGTTATTGACTTGCTACTCAAGTTACTATCCTTAATTTACTTAAATCTAAACTAAAGCCCTACCCGAGAAGGTTCTAGGTGGTTCTAGTCTCAACTACAATATTCTTTCTCTTTGAAGTGTCCAAATTACCCATTTATTCCACTGAATTTACCAAATTATAGTTTACTTACCCACCAGTCCCCTTTTACCTTGGTCAAAATGGCTCTAGTTAGCTACTAACATCTGAAATGCTTAACCATACCCAAAACAATTATAAGAGAACTGAAAATTAAACTGATTAACTAAGAGAAGAATTTAAATCCAATTAATGTCAAGATTAAACATGGAACTAATCAGCAGATAACAATCAGTACCACAACACCATCAAACATCAAACACGTAATCACATATTGAATTGTTGAGTTCTAAATCAGAATTTGGATAAAAAAGGAAACTAAGCTCAGCAACAAAAAATCTAAGACGACTAGAAAGCAAATACCAAAAATCAGATAAGAAAATAAAAAAAGTAACAGAAAAATAAAAGAGGGGAGAATTACCAGTACTAATATTTCGACCAGACAAAAGTCTAATTAAAGATCTTAACAAAATGAGTGTTTAATCGTATATTTTCATGAGAAAATATACGACTAAATACTGTAATGGTCAAGCCCTCCGAAAACCCCAAATTCATGAGATTAGGGTTTTGCAGGTCAACTTTGATTTGAAATTCGACGCTTTCCAGTGATATTCGAAGGGATATGGTTGGGGATTAGGGATGAGGAAGCTTTGGGGAGTATAGAGTGTTAATTTGGTAAGGTTTGGGTGAGTTGAGGTTTTGACCAAGTTTTTTTATCTGATATTCGAGCAACTCAGCTGGGATTTGAGTGAAATTATGGCTAGATATGGAAAGAGCACATGGAGAGGCATATGTGGTGTAATTTTGCGCTTCATTGGAGAATTGCCACCGTCGGAGGCGATTTCCATTCGGCAGCGGACGGTGGTGGAACATGAGTACGAGAAAAATGAAATTTGTCTAGGGTTAATGAATATTTTCCGAACATTTTAATTTAATCAACGAGATGGAATCACGACCGTTTGATTAGATTAACGGATGGCCCAGATTCAATCGACACAAAGCGACATCGTTTGGCTAAGTAAATAAAATGGATCGGGTGAGGGGTGTGGGTTGGGCCATTTCTGGGGGGGGGGGGGGGGTAGGAATTGGACTGTGACCGATTTGTGGGTATTTTATTAAGGCACCCTCCTTTCTTTTATTTGCTCTTTTTTTTGTTTTCATTGTGTATTTATATTTTTCCTGATTTTATTAAAAATTCAAAATTAAAATAAAGGTCTAATTTATTTCCAAAATTAAGCTAATTAATTCCTAAAAATTAATTAAGTCCTATTTAAAAGAAAACTCATGACAGATTCAACAATTAACATTTGAAAATGGAAAATAGACTATTTTTGTTATTTTCTTTATATTTTATTTTAAAAAACTTAATTACTAATTTAACCCTAAAATATGAAATCAAAATCCTAAATGTAAATGTCAAGTGTATTTTTTATATTTTTCATATAAATTAAAATGCACAAATAGAATGCCAACAATTAACATAAAATGTCATAAAAATTCACAAAATTGCAAAATAATGAAAGAAATTATTTTGTTTGAATTTTTGGGAAAAATTTATATAGGGCAAAAATCACGTGAACATGCGTTGTAGTTCTTTCAACAAGTTGGATATGGGTCAACTAACTATATTGATAGGTAATACAATATTGTTGTATACGTAGACATGTATAGCGGGCAGTTGCAGCTATTAGGTGCTGAGCATTATTGGCTGCCAGTAGTTGTAAGGGCAAAAAGAACGTGTATACGGAACGAAATGGATGTTGGTGACACCATTTATGTGCGTAAATGTGGCATATGCTCGCAAACAGGACACAACCATCGTAAATGTCCTTCAGGTGGTATGCGTGGCGGTGGTAATCCAGCTCGTGATGCAAGTTCGTCCAATGTATCCACCTATCAAGGATACCCCTAGTCTTTTATTTTGGTATTATTTTTTGTAATACGCGTCTGTACTTGTGAAAGTTGAAATATATATAAATAAAATTATGTTCCACAATCTTGTTACATCTTATTTTTTAATGTGACATTTTGATATGGTTGTTCAAAATTTGAATTTATTTGTGTTAATATAGAAGACCAAGAATGTGGAATAAGAAAATTACGTATTAAAAAATAAATTAAATATGCAAAGCGTGGTACAGTAATACATTTTATCAATTGTCTTGTCGTTCTCCAAAAGCTTGAATGATTGAAGAAAAAGTTGTTTTGGTGCAGAAAAATGTAATATATAAAGCGTGGTATAATGCTATGTTTTGTTGAGTTGTCATGTCATTCTATAAAAGCTGAAAACCATGTGAAAAAGCTATTTTCTTGCAGACTAACTTTAATATATAAAGTGTAGTATAGTACTACGTTTTATGGAGTTGTCATGTCGTTCTGAAAAAGCTGGAATGGCTGAAGAAAAAGTTGTTTTGTTGCAGAAAAATGTAACATGTAAAGCGTGGTTGAAATTTTTTTATGTGGAAATATTTGAATTATGTGTTAAAAACTATGAATTTTGATAATAATATTGCTATAGTTGACTTTGGTCAACATTTTGAGTAAATAGACCTGGACCCATGATGACGGTCCGGAGGGTCCGTAGAAAAATATGGGATCTGAGCGTATTCCCGGAATCGAAATCCAAGGTCCTAGACCCGAGTACGGAATTTTTCCGTGAAATTGTTTTCTAAAAATGCTTAAGAAAAAATGAAAATGAGATTTGACCAAAAGTACATGTCTTCAATGAGTGTTAAGCGCTATCTATAAAGTTTGGTTGAAAATGGAGGTCATTTGACGTATTTCAGATTAAAAATGGAAAAATTGGAAGTTTTAACTTTGAAATGAAAATCATGAGTTTTGAAGGTTGATTCTTTGATTTTGATGTTATTTTGGCAATTTGATCACCCAAGCAAGTTCGTAGGATGATATTGAGTTAGTGTGTATGGTTGGTTGGGAGCCCCAAGGGCTCGAGAGTGATTTCGGGGGCGGTTCGAGGTGTTTTGTTCTTGAAAAACTTAGCAGATTTTCTGCAATTTTTGCACAGATCTATTCCTCTATGCGATCGAATAGGCTTGTCTGTGATCGCATAGGCTTGTCTGCGATCGCATAGAGTCCCTTATCAGCCCTCCCACTATGTTCAATGCGATCACATTCCTTAGTACGCGATCGCATAGCTTGGCCAGGCTCTTCAATGCGATCACATCCCCTTCTACGCGATCGCACACATTAAGCCTCGCCTAGAACTCTGGCTTCCCTCTCTTCTATGCGTTTGCATTAACCTGTCTGTGATCGCATAAGTTAACTTCCCACTTCCCTATGCGATCGCATTAGTTGCCCTGCGATCGCATAGACCAAATTCGTCCAGTGATTTTAAAAGCCTAAAAACAGAACAATGACGGGATTTCTTCCCAAATTCTCACACGAGCTCTTCCTAAAATCCTCCATTGGACGAAATTCAAGCTCCCATTTCTTCATAGTTCTTTAGGTAAGTAATCCTTACTTCATTTCTTCTTGCTTCCTTCATCTAAACATCAATTATCTAACCCTAAAACATGAAATCATGGTAGAAATTAGGGCTTTTTGGTAGAGTTAGGTTTTTGAGAATTTTGGGCGACTCAACCTCAATTTGGGGTCGTATCTTAAAACAAATAATATATTTGGACTCGTGGGGTTATGGGTAATCATAAGTTGGTCCGAGCCTCGAGTTTGGACCATGTGGGCCCGGTGTTGAATTTTGGTATTTTTGAAAGAAAGTTAGAAACTGCATTTCTAAGCTAGGAAATTGTATCCTTGTGCTATTCTTAATAATATTGAATCAATTTATGTTAGATATCGTTGGTTCTGGGTCGAATTCTAGAGGAAAGGCAATTGTTGAGCTTTGAGTTGCTATTTTCGGATTCGAGGTAAGTGTTTGATCCAACTTTGGCTTGACGGAATACGATTAGGATAATATTTGCTATGTGCTATGTGGAGTCGGTGTATAGGTATGGTGATGGTTACCTATGCGCTCGAGTCTAGCATGACTATGAGTCATAATTGCTTTTAAAATTCGAAAGAAGTGCACAATTGAGTTAATTACTTGTTAAATGAACTATGAAGTGATAGTTGAGAAGCAAATGAGCTAAAGAATGAATTTAGGTATTTTCCCTTACCGGGACTTATTGTTGAGATGTTTTCCCTTGACGGGACTTATTGTTGAGCTTTTCTCCCTTGTCGGGACTTGTTGTAGAGTTGTTCCCCCTTACCAGGATATTTTATCTTTTTGAATATTCCTTTACCGTTTGGTTGTGACCGTTGATTGGGTGAGGAAGAGAGAGATTGTGCACGAAGGGTCTATTCGTGCAACGTTTCGATAATTTTGCACGAAGGGTCTTTCCGTGCGATGTTTGATATTTATGCACGAAGGGTCTTTCTGTGCCATGTTTCTTGATTATTTGAGCATGAAGGGTCATTCCGTGCTTTGATGTGAGAGTTATGTGAGGAAAGCACGAAGGGTGATACCGTGCACTATATTTGACAGTTTTGGTGAAGAAAGCACGAAGAGTGATTTCGTGCGATATATTTGACAGTTTTGGTGAGAAATGAGATTAAAAGCACGAAGGGTGGTGCCGTGCAGTTGTTGATTCACTGTATTTTTTTTTACTGATGTTAGATATTTAGTTTCCATTTCTTGTTCATTGAACGTATAATTGAACTATTATACCCCCCAGCATGTCCCCTCCCCTTTAGCTGTTTACATTTTGTTATATTTTCGCTATTGCACATATATCTGTATAGGTTGATTATGGTAGGTCCGGTCTAGCCTCGTCACTACCTCGCCGGGGTTAGGCCAGGCACTTACCAATACATGGGGTCGATTGTGCTGATGCTACACTTCTGTGCTATTTTTTGCACAGGTCAGGATACAGCTTACGGACCGCAGCAGTAGCTAGGGAGCGAGCCTTCAGTCGAAAGACTCCGAGGTAGTTCACTGGCGTTCGCGGGCCCTGAGTCTCATCTATTTCTTTTCGTTTGTTTTCATTGTATCGAAATAGACTTATTATGTATTTTCCTTCATACTGATATCTTTTGTACTCTTTTAGTAGTCCGTGAGTAGTAACACCAAATACTGGGTAGAGACATGTTACAAATTTCCGCATTTTACTATTGTTGTTTTTGCTAAAAGTCTTCCGCGTGATTTTAATTAATTATTTAAGCTATTATACTGTTTTAGATTAAATTTTTTGTGAAATATTTAGAAGGGTTGGCTTGCCTAGCTTCGACAGTAGGCGCCATCACAACTCTCGATGGTGGAAAAAATCCGGGTCGTGGCAATGTCGGTTAACTTCAATATATAAAGCGTGGTATAATACTACGTTTAATAAGTTGTCTTGACGTTATGAAAATAGTTGAAATGAATGTGAAAAAGTGTTTCATTTCAGAAAAATTTTAATATGTAAAGCATGGTATACTACTACATTTTGTGTGAAATCTTGACTATAACTAATGGTCACATGCTACTTATTTTATGCGCTAAACAATAACCAAATTTTCTCTTTAAGAAATGTCTTAACAACCCGTTTATGTCCCAAGGTGCTACTGTGGAGAAAAATGCAGTTTGTACAAATGGTGGCCAGATGGTGGACGCCGTTACTGGGCATGTACGAACAAGCTTAACGAGCAACCCGACAAGTCTACATGTGAATATGAGGTATGGATGGATGAAACATGTAGTCAGGAGTACTACAAAGAAAGAATTTATGATCTTCATATTACCTGTACGAGGAAAGCGGTACACGAGTGCCGAACTAACCAAGAAATTGAGGAGTTGAAGGCGAAATTCAATGAGGTAAAAGAAGAGAAAAAAAAAGCTGGAAGACCAACTCAATTGGTTGGAGCAAATAGTAGTACGCGATCGCGACCAAATAATGACTTGTACATGTTGAGCGTAGTTGTGTATCTTTATGTTTCCCTTGTCAAGTATTTTTATTAGTTCTACTATTTGTATTTGTTTTATGTGTATCTTTAGATTTACCATGTTTGTGTTGTCATGTTTAAATAAAATTATTGCTGAAATTCTGATACAATTAAAATATTGTTAAAATAAAATTGTTGCCATTATTTCTATAATGTATTATTTTCTTCATAAAATTGTTCAAATATTCAATTTATTGTTATTGCTAAAGAACACCAATCTAAAATATTTTAAAAAAATTATGTGCAAAGTGTGGTATAATATTACGTTTGTAATATGCAAAGCGTGGTATATTACTACAATTTTTTGAGTTGCCTTGTCGTTCTGAAAAAGATAAAAATCATGGGAAAAAGCTATTTTTTTGTAGAAAAATTTAATATTTAAATCGCGGTATAATACTGCATTTCGTTGAATTGTCATGTCATTCTGAAAAAGCTGGAAATGCATGTGAAAAAGTTGTTGCTTTTTTTTTTTGCAGAAAAATTAAATACGTAAAGCGCGGTATAGTACTATGTTTTGTTGAGTTGTCATGTCGTTTGAAAAGGCTGAAAACCATGTGAAAATACTGTTTTGTTTCAGAGAAATTTAATATTCAAAGCATGGTATAATACTACGTTTTACCTGTATGTAAAGCGTGGTATAATACAACAATATATCTGAAATTTTGCCTATAAATAACGAGCGCATTCTAGTTATTTTCTGCGCTTAACAACAACCTATGGCAAGCTTTTCCATAAAACCAATGTTTCTCTTTAAGAAATGTTTCAACGACCCCTTTATTACCCAAAGTGAGACTGCGGAATCAAAAGCATGATGTACGATTGTTGGGAAGAAGATGGACGCCGCTAATGAGCGTGTATGAACAAGTTTTATAAGCAACCCGAAGAACATACATGTAATTTTAAGGTGTGAATTGATGAACCATGTGAGCATGAACACTACAAAGATAAGTTGTATCATCTTCATGATGTGGGTACAGGGTTGTGGGACAGAGAGCGCCAATCTAAGCAAGAAATATCAGAGTTGAAGGCAAAACTCAAGAAGGTGGAAGAAGAGAAAAAAAGTTGAAAAACAAGCTGGAGTGGATGAAGCAGAGAATACTACGCGCCAGTGACTAAACAATGGCATGTACGTGTTGAGCGTTGTAGTGTATCTTTATGTTTCCTTTGTCAAGTGTTTTCATTAGTTCTACTGTTTGTTTTTTATTAGGTTTGCAAGGTTTGTGTTTGTGTTGTACTGTTAAAGTAAAATTGTTGTTCAAACGAAATTAAAATAAAATTGCTGTTAAAAGATAATTGTTACCATTATTTACATAATACACTATTTACACAAAGTAAAAACATAAGTAAATCAATGAGTCCCGCAGCCTGTGTGTTTCAGTGCTGCTGCTAGCCTGAGTTGCATCCCCGGTCACCCGGGTACACTATCTGGATCATCACCATCAAGCCGCCTCTTTATGTGAGGATGTACATCAGTATCTACACCACAGATGGTAGGATCAGAAGAATAGGCCGTCAGGCCGTCAGCAACCTACAAAACAAGTACTAATCTTAGCATGTGAAAAAGTATATTTGTACTGTACGTGCTAAGTTAAAAAATATTTTCTCACTGTGGTCTCGTCGGCCTCCTAAGTATATGAATATGTGGTGTCCTCATCAAAGCATGTAGTGGCATCAAAGATGGGCTGGGACGAAGCCTTCATAACAAAGTTAAAATTAATTAATGGAAGCTCATTAAGGAAAAGAAAATAAATTAAAATTTTAAAGTAATACAAACATATATGCGTCTGTGGTAGATCCGCATCAACCGTCAAGGATGAGGCATAACTCAACCTGCGCCCGCCATCCTTGTCTAGGGTCAGCCGATCCTCAGTTGCGATAGAGGGGCATGCAAAGTACCGGCCAACATCCCCGTCAAATGTACTCATGATCAATAATGCTCCTGGCAGGGTGACCTGCGATGCTGGTAGAGATAGCTGAAGGTTGTACGACGGCATGTTGCTGGAAGGCTCATCTACATGAGGTATATAACCCGGCTGATCATCTCCAAGATCCTCATTTCCAAATCCTCATCATGTCCCTCAACAGGTGGGTCGACAGGTGCCTCAATGCACCCTTGCTGGGGACCACCTCCTCGCCGTCCTCTGCGACCCTTGCGACCCCATGGGGTACCCCTGCCTTGTGGGGCACCCCCCTCGTGGGATACCCCTACCCTCATGGTAGTCCTCTGGCGCCGTATACTGAGCATCATGATCCAACCTCGTGGCCTCTCTCGCCTGAAACGGGGTCCGACGAGCCAGTTCTGCACCCGCCGGCCACAACCAACGAGTTCAGCACTATCGGCATGCTGCTACATCTCCTGTCCCAACTAGTACACCAGGTGATGCCCAATAGCCTATAAAACATTTAGAATATTAATTGAATAAATCTATATCACAATTATAAGATATTAATAAGCCGCAAAAATATGCCAGTGCCTTGTGTCTCCTAGTGTATGGTCTGTAGTGCTCGTCAAGTACATGAATGGGGTTCCCGATCATCAGTCGGGTGTGATGACGGTACCATGACGTATACAGATGAATAGTGGCCTCCTGGGTAAATGTAGGTGGTGGCGGAATACGGTCACCTCCCTGCTCCCAAATATGGACCTGCTGCTCTAACCATCCCATAAATATATCGTCCACCCTAACACCGTCATCCTGCTGATAGTGTATAGGGTCCCATGCAGGCTCCCCCGGTATAGGCTAGGGACGATGAAACTGGTGAAGCACACGCTCTTGGCATGATACTCAATCATATCGAAAAAGATCATCGGGACAGAGGTGCTCCAAAGCAGTTGGTCGACTGAGCAATAATCGGGAAGCTGAGCTAGCAACTCGTTAATGAATGGCATCCAGATGAACTACCAAATAATAGCATAAAAGTGAGTAGCGCAACACAACTCAGTTTATAACAAGTAAGTATAGGTACATATTCACCTATCCGGCCGCCAGCATATCTAAAACATCCCTGACAAGGGGGAGATTATGATGAGCATCGGTCCCTCGGTAGTTCCCACGCTGGAGAATCCACCTAGAAGCTAGAGGGAGAAATGGATAAGCCTCACCGGGTGCAAGTGGTGGTAGAGTTGGCTGCAACATCATGATCCGCTGCCAGGCCCAAACCTAAGATAAAAGGTTGATGTAAAATTTATGATTCATTTTGACCATATAGAATTCAGAGTAATGAATAGATTATTAGAACATGTTGTCACCTGTAGGAGAGAAGAAAACCACATATGTCCACCGCGCAAAGAATACTTGCCCGGCACATGCACCTATGTAGGTATGCTAGAACAGCAACACCCCAATTGTATAGGGGTAAATCATCCAGCTGCTGAAGATGATGGAAAAAGTGCATACTCACGAGACTCCCCGAAGTGTTCGGGAACAAGACACACCCAAAAAGCAGGAGCAACGCCAACCACGTGTGCCTCTCAATATGGAGATCCTCCGTCTCGCAAGTAATGTCTAGGTGCAAAAACAACAAATGATCTCTAATGGCTGACAAAGTAGAGCGACTGCCCCATCTCTATATAGTGTCACCCTAAGGTCTATAACAAGTAAAGTTCCCCATCATATCCAAATATTGTCCACACGTCATGGATCTAATATACTAAGGCAGTGCCACGACCCGTCCATCTACGCACATGCCGTACAAAACCTGAACATCCTCTAGCGTGATGGTGGCCTCTCCAGTGGACAACTGAAAAGTGTGCATCTCTGGTCGACATCGCTCTACCAAGACCGCAATGAGAGACCAATCAAGCTGCATCCGCCCAATTCAAAAAATCGTATAGAGGCTCGTAGCCTGTAGGCGCGCGACTACGTGGGCTTGAAAATGATGCTCCATGATGAACTCCTACAAATTGTCAAGTCTCCTGGTGCAGAGAGACTGATCCAATAGTTGTCCCTCCCATACAAAGGAGGACCTATGGTCGTCCTACGACACTAATAGCTGATCCTTGGCAAGTCCAGGATGTGCAGGCGAAAAGTCCATGTCGTCTACAATAATTTAAATAAAATTAATTGTGTGTGTTAGTTTAATAAAATAAATAATTATTTTATTATTGGACTGAGTAATTATCTATGGGTTCCAGTTCGATTTTTTAGGCCCGGTAGCACCAAATTATCCTTACTTATTATGCGTGTCAATTTTAACATTTTTAGAATTTCGTTAGCTTAATAAATTAAATAACTAATTATTTTTAATATTGGACTTAATAATTATACATGGGTTATGGGCTCGATATTTGAAGCCCGGTAGCACCAAGCTATCATTAATTATTATGTTTGTCAATTTTAACATTTTTAAAATTTTGTTAGCTTAATTAATTAAATTAAAAATTCTTAAATTAGACTTACTAATTATGCATGGGTTTCAGGATCGATATTTGAGGCTCAGTAGCACAAGCTCTCCTTAATTATTATGTGTGTCAATTTTAATATTTTTAGAATTTTGTTAGATTAATAAATTAAATAATTAATTATTTTTAATATTAGACTGAATAATTATGTATGGGTTTCAGTCTCGATATTTGAAGCCCGGTAGCACAAGCTCTCCTTAATTAATATGTGTGTCAATTTTAATATTTTTAGAATTTTGTTAGATTAATAAATTAAATAATTAATTATTTTTAATATTAGACTGAATAATTATGTATGGGTTTCAGGCTTGATATTTGAGGCCCGGTAGCACCAATTTATTCTTAATTATTATGCATGTCAATTTCAGTTACCAATGGATTTTTTTTAATTTAAGGAATTAAATTAAAAATTATTGAATTGGACTGAATAATTATGTATGGATTCCATGCTCGATATTTGACTCCCGGTAGCACCAAATTATCCTTAGTTATTATACGTATCAATTTCAATATTTTTACAATTTACTAATTTAATAAATTAAATAATTAATTATTGAATTGGACTGAGTAATTATCTATGAGTTCTAGACTCGATATTTGAGTTAAATTGACAGCATATATTAATTTATTACTTTTGTAAGTTTATTTTTATAAATTAAATAATTAATTTTATAAAGTGTAATTGGATAGAGTTTGCAGTCACTACATACTTAAACTACAGGGACTCTATGCTAAATATTATTATGCCAAAAGGTTCTATATTTTATTATGCTAAAAGACACTATATTTTACTATGCTAGGCCCTATATTCTACTACGCTAAAAGGTCACTATTACATATAAAAACAACAAACATAACATACAAATATGAACAACAAACTAAATAAATAATATTTATTTATTATTTAACCAAATAAAAATATAACACTAACAATAAAAATTATTTATCAAAATTTAACAATTTTTTATCCCAAAGCTAATAAATCAATCCGGGTATAAATAAGATACAAATTTAAACACAAACATAACACAAATTAACATGGAAACATATTCGACAATACAAATATACATGTACCATACGGGTTTTGACATAAACAAAATCGAAATGCCTCGATTTAAATTTTTTGAAATTGATTCAAATTGAATATTTGCACCCGAATGAAGGAATCCAAAGCTTGTCTTGTGTGCGGGACCTACACTCTTTATTTTCTGGGTGACGGGTGGGGCCCAATATTTTTTTATAATTTTTCGTTTGGGGGGGGGGGGGTGGAGCAGAGGTGTTTTTTAATGGAGATGGGTTCTGTCATCGTCTTGGGGAAGAAGAAGGGCTTTATTTTATTAAAGAAAAATGCAACATAATACCACGTTTCCCTCAAAACGCGGTATTGTGCTATGTTTCTCTTTAATTAAATATATGTTGGCCCAATTTTAATAGGGAAATGCAGTACAATATTGCGTTTAAGGAAAATACAGTATTGTACTGCGATTTCCTTAAAAAAAATTAATTTTTTAATAATATGCAGTATAGTACTGCGTTTTAATTATTTATGTAACTATTTATGTAACTTTGTTTTAATAATAGAAATGTATTTTTTGGCCAAAAAGGCATTAGAAAAGTTTCGGACTCGTCACTAAAGTCCATGAATTTGAAGTTTTGAACCATCATTCTGGTGTCTCCGCTCTTATAGCTTATTTTGATTTAATTGTTTAATGAAGCATGTATTGTCTTTTTTTTATCAAAATGGAATATATTAACTAATAAAGGTAACGCAGTTACGTGAGAGTTACTTGGGTACCTTCGGATACCCATGTCTGCAATGTTTTGCAAGACAGTGTCAATATTACAACCCAAAAAGTTTCTAGACAGTTCAGTTCCTAGGGTGTCTATCCAAAATATATCGTCGGCAAACACCGAAAGAATCGCCAGAAGTGCAGATCTATTCAAAAAAGTTTCTTTGACTGCTTCCTTCGCCAGTGCATCATCAACTCTGTTTTGTTCCTTGAATGAGTGTTTTACCACCACGCTGCCCATCCTTTGGATCAATAACTTGAATTCACAAATTAGAGGGTCAAATATTAAAGTACCTTCTGCTAACTTACCGAGAATTTATGAAGAGTCTGTGTCAATTTGTAGCGCCAGAAAGTTGTTTTGTTCAGCTAGCTGGAGGCCTCTTATGAGGGCTCGAAATTCAGCTCCTAAGATGGATGTATAAGGAATATTTTCCATGTAACCCAGCATCTAGTTACCATTGTAGTTTCGAAAGATTCCCCCAGCCCCACCTATTCCATTCTTGCCTTTAGTTGTACCATCCATATTATGTTTGAAACAGCCTCCGGGTGGGGGTTCCCATTTGAGCATTATTTGATGCGTACAATGCTGGTTGCTGTTGCACTTTAGTAATTGGCATTCTGAGGCTTTGACAATTGTGTTATTTTCATCGGTAAAGGGTCAAAACTGCCCTCAACCTATCGACTCCGGAACAAAATTGCCTTCCGTTAACCTTTTGCAAAGAAAATGCCCCCACCGTTAAATTTGTGGCATACTTCTGCCCCCAAAATCTAAGAGATGCTTGTATTTAATTTTTAATTATTTTTAGTGCTATGTGTCACGTAATGATTGGCCATTAAATAAACTTGACCCAAAATCAATTTTCACCCGAGTTACGACCCAACCCGACCGACCTGACCCAAAAAAGGTTAACGGAGGGCAATTTTATTCCGGAGTCAACACGTTGAGGGCAGTTTTGACCCTTTTTCCGTTCTTTATATGTCCGAATTTGCTAGTAACAGGCTTGAAGTGTAATGAAATTTTCCGCTTTCCAACAAATGTAAAGAGCTTGATATATCACATATATTCATCTTCAGTTAAAGTGGATTGGTCATTCCTACCCAATGGGGGCTGGTTTTTCATGGCTTGGTTATGGGGGACGGGCTGGACGCCTGGTTCGTGGTGGAGGGGGGCTATTTGGTTGTGAAGTTTTCCGGCCATGTGAAGGTGACGGGCTGGACGGGGAAGATGAAGCAACGGGGTAGCCATGGGAGGTCGTTTGGTGGTTTAGGGTTAGAGAGGGTGTGTTGTGAGGAAGATGAAGAGAGGGTTTGGTATTTTTTGGGTCAGGTCAGTCGGGATGCTTGTATTTAATTTTTATTTTTTTTAATTCCACGTTCCACGGTTTGATTGGCCATTAAATAAACTTGACCCAAAATATATTCTCACCCAAGTTCCGACCCGACCCGACCGACCCGACCCAAAAAAGGTTAACGGAGGGAAATTTTGTTCCGGAGTCAATACTTTGAGGGCAGTTTTGACCCTTTTTGCATTCTTTATATGTCCCAATTTTTAACCTTTTTTGGGTCGGGTCGGTCGGGTTGGGTCGGGTTGGGTCGGAACTTGGGTGAGAATTGATTTTGGGTCAAGTTTATTTAGTGGCCAATCGCTACGTGACACGTGGCATTAAAAATAATTAAAAATTAAATACAAGCATCTGTTAGATTTTGGGGCAGAAGTTTGCCACAAATTTAACGGTGGGGGTATTTTCTTTGAAAAAGGTTAACGGAGTGCAATTTTGTTCCGGAGTCGATAGGTTGAGGGCAGTTTTGACCCTTTACCGTATTTTCATTGATAGGTTCTTTTCTTATTGTTGAAAACATTATTGTTTTTTGTTAGCCAGACGTGCAAGAGGCGGAAGGGAATAAGAATTGCCCAGTCGAGATATTCATTGAATTTTTTCCTTTGAGGGATGGCCACACTGTCTGCCAAAGGTAGCTGTTGTTTCGTAGGCTAGAAGGGGGTAGGGATGTTGATTTAGACATGATTGAATTCCATAATTGAGCAACATTTGGGCATAAGAAGAAAATGTGTTCGATATCCTCTTGCTCAGCATTATATTAATGGCATTGAGTGGGACAGTTGCTTCCCATAGAACTGAGAAGTGCCCTGGTAGGGAGTCTCCTGTGGGTTAGGGTCCATGTAAAGAATTTTATCTTGGTAGGGGCCTGCATCTTCCACAGCCACTTGAAGTGGTCCAATTCACCTTGAGAGCACGATTGAGCACTATTGTGTATGAAGGAATAGGCTGAGCTCTGGGAGAACTAACCATTTGGTGTAAGAGCCCAAACTAGTGCGGCTTCCTTAGTTGTCACACTAGGGATGAACATTGATTTCATGATGTTATGGATGTGAGGGGAAAGATCAAAAGAGAGGTAACTTGTGTCATATGCTCCCCTATTGTATATTGAGTCCACCTTAACAAGGAGGTCACTTTGGGTCAAAGGGCCTTCAACTAAATGCCTAATAGCAGGTTGGTTGGTGATCCATGTATCATTGAAGAAATTTACCCTATTGCCTTTATTAACAATCCATCTATTAGCTTTGTTGCAAGTTTCCCAACCACTTAGCAGGCCCTCCAGGTAGGGGTGCTGCTGCCACGGTGCATGCCAGCATTGGCAGGCCTAGACATATTACAGTTTTTGTGGATAAGGACTCGAACCCAGAGGCTGTTTGTATTTGTGGAGGCTCTCCAAGCCAGACTTACCAATGCTGCTTTGTTTTTGAAGCGTGCTTTTTGTAACCCTAATCCTCCATCAGCTTTAGCGTTAGTCACTACCTCCCACCTATCATGTGTAGTTTCCTCTTTTCCTAGGTGATTCCCCAGAGGAAAATCCTCTGAATCCTTTCAACCTGCCTGGTTATCTTAGTGGGGATAATTATGAATTGCATAACATGGCTTGGGATGCAATTCAGAGTGGCTTTTATCAGAACAGTTCTACTAGCCACGTTGAGAAATTTGGTTTTCCAGCCTGCTAGTTTGTTGTGCATGTTGTCAATGATGAACTGGAAATCAGAGGCAGTCTGTCTTTTATTAAGAATTGGGAAACCTAGATATTTACCGAAGGATGGGGAGTGATTGATTGACAGAGTATTAAACAGATGTTGGGCAGTGTCTGGGTGGTGTTGGAGGAGAAGATGACCCTTGACTTGGCCAGGTTGATTTTCTGGCCAGACTGGATATTGAAATTTTGTAATATAGTTAGAATTGTATTACAGTTCCTGATGTTTCCTTTGGCAAACAGGGTGAGGTTGTCTGCAAAAAAACAAGGTAAGAGATCTTTGGGCCAGCTCTGCATATGCTGATGGGGTGCCACAGGTTTTGGCTGACTACCTTGTCAACAGCTCTAGATATATTTTCCATACATAGAATGGAACATGTATGAAGACATAGGGTCTCCCTGCCTGATGCCTCTTGAGGGGGTGAATTCTTCAGTTTCCTTCCATTAACTAGGATTTGGATAGAGGAAGTACTTATGCATGGCATGATTAGGTTAGACAACCCTACAGGGAAGTTGAAAGCATGTAGGGTATCTCTAATAAAAGACCATTCTAATCTATCAAAAGCCTTTTCAAGGACAATTTATAATATCATGTTGGCACTTTGTCCTTTCATTTTCCTGAAATGGCTAATATATTCCTGGACTATGATGGCATTATCATAGGCACTTCTGTTGCTTAGGAAGCTGGCCTGACTTGGCCCTATGATGAGGTCCAAGATGGGTTTGATCTTATTCACAATGATTTTTGTCACAGTTTTGTCGATGGTGTTGCAGATACCAACAGGTCTAAAGTTATTTAAAAGAGAGGCCTGAGGGCATTTTGGAATAAGGCATATAAGATTTTTGTTCATGGCTTTATCTATTGAGCAAGTACTGAAGCATTTTTTGCAGAATTCTATGACAGAGTCCCCCACAATATCCCAGTACTTTTGGTAGAAGAATGGATGGAGCCCATCTGGCCCAGGGGCTTTGAAGGGTTTGTTGGAGAACACAACTGATTTGATTTCACTCATGTGTAGTGTCCTATCCATGCAGGCCTTATGGTTTGTTGCAGGATTGGTTCCATTGTGGACTGTGGGGTAAGTTCCCAGGGAACTGCAGACTGGAAGGTTGTGTACAAGTCTTTGAAGAAGGTGATAATGGTAGACTGGATGTCAGATTGGTTATTAATACATGTGCCATTTTCATCTTTTAAAGATAGAATTATGTTCCTCCTTCTTCTATTCAAAGTGGAGGTGTGGAAGAACCTCATATTGGTATCTCCCTCATTGAGCCAGTTTATTCTAGACTTCAGCTTCCAGAAGTCTTCCTCATTTTTTAGTGTGTTGATTAGCTCCTCAGTGAGGTTATTCTCAAGCTGAAGGAGAAAGTTACTGAATTGGTAGCTGGGGGAGTTCTGAATGCCATGAATTCTGTCTATAAGTCTCTTTTTCTTATGAAAATGTTTCCAAAGACTTGATAGTTCCAAGTGGTTTCCAGTTCTTGGAATCTGGCAGTGGACTGATTAGAGGAGCTTGGCCAGAAAAGGCTTGAGTGATGACATTGGGTAAAGAGGGGTGGCTAACCCACATTGTTTCAAACCTGAAGAGTTTTTTAATTATGGATCTTGGTGGGCCTTCCATTTGGACTTTTAAAGGACTGTGGTCTGAGTGGGTCCTAGGTAGGTGTTCCACAGTTTCCTCAAGGTATTGATCAATCCAAACCTCATTGGAAAAACATCTGTCAATTCTTTTTGGGATTAGGGCATTCCTATTCTTGTACCTTTTATTTGTCTAGGTGAACTTACTACCTTTATATCCTAGGTCAATCAACTAACATCTGTTAATGCAGTTCCAGAAGTGATTTCTATGGCTTAGGTTAATAGGATTCCCCTTAAATTTATCCCTAGCCTTCAAGACTTCATTAAAGTCACCCCCTACGAACAAGTTATTGTTTAAGGTTCTGGAGATCATGATTAGTTGATCCCACAAAGCTTTCCTTTCTTCTAACAAATTACTAGCATAAATTTTAGAAAAAAGCCAAGGAGGGTGATTTGATCTTACATACACCATTGCATGAATACCTTGGGGGTGTGGTGGCCAATTCTTCAGCAGCAACCTGTTCTTCCTTCCACATAAACACTATCCCACCAGCAAGCCCCACCGCCGGTGATTGTATGATCATATCAAAATCAAGGGCAAGGGCCAAGGATTGGTGATCTACCATATTTGTTTCGAGAAGAACCAACATAGAGGGTTTGTGAATTTTGACCATCTTTGTGCAGTGCCTTTTGAACTCCGCACTATTCCTACCCCTAACATTCCATGTGATGAAGTTCATTATTGGAAAGTAGGGGATGAGTGGGCTCCTTCCTGGGAGTTCGGCGGAGAAGGCACCTATGGGGTATTCCTCTTCAGACTCAGAATGGGAGTGATGTTGATAAAAGGTTTGACTTGGCCCATAGTTTGAGCTGAGACTAGGCTCAAACCACATTTGGATATTTTTTTTGGAGCAAAGTACCACTACAATTTCTCTCACTTGTAACCTAAACTCTATTGATCTCACTGAATCCAGGACAATCGACTCCGTTCTTGGTGTTTAATACATTAGCTCCACCTCCTATGTTAGTTCCTTACTTTTTAGTATGTCCAAGGATTTGGCAACTCCTTGTTGGATATTGTGGATAGGGGGTGGTCTGCTTGTTTTTTTTGGTGTGGATGCTAATGGAGTCACTGTGGACTTGATCTGGGTAAAGATTGATTCTGTTACTGGGTCCTCATTCATTAGGTTTGGGAAGAAGGGGATGGCCTGGAAACTTTGGAAAATGTGGTTGTTGAGGGCTTGGGGGTCTAAAATCGGCGATGGGCTGTTTGAGGTTGCCATCGATTGCCATAGGATAGGCCCAAACGCCACTAGGGCTTTGTTCAGAGCTTCTACTGTTACTCTATCAAGGTGAGCCGGATTTTGGACTATCAAAATCACCTTCTTGTTGTACAGAGTGAACTTGTAGGAGAGCCCTTAACCTTGCAAAGCTACCTCTAACCAAGAGGCCGGTTGGTGGTCCGGAGGCAGTGGGTTTGCGGAGACTGTGGTCGACAGTGTGGTCATAGGGGAACTTTTTGCCATTTTTGTGTTTCTTCTGTTTTCTACTTTGGGTATGGCTGGGATTGGGGTTAAAAGACTGACCCCCCCCCCCCCCCATCATAAAACCCTCTGTTGTCACATCTTCGACAGTGGAAGAGTTTTTGGGCATTGAGATTAGGGGGAAATATTGGTCATTAATTGGGGATATGGTGGAGGTGACAATTACAGTCTTTTCGAGTGCGTTTTGGGAGGGTTGCAGGCAGGGTAATCGAGTACCGTGTCTGTCGATTGATGTTTCACCATTATCGTAAGATAGAGTGGAAGTGGCAGTGGTAGGATAGGAATTGGGCATTGAGTGTGGTCATGAGGTCGCATTGGAACCCACTAAGGGCAATCCTTTTTGGGACATACCAGGGGTCCCGCTTGGAGCATTTCTAGGTTTGATGAATGGGCCATTGGGGGTTGGCCCAACGTTCACTTGGGGAGGGGGATCCTTTGGGAAGTCAAAAGAGTCTGGGCCCGCTTTTCTTTTGGATCCCATTATGGGTTGTTCCAATGAGGTTTTGTTCGGCCCATGATTGGGCATCTGTTGGCCCCCTAGTTGGGTTCTTAAAGAGCCCATTGTTTTTTTGAGTTGTTATGGCCAGGA
The DNA here is from genome assembly GCA_034376525.1 of Nicotiana benthamiana. NCBI lineage: Eukaryota > Viridiplantae > Streptophyta > Magnoliopsida > Solanales > Solanaceae > Nicotiana > Nicotiana benthamiana. The sequence continues at coordinate 122,405,837 of CM067336.1, forward strand.
TTGTTAAATATATTGTAATTAAAAGTTTTTGAATGAAATAATTTACCTAATGTTGCTTCATACATGTTTACCTGTACCTCCTTTGCATGGTAGTTTGGAGATTTGTCTTCCTTGGTGGAGGGTTGTTTTGAAATGCCCTATTGTCGTCTCCGTTGGAAGGTGACTGTTTTCCATTCGCTTTCTTCTGAAAATTGTTCTGCGCGGTTTGAACCTATCTGTGTGTCATCTGTTGGTGTGTAGTGAATTTTATAGTTGTACCTTGGGGCCGTGTGTCCTATTCTGGCACAACTGGTACATAGCGTGACCTTTACTTCGTAGATCACTGACTGTTTGTGATCATCTATAATAACTGATGTTTCTACTTGCGTTTCCGGTGGCACTTGAATACAAATGCGGGCATATCTCTCTCTAAGTGTAGAAGATGTGCATTGATATATTTTTAGGAGCTTTCCTAGTTTTCTTCCCATTTTTTCCAGGATTTCTTTGTCTTAGAATTCAGTTTGGAGTTGAGGCAATCGTATCAAAATTGCATTGGAGGTGAGTGTGGCTTCATGGTGCACGAATTTCGGTTCCCATTTCCTAATTGAAATGAAGTGCCCTGAGATAAATCATGGCCCTAGATGTAGTGCCTTGACCATACTCTCCTCTAAGCTAAATTCACTATGAAGAAATTCCATCCTGGGTCAATCAAAATTAACGTTTCAGATGGGTTCCGGTCAACTAATTTAGAGCAGAGCAATTGGAAAGGCATCTTTCTCTTGAATACTTTTATGATGTCTAAGTACCTCCACGGAGCGTATATGCGTTCCTTTTCTTCAGATGATAGGGGGATTGAGCCTTCTATGTGCTTCCCTCTGTCCTGTTCAGGCTGACTGTCAGTGTCGTATTAAGTTGCTTGCTACCGGGTTGTTTGTCTAGGAGCATTTCCTTATAAGAACTGTGAGGTGTTTCCACCTCTATTGCTTCATTCTTATTGGGGGCTCTGGGGGTAGTGGGGGTTTGATTGTGGGGGGATCCATTGGGAAAGGTCCAGAGAAGGAGATGATAGAGAGTATTTAGACAATATTGAGTTCTATATATATACTGTCACTATGCAGTGCCTGCATTTACAGTTTACTAATGTAACACAAAAAATACAACAACAACTACCCATTAAAATTTTACTAATGGAGTCTGTGGAGGATAGTGTGTACGTAGACTTTATCCCACCCCAAGGGAGTAGAAAGACTATTTTTCGACAGACACTCTCCTCAAGAAGACAAAAGAAGACAATATTAGTACCATCAATATAAACCATAAGAAAAATAACATCATAAAAATGAGAAAATATACGCAAAGCAAAAGTGAGAAATACTATATAGATCCACCACTATGGAAAACCAAGAGCAGTAAGACTCAACACTATCAATAAGTGACGTCGACAAAAATCCTATGAGAAGTAAGCAGAGGTGTCAAACGGACGGGCCGGGCCGGGTCCGGGTCAATTTTTTCTGGCCCGTCCAGTTTCCGGTCCGGTCCGGTCCGGGCTCAATAGTAGCGGGTTGTTAACGGGCTGGGTTGTTCCGGGTTAGAATTGAATCATACGGATTACGGGTTGAAGCGGGCCGGGCCGGGTTTAGTATTTTTACTTTTTTTGGAATTATGTATAGTATAAATATTAAATTATATTAATACTTTGTAATAATTGAATGAACACAAGAAAGATGGGAAAAAATGAGCATTACGCAATCACGGTATTCAATCAAATGCCTGCAACAGCTAGCTTCAGCCTTCAAGAAAAACCTATTCGATTTGTCCAAGTATAATAATAATGTAAAATTAGTACAGGGAAGGTTGTCCAGAGAGCGAGCATTAAAATTTAAATGGTGTCCCAAATTCCCAATGCAATTCAGCATGCGTTTGGGAAATTGCAACAATACACGCATGGATAACAGCAATGTCTCGATTCCTAATCACAGAAGCTCAAATTTATGGTATATTTATAGTATATGTATGGTATATATATGGTATATTCATGGTATATATATGGTATATTCATGGTATATTATGGTATATGGGCCGCAAAAATTCAAAAAAAAAACAAATTACCGTTGAACCGGGCCGGTCCGGTCCGGGCCTACCGGTTCACGGTACTATTTATTCCAACCGGTCCGGGCCGGGCCGGTTACGTAGCCAAAAAATCTAAACGGTCTAACCCCCTACCCCTTTGAACCTAGCCCAGCCCAGCCCCAACCTACCGGTCCGGTCCGGTCCCGGGTTTGACCGGTCCGGTCCCGGCCGGTCCCGGGTCAACCCGGCCCGGTTGCCACCCTTAGAAGTAAGTAAGACTCAACTAACCTTGACCCAAAAAATAATTTATTTGTTATGAAATAATATAAAAGACAAGAACAATAACTTAAGAACAAGAGCAATAGAGAGAAGAGTAGAGAGAGTTCTTCTTATTGATACTTAGAGAATGTTAGGAGTGATTTACAATGGTAGAGGGCACCTCTATTTATAGGGAGGAGGATGATTTAGCTACCATTAATAGGACTCTAGAATCTCTCTAATTAAAGACATTCACCTTAAATAGAAGTGTATTTATAACACTCCCCCTTGAATGTCTATTCAATGATGTGCCTCGTTAAAACCTTAAAACAAAACCCAATGGGAAAAATTAAAGTAAGGAAAAAGAGTACACATGTTTGAATATGCGCCTATTGGTTGCCTCGTTAAAAACCTCGCAAGGAAAACCCGTTGGGACAAAACCTTGTAAGGGAAAAAGAGTGCAACGCGTATTAACTCCCCCTGATAAGAACATCAATTTATGTCCTTAAGTCTTCGCATCCCGATCTTGTGAACTAGCTTCTTGAAGGTTGACTTTGGTAGAGATTTTGTGAACAAATCAGCCATATTGTCGCTTGAACGAATCTGTTGAACATTGATATCACCATTCTTTTGAAGATCATGTGTAAAGAATAACTTTGGTGAAATATGCTTCGTTCTATCTCCTTTTATGAATCCTCCCTTCAATTGAGCTATACATGCTGCATTGTCTTCATACAAAGTTGTGGGTAGTTTATCACACTTCAAACCACATTTGTCTTGGATATGATGTATTATCGACCTTAACCACACAGACTCCCGACTTGCTTCATGAATAGCAATTATCTCGGCATGATTAGATGAAGTAGCCACAATTGATTGCTTAGTCGATCGCCAAGTATGGCGGTTTCTCCACAGGTAAACACATAACCCGTTTGAGATCGAGCCTTGTGTGGGTCGGACAAATATCCAGCATCAGCATAACCAACAAGATCCGGGCTGCAATTCTTGCCATAAAATAAGCCCATATCGGTAGTTCCCTTTAGGTACCGCAATATGTGTTTGATCCCATTCCAGTGTCTCCTCGTGGGAGCCGAGCTAAATCTTGCTAAGACATTAACTGAAAAGGATATGTCAGGCCTTGTAGTATTTGCAAGATACATTAGTGCGCCAATTGCGCTAAGATATGGTACTTCAGGACCAAGTAGCTCTTCATTCCTTTCTTGTGGTCGGAATGGATCTTTGTTCACATCAAGTGATCGAACAACCATCAGTGTACTTAAAGGATGTGCTTCATCCATGTAAAACCGTTTCAGTACCTTTTCTGTATAGGTAGATTGATGAACAAAAATTCCGTTTGCCAAATATTCAATTTGCAAACCAAGACATAGTTTAGTCTTTCCGAGATCTTTCATCTCGAATTCATCCTTTAGATAATCAATTGCCTTTTGGAGTTCTATAGGGGTTCCAATAAGGTTTATGTCATCAACATATACGGCAAGTACAACAAATTCTGATGTTGTTTTCTTTATAAAAACACACGGGCAAATGGCGTCATTTATATAGCCTTCTTTTAACAAGTACTCACTAAGACGATTATACCACATTCGTCCAGATTGCTTTAGACCATACAAGGATCTTTGCAATTTAATTGAGAACATTTCCCGAGATTTTGAATTATGCGCGTTTGGCATCTTGAGTCCATCGGGAATTTTCATGTATATCTCATTATCAAGTGAGCCATAAAGATAGGCAGTAACTACATCCATTAAGTGCATGTCAAGCTTTTCATGGACAGCAAAACTTATGAGATAACGAAAGGTTATCGCATCCATTACAGGCGAATATGTCTCTTCATAATCGACACCAGGCCTTTGAGAAAAACCTTGTGCAACAAGGCGTGCCTTATATCTTTGTACCTCGTTTTTCTCATTTCTTTTGCGTACAAAGACCCATTTATAGCCGACAGGCTTAACACCATTAGGTGTTTTAACTATAGGGCCAAAAACTTCACGTTTTGCCAGCGAATTCAATTCTGATTGAATTGCTTCTTGCCACTTTGGCCAATCCTGTCTTTTCCGACATTCTTCAACAGATTGAGGTTCGAGATCCTCACATTCTTGCATAATGCTAGATGCTACATTATAAGCAAAGGCATTATCCACCACAATATCCACTTGATTAATATTTGCCTCAATATTAATTGGATTTAGGGATAGTTCCGTATTTTCCAGAGTCTCGGGCTCAATGGATTTTTCATGAATCTCAGAATTTGTTAAATCATGAGATTCTTTCGTGGTGTCATTTTGATCGTTCTTTTTCCTCTTTCTAGGATTTCGATCTTTGGAGCCTAATGGTCTGCCACGCTTCAGGCGTGCATTCGACTCATTGGTTATGACACTAGATGATTGTCCAACAGGGACATCAATACGGATTGGAACATTTTCCGCGGGAATGTGGGATTTCTTTATCCTTTTCAAGTCCGTAAATGCATCAGGCATTTGATTTGCTATTCTTTGCAAATGGATAATCTTTTGTACCTCTCTTTCACAAATGGAGGTATGTGGATCAAGATGAGATAATGATGCATTTTTCCACAAAATTTCCCGTTTGGTTTCACCAACTTCTCCCCCTAATTTTGGGAAAAGTGTCTCATCAAATCGATAGTCTGCAAATCGTGCAGTAAACAAGTCGCCTGTCAATGTTTCGAGGTAGCGAATGATGGAGGGCGATTCAAACCCAACATATATTCCTAACCTTCTTTGCGGACCCATTTTGGTGCGGGATGGCGGTGCTATAGGCACATATACTGCGCATCCAAAAATTCTTAAATGGGATATATTGGGTTCATGACCCAAAACCAATTGCAACGGGGAATACTTGTGGTAATTCGTCGGTCTGAGACGAATTAGCATTGCTGCATGTAAGATGGCGTGACCCCATACCGAAGTGGGCAGCCTCGTTCTCATAAGTAATGGCCTTGCAATCAACTGCAGGCGTTTAATTAACGATTCTGCAAGACCGTTTTGAGTGTGAACATGAGCTACAGAATGTTCAACTTTTATCCTGATTGATAAGCAATAATCATTAAATGATTGGGATGTAAACTCAGCAGCATTATCCAGTCTAATGGACTTGATTGGATTATCTGGAAATTGTGCTCGTAGTCGAATTTGCCATTAATTTCGCAAACGCAAGGTTGCGTGATGACAACAGGCACACATGAGACCATCTACAGGATGCGTCTATCAAGACCATGAAATACCTAAACGACCCACTAGGTGGGTGAATAGGTCCACAAATGTCCCCTTGTATATGTTCCAGAAACGTGGGTGACTCAGTCCCAACCTTTGTTGGTGATGGCCTGATAATCAACCTGCCTTGATAACACGAAGTGCAAGGATATTCATTATTCGAAAGAATTTTGAAATTCTTTAATGGATGCCCATATGAGCTTTCTATAATCCGTCTCATCATGACCGATCCTGGGTGTCCCAATCGATCATGCCAAAGTACAAAGGTATTGGAATCAGTAACCCTTTGGTTTACTGTTGAATGTGCCTCAATTGCACTAATTCTTGTCCAATACAGGCCACAAGATAAAGACGGGAATTTCTCAATAACCCTCCTTTGGCCGGAGACATTCTTTGTGATGACGAGATATTCAATATTATCTTCATCCATTGTCTCAATATGATAGCCATTCCGGCGTACATCTTTAAAACTCAACAAGTTTCTCTTAGACTTGGAGGAGAACATTGCATTCTCTATGATTAACGTCGTGCCTTTGGGCAGAGTTACAATTGCTCTTCCGGAGCATTCAATCAATTTACTACTTCCAGAGATTGTAGTAACGTTTGCCTTACACATATTTAGTTGAGAGAAATATTTCTTTTCTTTGAGTATTGTATGTGTAGTACATGAATCAACTAGGCAAATACTTTTACAGTTGGACGTTGATCTAAGTTCGCTTTGTGAGATATCCATATTTGCTATCCCATAGTTTGACATACAAAAGAGATACACGAACATAAGAATAAACAAGTTCAATTCGTTTGTGTCACATAATATTTTCAAAATCTGCTGCTAACAGTTGACTAACAAAATCAGATATGCTATCCATTACTTTGTAGTTTGAAAATTTCAGTTTAAACGTTTTCTTCAAACAATCGATTGTTAAACACAAACAATCGATTGTTGAATATTGACAATCGATTGTTAAACACACAATCGATTATTTGCTATTTTGAAAAACTTCAGATCACACTGTCTAAAGACAATCGATTGTTATGCATAGACAATCGATTGTTGGCTATTTTGAAAAATTCCAGAGCACACTGTTTTAAGACAATCGATTGTCATGCATAGACAATCGATTGTTGGCTATTTTGAAAAATTCCAGAACACACTGTTTCAAGACAATCGATTGTTATGCATAGACAATCGATTGTTGGCTATTTTGAAAAATTCCATATTACACTGTCTTAATGACAATCGATTGTTAGACAAAGACAATCGATTGTGGATTATTTTTGAAAAATTCCAGATTACACTGTCTTAATGACAATCGATTGTTAGTCAAAGACAATCGATTGTTGATCAATTGTTTTTCAGCTTTAATGCGAAAATAGTTGATAATCGACTAGTTTTTCAGGCTAGTCGATTACCCCTACTGAAAAACAAAAATATTATTGATATTTGAACATATTGAAGATATTCTAAAGAACTACTGCTAACATTGCTTTATGAACTAACTAATACGAGCTAATACTAATGACTATTAGTTTATTCACTAACTAATACAAATAAGTAGAACAAAATCAAATAACTCCATCTTCTTTCATCACGGACCCATCGCCGATTAGGTGGTGTATTTTCCCCTCGGGTTACTCAAAGAAGTCTGCCACATCCAGGTGGGTGATGTCCTCATTGTCGTCATAGACAAAATTTGTTTCAGGGCCTTTTCTCTTTCGAGATGCTTGATAAAGGTTAACCAAGTGTCTTGGTATACGGCAAGTCTTTGACCAGTGCCCTTTCCCACCGCAACGATAACATATAGTTTCTGAACCATTTGCCTTAGGATCTTCATGACCCCGTTTCTGCTTTCGGCGGTTATCTCTCCTTGGGGGTTGACGGACTTCATTGGAATTTCTTCCTTGTCTACGTCCCTGGCTATGACCTCGTTTATGACCATGACCATGGCCCTTTTCATGTTTGGCATAATGAGAGTGCACCTTATCTGCTTCAGGCAGTGGTGTAGACCCAGTGGGTCGATTTTCGTGATTTCTCATGAGCATGTCATTATTTCGCTCAGCCACTAGTAGAAGAGAAATCAGTTCAGAGTACTTTGTAAAGCCTTTCTCTCTGTACTGTTGTTGCAGTACTATATTTGAGGCATGAAACGTTGTAAACGTTTTCTCAAGCATATCATAATCGGAGATATTATCCCCGCATAGCTTCAATTTAGAAGTAATTCTGAACATTGCAGAATTATATTCAGAAACGGACTTAAAGTCTTGGAGCCTCAGATGAGCCCAATCATATCGTGCTTGTGGCAGAGTGACCAACTTCAGGTTGTCATATCTCTCCTTTAAGCCGTTCCACAAGATGAGTGGATCCTTGACGGTGAGATATTCAATCTTCAAACCTTCATCAAGGTGATGGCGCAAGAAAATCAAGGCTTTCGCACATTCTTGGGTGGATGCTTTTTCTCTATCTTTGATGGTGTCTCCGAGACCCATAGCATCTAAGTGGATTTCAGCATCCAACACCCATGTCATATAGTTCTTGCCCGAAATTTCAAGGGCAACGAACTTTCTTTTCGTAATGTCAGACATAATCGAAAATTAAATTAGGAAGAGGGAAATACCTTAGATTTCTCGAGAATGGTTCTTGAGACGGTAGAGTCTCGTGCTGATAACGTGTTATGAAATAATATAAAAGACAAGAACAATAACTCAAGAACAAGAGCAATAGAGAGAAGAGTAGAGAGAATTCTTCTTATTGATACTTAGAGAATGTTAGGAGTGATTTACAATGGTAGAGGGCACCTCTATTTATAGGGACAAGGATGATTTAGCTACTATTAATAGGACTCTAGAATGTCTCTAATTAAAGACATTCACCTTAAATAGAAGTGTATTTATAACATTATTGTTAATAATGGTACTTTTCTTTTCCTTAATTTAATATAATAGTACACACTGATATACCACACGAAAAATAATTAAGAAGGCTGAAGCCGCTCACTATGCAGCGACATAAGCAACGCTGACCGCCATTTTTCCTTCCATCATCCGCCCATCCAACATTATCCCATAACAGTACATACTTTGAATGTCAGCGAATTTCAGCAAAAATTCTTCTTATCTCAACTTTACTTTAGAATGCCAGGACTTCATACCTTGTTTAAACATTTAGAAGAAAGTCAAGCTCTTAAAGAAAACCCAGATACAATTTTGTTCACTGGTGGCTTATTTCTTGACCCATTAATTCCTTCTTCAATTGCCACCACCACCATAAATTTTCTAAACGGCTCTTCAATTGATGATTCTAATGAGTTACATTCTCCCATTCGTCGTCGTAGACCAATTTTCAGGCGAGAAAAGAGTGTTGGTGCTGGTTTTGTGGGTAAATTCTTGTGTTTGAGCTTAACAGTCAAGAAGAATACTGGCGTTGTCGGAAATTCCATCGAATGCTTGTTGAGTAATAATGGAGATGAGAGTTCCAAGGTGGAGGAGCCTAGTGACGGTTCTGGAGGCGGGAGGAAGCGAAATATTGGGTTACGGGGACGTCGTGGTGCAGTGAATACCACTAAACATTTGTGGGCTGGAGCAGTTGCTGCCATGGTATCAAGGTTCGTGCTTTTTTCCTATCGAAGTGTTATAAATCGGAGTTATCGCATAGCTGACTTTTTTATTGCACTTGATCTACTATGCAATACTCAAAACAGTGGTAGGGAATTTGCCCATACTGCCTTTGAGGTAAAATCTGCTTGACTCCCTAACTACTCACATACATATCTTTACTTGCACTTAAACGTTGGAAAGCTAGGAAACAAGGAATGTGCCATTAATTTTTCAATATATGTGATAGGGAAAAGCTGTGAATATGGATGAATACGTGGGAGAAAAGCGATGCTCTCTTTTTACAGAAAAACAATAATGCAGAGGGGCCTGAGATTTTAACATGATAAGTGCAGGAGAAAAATATAGGATATGGACAAACTTAAATATGGAGAAAAATGCCGTCAAAAGAAGATGGTTTCAGTAAATGGTTGTTAACATGATAAGTGTTGGGAAACACACGAGTCTTGTTTTATTTATCACTATGTTGCCGTTATAAATGGAAGTGTCATCAGTGTACTAGCTATGCTTGTGTTGTTGTTTTAAGGTCAAAACTGTTGAGATGGAGCATTAATATTTAATGTGATGTTTGGTCTTACTCATACCTCGTTTTCTTTTTTTGGATATGTAAACCCCACCGCTGAAACCTCCCATCCAGGAGCAAACAACAGCCATTTCCCTTATTTTGTTCCCTTGGTGACTCTAAACTCTTAGATCCTTTTTACTAGGCTAGCCCTCCCTTGTCTTGGGTTTACTTTCACAATCAAAGGCCTATTTCCGTTAAGTTATAAATCCATGTTTTAAGGCATGCTCGATAATCCATTTTGCTCAAACTTTTAACTTTTGTCTCATTTTTCAGTTACTGTCCACTTACTTGGATGTCGTGGTTTTTGTTTGGATCTTGTTACATTACTGTCCATCTTCCTAAAATAAAAGCATCACGTTCTTCTTAGGCACACTTTCTTCACTTCATTCCAATGTAGAGATGAATCAGAAGTAAGCTTTTACCCAAAAACCTGGGCCTGTTACTCATAAAGTAATCCATGTTTCTATACTGTTGTTTATATTTTCCTTTTTTTTGACAGAGGGCCGGGGGGGGGGGGGGGTTAAATCTTTCGTTAAAGTCAAGCAAGACATTCACATTGAGAAGAGGGACATCACGTTTTGACCTATAACAATAATGATCTGAATGCTTTCAGAAAAAATCCTTTTCTTTGGATTGAGCCTCTGGATATTCCTTGCACTCACGTTTTTTACTTCATTTTTTATTATACGGTTTTGAATACAAAGAAGTTAATTTCTTTATTCCTAGAGTTAAAGATATTTGTTTTTCTTTTCCCCCCCTTTTGGTAAGTATAAGTTTCATGCTTCCAAATTGCCTCAATCATGTTATGCAGTTTTCTGAAATTTGAACCAACATGAAACTTCGGAAATGGTCCTTATTCTGAAACTATTCAGAGCTTATATTGAGGAGAGGGAGTGATTGTACCTGGTCAATCAACCCCTTTATTATTATTGAGTCTTTGTGCACTTCCATTTCCTTATTCTCATTTTCTATCCATTTTCTCTCTGGCATTGTGATGTTCAGAGTGGACAACTTATTGAATGAACTAACATCATAGCCCTGTTAACCTCTTTATATTTATTTGATTACTTGACATTTGTTAAAATAGTAAAGTTGGTAACAGATAGTCTAGTTTATATCCTTCTAAATCCCTTCGATTTTTTAGGTTGTAGATTAAGGCATTAAGCATGCTTTTGAAGTTACTTCTAAAGTAGTTAAGTCCAATCGATGTTGAAATCAGTTTCTTCGTACAACTATCTTTTCCTTCAACTCTGTATGAATAAATCTTGTTTTAGCAGAACTGTTGTTGCTCCACTTGAAAGACTAAAGCTGGAATACATAGTTCGCGGTGAACAGAAGCACTTAGTGGAGCTCATCAAAACGATTGCAGCTACTCAAGGCTTGAGAGGCTTTTGGAAAGGGAACTTGGTCAACGTCCTTCGTACTGCTCCTTTTAAGGCAGTTAATTTTTGTGCTTTCGACACATACAGAAAGCAACTCCTAAGAGTATCAGGAAATGAAGAAACTACTAACGTCGAGAGGTTTGTGGCTGGTGCCGCAGCTGGAGTAACTGCTACTGTGATGTGCTTACCACTGGACACAGTAAGTTATGAGATATGGAAAATTGCATTTTGTCCCTTTGATATTTATGATCTTCAATTAGGCCCATCTATTTTGCGTATAAGCACATAAAACTGTCAGTGCATCAATTTTAGCATTTTGATGGTCTAGCAGTCGGCAGAATTGTCAACTTTAAGAACCTTTTTTTTTTCTAGTTCCATTTTTTATATAACCGTTTCTTCTTTAACATTGTTATTCCAAAAATAGCAAGAGCAAAGGAAAATAAAAAATTTCTTTTCTTGTCTCCATAAACCTTCTTTTATGTTGCGTATAGTTTCCATTCCTTATATACAATTTTTGACTCTCAGCCTCTAGCAACCTGCAACCCAAAAGGGCAGGCCACAAATACAAAATTATATTGAAAAGGAGGCCTAAAATTATCATTTGGAGTTGAAGAAGTAGGTATTTGTCCGTATAATCTTATGGTTTAAGTTCTGCGAAACATTAGCTGCTTGTCAGTTCGATCTGCATCATTGATTCATTATAGATTTCTGCCAGTAGAAAGGAGACATCTTTTTGTTAGGGACTTTGATTTCTCATAGGAAATTCAGCAACCAATAAACAAAAGATTCTTTATTGAAACAATTAGTTCTGGAATTGAAGGAAAGCAAATTGATATTTTGGATAAATTATCTTCAAGTGCAATAATTCTGCGCCCATCCCATTTTTCATCCAACTATCCTATTTCTCGTATTTTTCACAGTTGCTTAAAGGAAACACGTTAAAATTTGGTAGTTACTCTTTCTGATTCATCTGCTGATGAATTCTAACTTATCAAGCAGTTTTGCCTCTAAACCTTTTTTTGTTTTCTTAGCATTTCTTGGTGAGTTGTGGAAGGAGATAGCGGATGTGACACGAGGAAAGCAATGCCAATTAGTGGCAGAAAGGACTGGGAATGTGGGACAGTGCTTGTGAGAAGCCTTGGGCTGTGGACCAAGAGGGTGGTTAAGGAAGAAATAATTGCTATTGATAAATAGACTCTTGTTAACTTCCCAAAGTTTAAAGCTTCCATCAGAGTAGAATAAACACTATTAAGCACATCACAGGGAATCATGACTAGAAGACCCTTAAGCACATTCCTTTTTGTTTTTGCTATTTTATTGTTATTGATATTAGGACTGCGCATAATATGGTAAATACCGAATTACCATACCGAAACCGAACATTTTGGTATTTGGTATTTCGTTATTTGGTTTAAGTTTTTAAAAAATTTGGTATTAGGTTTGGTATTTCGGTATTTACCGAAATATATACTAAGTTACACAATATACGTATTATTGATTGTAACATACTAAGTTACATGTTGAGGTTGGCGGTCCTGGTTCTATTCTCTAAGTTCAGCAATTAACTCTAAGCAAGTAACAAAATATTTTCAATGATCAAATTTATTCGTTATGTAACTTTATTCTTTGTGTATTTTGATACTTGCTGGTTTTGGACAAAGATTTTGTCAACAGTGAGCTTGGCACGTTTTTATTTTTGTATTTGTGAGTACTTTATTTAATGGTGGTATTGTTGAGAGTTTATGTTAGTAAATGGCTACATGTACACAATACAGTTTGCTCAGTATATCCAGATACGACTATGGAGTGTGGTGAATGTTAATTTTAAACACGGTAACATTAGTATAATTTAAGCATTAACGTTGTTCTTTCTTAATGGTTTTTTTCTCTTGACTACTGTATCTTTGAACTGAAAAGATTTTTGGGTCTTACATTGTTTGTTTTTTTCCGCAAAGCATTGTGCATTACTGCTGTTCTTTTGGGTTTCATCACTACTGTATCTTGAAGCGAAACTCTGTTTTCTGATCAGTTTCTTCAGCTATTTTTCCTCTGTTTTCTGATCTCGTCTTCTTTGGTGCCGGCCACCATCAAACTTGTTGGCAAAACTCTTAACTCTCAGATCTGAGATTTTCGAAAAAAAATTTAATAAAAAAGAGGATTTCAGTTTGCTCTCCTATTTCCGTTCTTTCCCATCCACTTCTCCTGAGTTTAAAAGGGTTGTTGGCTGTTAGAGTTACTGATTTTCTTGTTGAAGCTGCCTAAAATCTATCTGGATTTGGATTTCTGCCTCTATTTTGGAACTTATTTTTTGTTGTTTAAGCCATATCTGAAACCTCAAAAGCCTTAGTTCACTGCCCGCAAAAAGATTATCCAATCAGTTTTTTTTTGAATTCTTGCTTTTGGCCGGCGATTTTTCCGATGACCCCTGCTCTTTTCTTCCTATTCTCTCTTCTGCTTTTTGTGGGTGTGTATGGGTGTGTTTTGTTTTCTTGGATAGGTGCCTTATTTTTCCAGCGAGTATTTCCGGCAAACTACAGTACTTCCGGCGACTCCCCTTCAGACTTTTGGCAGGACGCAACGGAACTACATGTTCCGATAAGCTCCAGGAAGACTTACCCCAGGTACCCGTCGCGGCGGCGAGGCCAGTTCGCGGCGATTGGGAGTGAAGAGCTAAGCAACGCCGGCTGGGACGTGCAAGAGTCGGTAGAAGTTGACCTGGGCGCATCAAAGCCTACTTTCAGGTTTTTCCACCGGGAGTTGGTACCTCCCGCTCTCTTGTTTACTTTGTACACCTTTTACGTATTTTACCTAGCATTCCGTGTGAGGTTTACTCTGGTGCTATCTAGTTTGCATCTTTTTGCGTATTCCGCTATAGTGCGTGTGTGCGTCACTATTCTCCATAGTCAGTTGGAGGGATAGTGGCTGCAGCGGGGGATGATAGTGTAAGGTCATGTCCTAGGTGGGTGGGGCGGTGGCGGGGGTGAGTAGGGGGCATGGAGTGGTCCTGTGGGTAGGGCGGGAGGTAAGGGTGGGAAGAGGGTAGCAGAGGCTCATAGATTAAGGATTGAGTCGTGGAACATAGGCACTCTGACGGGTAAGTCGATTGAGTTGGCGAAGGTTCTTCAGAAGAGTAGGGTTAACATAGCATGTGTCCAGGAGACTAGGTGGCAAGGGTCGAAGGCGAGGAATGTAGACGGGTTTAAACTGTGGATTCTGGGGTCGTGAGAGGTAAGAATGGAGTGGCATCTTGGTGGATAAGGATCGAAGGGAGTCCGTGGTCGAGGTTAGGTGAGTGAATGATAGGTTAATGTTTATTAAGTTGGTTATTGGGGGTTGCGTCCTCAACGTCATCAGCGCTTATGCGCTGCAAGCGAGCTTAGACGAGGAGGTTAAGAGGCGCTTTTGGGAGGGATTGGATGATTTGGTGAGTAGTATTCCCCAATCTGAGAAGTTAGTTATTGGAGGGGACTTTAATGGTCATATTGGGGCTGATGTTGGTGGTTATGGTGAGGTGCACGGTGGCTTTGGCTTTGGGGTTAGGAACGGAGGAGGCACGTCACTACTTGATTTCGCCAGGGCTTCCGACCTTCTGATTGCGAACTCCACATTTCAAAAGAGGGAGGAGCATTTGGTAACCTTCAAGAGTTCGGCGGCGAGGACTCAGATTGATTACCTCCTCTTCAGAAGGAGCGATACGGGTATGTGCAAGGACTGCAAGGTTATTCCGGGAGAGTCCCTTTCGACTCTTCATAGACTCCTAGTGATGGATGTCGGTCTCTGGGTGAAGAGGAAGAGGAGGGGTGCTCGGGGACAACCGCGGATTAGATGGAGTGTTTTGACTAAGGAGAAAGCACAGGAGTTGGAGAGGAGATTAGCCGAGGGCGGAGCTTGGAGAAGTTCTGGGGAAGCGGACGCTATGTCGTCAGAGACGGCGAACTTGGTTAGGGAGGTAGCACAGGACGTGCTCGGGGTAGCCAAGGGCTATTCAGGCAGACATCAGGGTGACTGGTGGTGGAACAACGTAGTCGAAGGAAAAGTGGAAGTGAAGAAGGCGGCGTTTGCTAAGTTGGAAGGGAGCACAAGCGAGGAAGAACGCAGAACGAACAGGAAGATCTACAAGGTGGCGAGGAAAGAAGCAAAGCTGGCGATTACGGAAGCTAAAAATGCGGCGTTTGGTCGCATGTACGAGGAACTAGGGGAGAGAGGCGGGGACAGGAAGTTATTACGGCTAGCTAATGCAAGGGAAAGGAAGGCGCGTGAACTTGACCAAGTTAGGTGCATCAAAGGCGAGGATGGTAGAGTTCTGATGGGGGAGTCTCAAGTCAAGCAGAGGTGGCAGGCGTACTTTCGAGACTTACTTAACGAGTAGGGGGATCGTAACATAGAGCTAGGGGAGTTGGGGCATTCAGAGCGATATAGAGACCTTGGGTACTGCAGGCGCATTAGGGCGGAGGAGGTCATGGGGGCTTTGCGTAAGATGAGTAGGGGTTGAGCGACCGGGCCTGACGAGATCCCGATGGAGTTCTGGAAGTGCATGAGTAGGTCAGGAGTGGAGTGGCTCTTCAGGTTGTTCAATGCGATCTTCAGGACCAAAAGGATGCCGGATGAGTGGAGGTGGAGTACAGTGCTGCCCTTGTACAAGAACAAAGGGGACATCCAGTGCTACAACAACTATAGGGGTATCAAATTAATAAGTCACACCATGAAGGTCTGGGAGCGGGTTATCAAGGCGAGGGTGAGGGAGATGACATCTATATCTGCGAACCAGTTCGGTTTCATGCCGGGGCGCTCCACTACAGAAGCTATCCACCTTATAAGGAGGCTGGTGGAGCAGTTCAGGGATAAGAAGAAGGACCTGCACATGGTGCTTATCGACTTGGAGAAGGCATATGACAAGGTCCCAAGGGAGGTGCTATGGAGGTGCTTGGAGGCGAAGAGCGTGCCGGAAGCCTACATCAGAGTAATCAAGGACATGTATGATGGAGCTAAGACTAGGGTTAGGACGGTGGGTGGCGACTCAGACCATTTTCCGGTGGTTATGGGGCTCCATCAAGGATCGACGCTTAGCCCTCTCTTGTTTGCCTTGGTGATGGATGCTCTAACCCGACATATTCAAGGGAATGTGCCTTGGTGTATGCTATTTGCTGATGATATAGTCTTGATAGACGAGACGAGGGTCGGTGTTATTGATAGGTTAGAGTATGGAGACAGACTCTCGAGTCTAAAAGCTTCAAAATAAGCAGATCTAAGACAGAATACCTGGAGTGCAAGTTTAACGCTGAGCCGAATGATTAGGCAGGGACGTGATGATTGGATCTCAGGTCATCGCCAAGAGGGACAATGTCAGATATCTTGGGTCGGTGATTCAGGGGGACGGAGAGATTGACGGGGACGTCACTCATCGTATAGGAGTGGGATGGTCAAAGTGGAGGCTTGCACAGGAGTCCTGTGTGACAAGAAAGTTCCACAGAAACTCAAGGGGAAATTTTATAGAGCTGTGGTTAGACCTGCAATGTTGTATGGGGTGGAGTGCTGGCCAGTGAAGAACTCTCATGTTTAGAGAATGAAGGTTGCGGAGGTGAGGATGCTCAGGTGGATGTGCGGGCTCACCAGGTTAGATAAGATTAAGAATGAAGTTATTCGAGAGAAGGTGGGGGTGGCCCCGGTGGATGAGAAGATGCGAGAAGCAAGGTTGAGGTGGTTCGGGCATGTGCGGAGGAGGAGTCCTGATGCCCCGGTGAGGAGTTGTGAACGGCTGGCGATGGTCGGCGTCCGGCGAGGCAGAGGAAGGCATAAGAGGTATTGGGGAGAGGTGATTAGGCATGACATGGCTAGAATGCAGGTTTCCGAGGACATGGCCCTTGATAGGAAAGTCTGGAGGTCTAGTATCAGGGTTGTAGGATAGGGGTCCCTAGAGTTTTTCGTACTACTCACCCGGGGTTGGGTGAGGCTTGGTAGGGCTATCCATAGATGATTTGTATTTTGGATTGTGTCTCCCTTATGGTAGTTACTGTATGATATTATTGCATGCTATTTTATTTACAGTTCTTATGTTTAGCTAATTATTTACGCTATTTCTGTTGGACTTACTAATGCTCTTTTGCTTTTGTTTTTGTTTTTGTTTTTCCTTTCCTTCACTGAGCCGAGGGTCGATTGCAAATAGCCTCTCTGCCCTTTCGGGTAGGGGTAAGGCTCGTCTACATATTACCCTCCCCATACCCCACTTTGTGGGACTATACTGGGTAGTTGTTGTTGTTGTTGTTGTTGAGTACTTTAATTAATGAGAATATTATAATCTATGACTCTCTATGTATTAGTTAATATTCAACCCAAACAACTGAAGTTACCGGGACGAATAAACCGAATAAGAAAGAAGAAAAGCCGAACCATACCGAATCTAGTCCGATATTGGTATAGTATTTTAAGAAACTAAATACCAAAAATACCGAAACAAAAATGTGTAAATACCATACCGTACCGACCGAAGTACACCCCTAATTGATATAAATAAGATACCGAAAGATAGGAAAAACTATTGAAATAAAAAACAAAATAAAACTAAGAACTATAGAATTCTAACTTTCATTTAGGATTAGAAAATACTGTTGAGGCCTTAATGTTTTTTCCTAAATCAAATAATAGAAGGACCCCAACTGAAATTGGCATATACGCAGGGGTAAAAGAGAGAATTTTCCTGTATAAAAATTTAGTATAACATCTACTGATCAAGAAAAAAGAAGAGAAATTTAGTACATCAGCTTTGTCTGAGAGAAAAACAAAGAAAGGGATGAAAAGATAGAACAAATCTTCGCTCCATCAGTGAACCAGCAAAACAAAATGGGTACTGGACATTGTCTGTTATTGTTAATACGGGCCAAACTAATTTCTCCGTTATCTTTCAGGTCTGATACATGCTTATAATAAAAGATAATGCATGTTTGAATTGTGCATGGAATGATGTTCTGTCATTTATTTTTTTTGAGAAAGAAAAAGAAAATAAAAAAAATAAAATAAATGACATGATGTTCTGTCATTTATTAGCATCAAAGACCTGGTGTTATTTCTAGCTTTTATTTCTCTGATTTGAAAATGGAAGCAACTATGCTGAAATAGTTTCCATTTCATTCTTCCTTTAGGAACGTGTAACATTTTTTCTTTTAATTTTTATAAATATAAATGCATAACGTGTTCACACCAACTGATTTAGATTGATTATCCTCCTAGTGATTGGGGAAGTTTGATTTCCCTCCGGCTTCTTCTTTGTTATTTCCACTGTTGCCTGATAATTTAAAGCTTTTCAGATCCGGACCAAGTTAGTGGCGCGGGGTGGAGAAGCCTTGGGCGGTGTAGGTGGAGCTTTCCAACACCTGATCAGAACTGAAGGATTCTTCTCTCTTTATAAGGGCCTTGTACCCTCGATCTTGAGTATGGCCCCAGCTGCAGCTGTCTTCTATAGTGTATATGACATATTAAAATCAGCTTATTTGCATTCACCTGAAGGAAGAAAAAGAATTCAGTATATGAAGCAACAGGGAACAGAGCTCAATGCTTTGGACCAGCTTGAGTTGGGACCTATGAGGACCTTGCTCCATGGTGCTATCGCTGGTGCGTGTGCTGAAGCTGCAACCTACCCATTTGAGGTCATTAGAAGGCAACTTCAATTACAAGGCCGAGCATCTAAACTGAGTGCCTTGGCAACTTGTGCAAAGATTGTTGAACATGGGGGTGTTCCAGCTCTATATGCAGGGTTAGTCCCTAGTTTACTACAGGTACCAGTACCGTTGTGGCCATGCATTATGTTTAAGATACTTTTGTCATCAGTAAATGAGTCATTTCAATCTCAGAAACTGAATACCACTCTTCTTCCATCGTTGTGCTTTTCAATACGCATATGGAAGTAGCAATTTTTCATTAGGTTAAGATGGTTGGTTAACTAGAAGTCTAGAACAAGTATTTCAGCTCTATTTTACTGTCTTAAGGGTTAAAACCTCCTCTCCTTGCCCTGATGTAAAAACTATCTAGGAAAATGGATAGCGAGGGGGGAGGGGGAACTAAGGGATCGTTTGGTTGGGAAGCAAGTTATCCATGATTAATTATCCCGGATTAGTTATCCCACCCTTCCATGGGGATAAAAAAACGCTACAATCCTGGGATAACTAATCGCGGGATTAGTTATACCACGATTTTATCCCAACCAAATGTGAGATAAACTCGTCTCAAATTTAATTCCGGGATTATCCCTTATCCTTCGTACCAAACAGGCCCTAAGAGAACAAGATTCTGAGTTGTGGCCTCTCTATTTTCTGCCTTTTATCTTCGTTTTATTGGATTGCCCCTATGGCTGACTTTTTCTTTAAATAGCAGAAAGGGTACATCCAGATCTAGAGAAATTATCATATTTCAGTTCAAGTGATTTGCATATTCTTTGATTATAATGTTCCAAATTCAACCATATCTTTTGAGGGATTGAGTTCATTTTCTTCTTTTCAAATCTCGTTACTATCAAGACTTCCCATTCTCACTATCATGTTCTGAATCTTCAGGTGTTACCTTCAGCATCCATAAGCTACTTTGTCTACGAGTTCATGAAGATTGTTCTCAAAGTGGAATGAAGAACATCTGTTGCTAAGTAACGAGGTACAGAAGCATTGTATTACAATGTTATTCATCACATGATATTAAAGAGGTAGGATTTAGTTTGTTGGACATTGAAGTTAAAATTCTCTTAAACACTTAATGAAATGTTTAGCTTAGATTCAGGCTCACAGACTTGCTCAGTAGGATCATCTTTTTCTGTAGTCTGTACCATTATTTAAGCCCAAACCCCTTTAACCACATTCATTCATTTACATGTCTATATATATCCTACTAATAAAACTTCTACCCTTTTATCTTACTACTACCTCTGTCGCTCTTAAAGGTCTATATTCAAATTAATGAAATTCTTTCTCTATAATTCTCCATGTTGTCATAAATCCTCCTCTGTCCCAACAGGAAAAAAGAGTTTATCAAACAAAAATGCTGGTATTCTCTTCAACCTTTTTGGGGAAATGAAAAGGGTGAGGAGAGCAACGATAAGCGAGTTAATTAGAATAACTCGGCGATGATTGATTTACGTTTATAATGTAACTCAAATCGAACAATAGTTGGATGGATATACGCCCATTTTAACAATTAAATGAGTGCATCTCTTGTCAAACTCGTCCAAGCTTGTAAAAAGGTCAAGATTCACCTTTAAGTGAACGTTTCTAACTGAATTTTTCTCACAGTGCCCTTTAAAATTTTTTCTATTTATATACCAGGAAGAATGTGCAATCTCTCTTCCTTTACTTCCATGTTTCTAAGCAAATGATAAGCTCCTTTTGTGAGAAACAATTTGGCAGTTAATTTGCGAGCTATCCATAAACGTAGTAAAGTGAAATTCTTTGGGAAATAACACCATTCTCACGTTTTTAAGGGGACAGAGAAAAAGTCAACGGTAAAAGTAAAAAATAATAATTTTCGGTGGATAAAGGAGAGAATGTTGGGAGAAGAAAAAAGGATACAGAATTTTGCAATTTCCGCCCTTGAAGCAGGTCAACGTTTAAACATGAACTTTTACACCGAGACACAGAAGAACCATAACCAGAAATCATTTATTAACACTCCGCTTTTTAAAATGGCAAAATTCTGCCTGTATTCCTGAAATCTTCCACCAGTACTAAACTAGTGTTGTATTTTAAAACCACAATATAAATGGAAAAAAAAACTCAATCCAAAAAATATAATAAAATATTTCTAAAATCTTCATATGCAATCATACGTGTAACATTTTCACTTGCCCTTCGATAATAACACAGTTTTCCCCCGATAACGCTTTCACCGCCGCTATGCCGCCGTCCGGCACCGGAGCTGAAGCCGCTGCCGGCGGCCGCTGCACGTGCTCTTTCACCGAAGATAACCAAAACCAAAATCAAAGCTGCCAGCATTGCCGGCGATCGAATCTGCCTTCCTCTTCGTCATCTTGCTCGTTGCTTAGCCTCGAATCCTATCCGGTTCAGGACTACGACAAGCTTTGGAGAATCTATAGTGCCTCTATTAAAGGCTTTACCATTGGCGCTGGCCTCAAAGGTGGCCTCGCTATCTTCGCTGTTCTCTCTCGGCTACGACGTAGAAAATCGTTGTCCTCTGCGAAGTAAAAGTTCTTTTCGTTTGAATCATCAAAGCTTTTTAGATCTCAATTTCACAGCTATGCTTATCTCATTTGAGTTTGTTTTTCATGTTTAGGAAAGCGCAAATGGTGTCGAGCAGTGACGATATAATTTTGGCACTAAAGGAAACTTTAAGATATGGTCTATTCCTTGGCACTTTCGCTGGTACTTTTGTATCCGTTGATGAAATAGTATCTGCTTGGGGCGGTCATCGAAGGTACCACGCTATATATGTGTGTGTGTGTTACATTCAAAAGTTTTCAGTTCGTTTTATTTATGTACACACAAATACATAGACTTGAATTTGTTAAAATCAGAAAATTTTGCATTTGTTATGAGAGTTGGGGAGATGATTAACGTAACAGTAATGAAGCAGAAACTTAATTGAAATTCAGGACAGCTAAGTGGAGAGCATTGCTAGCTGGTGCAATCGCGGGACCATCAATGCTTCTTACCGGTAACACACAGCATACAAGCTTGGCAATTTACATTCTTATGCGTGCAGCTGTGTTGGCATCGCGTTGTGGAATAAAAAGTAAGCGGTTTGGGCGCATGTGCAAGCCTTTAACTTGGGCTCATGGAGACATTTTCCTCATGTGTCTATCCTCTTCACAGATCCTGTAAGCACTGTTTTTTCTTCCTCTTGTAGGGGCCTAATATCATGTAGATACAGGAGTAATGACTTTTTTCTGTGATTGCAAGTTATATACTTCTTAATCTTTATGTATGTATGTATGTGTGTGTGTATATGTTATTATTCCTAGGCAATCTGGTTTCCTTTTCAACAATGTAAAGCTGCAAGTTTTATGCATTGTTAGCACTTCTTTTTTGATAAACTGTAATGTCATGAACAAGTAAACGTTTCTCTCATTGTTGGCTTCGTATTGAAGTTGGCCAAGAAATTAGGTACTTTCCAAGTCTTAACACGAATGAAAAGGTCCCCGAGAAATGGTCATTGCCTTTGAACTTCTTACCCCATTTTAGTGGAGAGTGAAAGGCTACCTTGAACAACTGGAGGACGAAGGTGAGCTATCGATTGGAATTCATGTTTACATCTTGAAATATATCATTTCTATTGTCTGTATGATGTGGCCTTAGAGACTTGCATCACTAATTAGCTCTTTCAAAATTCTTTTGTGGTGTGTGGGAGGGGGGGGGGGGGGGGAGGGGGGGGTTCCAATGGAAGTGACAGCTAAATAAAGTCAAGTTGCACTGGGCACACTATTGGCAGCGGTTTACAAATTCTCAAGCTGTATGTTCCACTATTTATGCACGCATGCTCAGTCTTGCATGTATTGAAGTGGTTATCTCAGATGGTAGTCAGAGTGCTCACTGGACACTGACATTTCAGTAGTCTTAGAACCAGAAATGTTTAAACTGATTCAATCCCACTTGATAATTTTGTAATATGTGTCAGGAAGAGTAGAACTATCGTATTTGAATCAGGTTAATCTCAGATTCTTTATTTGTCTGTCACAGAGGCGGACCCACGTGGAAAGGGGTGGGGTCTCCGGCCCCCGGTAAATTCGGAAGAAATTAGCAATATATATGTGTATATTCCTTCAAAATATGATATATACCTCTCTGGGATCCCTCAAACACAAAAGCACTTTGGGGGCACGGGTAGGAGCTACTACTTTTATTCCAAATACCTAAGTTGGAATCTTTGTGATGTTTTATACTTCAATACCACATAAGAGGGGGTGATTTATGTGGTATCTAATTTTTCGCGTGCACAGATTATAGAAGGACCTGGTTTTTCTATGTGTTCCTTATGCTACTGTTGCGGAATAATAATTGCAGAAAGTAAAGAACACAAGGATTTTTAGTGAAAAACACCTGGCTGAAAAGGTAAAAAACCACGTCCTTCTACCCAGTAGGATTTTTTCCAAACACTTCACTACAACTCTATGCCAACAATAAAAGTTTACAAACTCTTGCAAACCTAAGGATTAACTCTAACTCTTGTAGCAACCGACCATAGGCTATTGCGACCACTTCAAGTTAACTGTAACTTGAACAATACAACTCAAGTTTGCAACCTCTTGCGATCCTAAGGACTAACTCCAAACCCTTATAGCAACAAGCCAAAAGTTGTTGTCCCAAGTTGTTGTGACTACTTCAAGTTAACTCTAACTTGAAAGATACAACTCAAGTGCCTAGTACAATTTGCTTTTAAGAAAGCTGAAAGATACAACTCAAAACGCCTACTACACTTCGAACTACAAATAAAGAAAGACACATAAAACTCTTTATGGAGTTGGTTTTTCAATCTGGTTCGTGTAGCGTCAGGATAACACTTAAAACTCACAGGAATTGCACACAAAATACCTTGCCATTTTGCTCTCAATTCTTGCTTGTATGTGTGCGTCAACTATAAAAAAGAACAACACTGATATTTATAGAGTTAGTAAATAAAGATTAACTACAGTTCTAATGCTTTACTCTTCCTTGGTGGAAGAGTTGTAGTCAACTTCAGTTCTAACTCTTCTTTTATCTTGGATAGAGTTCTCTTCAAGAAAGGAGTCATGCTCCTTATCAAATATGTCTTTTCGTCTAGGGAATATCATATATGACCACTTATACTTATCCCTTTCATGTGCAAGCCTTTTGCTTTATTATGTCCGTTGCACTGGGCACACTATTAGCAGCGGCTTACAAATTCTTACGCTGCATGTTCCACTATTTATACATGCATGCTCAGTCTTGTATGCATTGACGTGATTATCTCAGATGGTAGTCAGAGTGCTGACTGGACACTACTGTCATATCTGAATCAGGTTAATCTCAGATTCTTTAGTTGTCTGTCACAAAGGCGGACCCACGTGGAGAGGAGTGGGGTCACCGGCCCCAGTAAATTCATAAGAAATTATCGGTATATGTGTATATTCCTTCAAAATATGATATATACGTCTCTGGGACCCCTCAGACAAAAAAGCACTTTGGGGCACTGGTAGGAGCTACTACTTTCATGCCAAATACCTAAGTTCGAATCTCTATTTTGTTTTATACTTCAATACCACACAAGAGGGGGTGTTTTGTGTGGTGTTCAATTTTTCGCGTGCACATATTATAGAAGGACCTGATTCTTCTATGTGTTCCTTATACTACTGTTGCAGAATAATAAATGCAGAAAGTAAATAAACCAAGAATTTTCACGTGGAAAACACCCAACTCAAAAGATGAAAAAACCATGACCCACTACCCAGTAGAATTTTTTTCAAACACTTCACTACAACTCTGTGCCAACAACAAAGTTTACAAACTATTGCAAACCTAAGGATTAACTCTAACCCTTATAAAAACCAGCCATAGGCTTTTTCAACTGTAACTCGAACAATATAACTCATGTTTACAACCTCTTCCAATCCTAAGGATTAACTCCAACCCTTATAGCAACAAACCACAAGTTGTTGTTCCAAGTTGTTGCGACTAATTCAAGTTAACTCTAACTTGAAAGATACAACTCAAGTATCTAGTACAATTTGCTTTTAAGAAAGCTGAAAGGTACAACTCAAAATGCCTACTACACTTTGACTAGAAACAAAGAAAGATACATTAAACTCTTTATGGAGTTGGTTCTTCAATCTGGTTCGTGTAGCTTCAGGATCACACTCTTAAAACTCACAGGAATTGCTCACAAATTGCCTTGCTATTTTGCTCTCAATTCTTGCTTAACTTCAATATGTGTGCATCACCTGTAAAAAAGAATAACAATGATATTTATAAAGTTAGTAAATAAAGATTAACTAGAGTTCTAATGCTTTACTCTTCCTTGGTGGAAGATTTCTAGTCAACTTCTAACTCTTCTCTTATCTTGGATAGAGTTCTCTTCAAGCAAGGAGTCATGCTCCTTGTTAAATATGCAACCTTTTCGTTTAGGGAATATCAGATATGACCACTTATACTTATCCCTTTCACGTGCAAGCTTTTTGCTTAATTCTGTCCGTCACCTGTGTATACTGTCCATGGACCTGGTTCATGCATGTGTTTCTTTGTTAATTATCAAAACCAAAACCGCGCAGATCAACACTCTGCAACTACACAGCTGCCTCCCACGTTTTTTATTTTTCTGTTGGACAATTTTAATATGATAGCCCAATGGCCCATATTTTAGTTGAAAAATATGGGGAAAAATTAAAATAGCCAGATTTACAAGTGGTCATTTTAAAATAGCCACAGTTTCAAAAATGATCGAAATTTAGTCACTTTTCATGTAGATAAATTTGAACGAAAACACAATTCAAATCCGAAAAAATGCTCCAGTATAATATACTGGAGTTATAATATAATATACCGGTCCAGTATATTATACTGGAACTTTCCGCGTGTTGAGATTCCAGCATCATATACTGGAAGTTCATACACAAGTGCACCGATCTCCAGTATATTATGCTGGAACTTTCTGTGTTGCTGCAAAATAATGGCTATTTTTCAATGACTTTGCAAATGTTGGCTATTTTTGAATGACCAGTCCGAAAACTGGCTAGCCCGTGCTATTTGTACGAAAATATGGTCAGCCCAAAGGGTCATATTTTAGCTACTACTAGCTACCCATTCTTTTTTCTTTTACTTAATGTATTTGCTTTAGTTTTTTCCAGTGGACCCACCCCCTTTTACTTTGAGTTAAATGCCTAAATCAAAAGCTTCTTCTCCAATTCTCTCTCTCCACAAGACAACTTCTTCCCCAATTTCCAAAACCACAGGCAACTACCTGTGATTAGTCCGCCTAAAGCCACAGGTAATTGTTTCCAGCATGACCCTAGTCCGCCTAAAGCCACAGGTAATTGTTTCCGGCATGACCTACTGCTACAAACACTGTTACGGTGCCCCCACCACCTTTAAATCCTGGGTTTGCCTCTGGTCTGTCACAAGTTACAACGAAAGAACTGTATTATGATTTTGCCTTACGAAGAATGTGGAAAAGTGTATTTTAATTTCAGTAAGAATTTTGTGATTATATGACTTGTCTTGAGATCCAATTCTCTAATCCCTCCTATCAATGTAAGTAGAATTCTGTTAGTATAAATCTTGATGGCATGTGTTTAGTTTAACCGATGAGGCATAAAACTGCAACAGGAGATAGTTGACATGTTTACGCTTTCCTTTGAAGAAAGTAACACCATATTTCCAAAGCCCTAGCTCCCTTAAACATATGCATGTATCTTAAATGGAAAGTTTTATACAAGGCAAAGCCTCAGTCATGCACATACCACTGTCTTTGTATGTATGTTATCCCCAAGCACAATAGGTTTAGGATACCGTACATTAACAATGAACCGAAGTAACTGTTTGAGTTGCCGTACTACATTAGCCCAAGTGGAATTCCTACGTTAATTTGACCGCCCAAAAAAATTGTTAATTTGACCGCCCAAGGGCCAACCTAACTTTGGCTTCTGGTGATGATGTGGGAGATCTATGTGTACTTGTGTTAGCAACAACAAGAAGAGGTCAAACTTGTAATACTTGAAGGAAGGGGCACAATATGTACTTAAACAAGTCATCTTTTTGACATATTACAGTATACACAGCAAAGTCTAGTAATCTAGATATGTTGCCTGCATGAAAAAGATAGAATTTTGTGCTTCCATAGGATCAATTCTGATTACAACCTGTGGAAATTTACCTAAAACGTCTGTCTACAAGTAGTTGTTAAAAACTTGGTGTCATCCGTCTTAATAAAGATTTAAAATAAAAATATTTTTCTGGTCAGTTTATTGTTTCGCTGAAAAAATGTAGTAAGTTCCGCAGTCAAAACCTGATTTACTACGAAGACCTGATTTGCTGATTCTGAGAAGCCTATGCCCATCTGAGCTATGCTTTCTCTCATACTCCATCTTTTTATTTATGTCAGGTCCGCTTATATATTGAAGCAAGATAGTCTGCATCCATCTTACAGATCCTTTCTCAACAAACATGGTGGGAAAGCTCAGGTTATCCTGCAGGGTGTGCGAGACCTGGCATGTGGGAACTCTGTAGCCAATTTGGATGCAATAGAGAATCATTACAAGTCCAATGGTGTTGACATTAAGCTGGATCCACAAATGAAAGTACCCTGCTCGGTATGTCACAATTTCGTGTTCCTTGGCAGGAAAAATAGTTCAAATATGGCTGTTGGTTTCTATTTTTTTTTTGATTAGTAATTAAAGAAATTAGAAATTTATGCACTAAGCCAGTACAGGCATAATTAGAGGTTGTGCAAACCCTCTATTGTCTCTTCAAATTTATGACTGTTGGTTTCTATTTAGTTGGGTTTGCTCCTGCTAAAGCAATTTTTAGCTACTTTACAAAATGCTGGGGGAAAAGGAGTTAAAATATTTACTGTGTAGAGCTAGAAGTTGGAGGTTTAGATTGAGGTTGTTTTTTGTCCTCTGTTTCTATGATTTTGTGTTCTTAAAGCTTTTGAGGTTGTTTTTTGTGTTTTTGAAGTTAGGTTTAAATTAACAAACTTTTAAGGTTACAACAAGGGCTCTTGGGACTTGACTGATATCTTCTTATTAAGGGGTCCATAAATCGACCCGATTTATAGATTATGTATTTTACTATATCTTAGTTCTTTTTTTTATTTTGCTGTTTGTTATTATCCTTTCGTTTTATCAATACTTTTTAGAGCTAATGAAGACAATGTGGTATCTGGAAATTTCTGTGTTTGTGGAAGATTCGTTGTTCGTTGTTTTTCTTATACTGTACTTTGTAAGGACATTATGATATATCATCCGTTTTTCTTTCATGCGGTATTTTGGGGCTATCTGAAATGCATTTAAGTTGAACTGCAAAAAAAGTTAAAGAGTTATGATTCATTTACAGTAGTGAATACCCACTTTATACTTGATAGAGAGCTTCTGTTATTATTATTATTATTATTATTATGTATATATATATTATTCTGGTAATGATGATGATATGAGTGAGCTAAATGAAAAGAATTGAGGATTCATATCGCCGACCCCAACTTGTTTGGGACTGAGGCATAGTCGTTGTTGTAGTGAATACCCATCTGAGGTTTGATATGTGTCATTGATATTTATCAACTCTGCATATCAAGAGTTCTTGAAACCAAACTACATACAAATCTTGTTCACTAGTTTGCTTTGTAGTTCCAACTATGGTGCATGCTTCACTGATTAGCTTCACATGAAAAAATACCGTTAATGTTGTAGCCTCTTGTATACCTTATAAAGGGTAAGCCACATATGATTTTTCATCCCAGGATGTGGCTGGATGATGCATTGCCCTAGCATACTTTCGCTCTACCTGTAATTGTTATGACAAAACCAAACATACTGTTATTTTGGCCTCTATTGCAGACTCTTGATTGTGTGTCATGTTTTTGCCTAAAGTAGGTGCCACTACTCAAACTTGAAATTTCTGGTTTGATGGTAATCAAGGGTTGCAAGATTACTTGGAATACTTTGTTGATTCCAAGTATTTTTTTCCCTTTTGGATGTTCGTGCAGATAGTACACGAGAATCAAGGATGTGGTGCACATTTTATTTCTTTTCTAATTCAAGCTTACAAGAGGGCTTTGCCAGTTTACCTTCCAGTTTATTTAGTTCCTGCACTAATTGTACATCGTCAAGGGCTCTTGAAAAGGTACTCAACGTTGGTTTCTTAATGACAAAAGTATTTGTCTTTATCTTTGGTTTCTTGGATCATGATTGCTAAAATCTGAAGCATTATATCTATATTTTAGTGTAGTTGTTACTATACTAAGCAATTATTTTATTCATTTCCATCATGATAGTCCATATTGCTTTTAGTCCATTTTATTTCCAAGCTCTATAATTGTACAATCATCTTCCTTCAGCTCCAGTTATTACAACATTTTGTGGTACTTTTTGCAGACCTAACACAATTTTAGCAAAGGGTCTTCTTGGTACGGCAAGGTCGAGTCTATTTCTCTCCGTGTATTGTTCATCTGCCTGGTAAGAACTGTTTTGACTTGTAATAGCATGTTATTGTCTTTGTTATTATTTCCTCGTTTTTCTAGGCCTTTTTATCAGACGTGGTTAAGCCCCCTCTAGCTTTGAATGGTCATTTATCTTAAAGATGCATGTATTATTTCATTGCTAGGTTATGGACATGCCTCCTCTTCAGGCTGTTCAAGAGATGTAACATAACCATGGTGGCACTGGGAACGGTATAGGACCATTCAATTAATTTTCTTAACCAGGTGTTTACTTCTCCCACTATAAAGTTAACATAAAATCTTTTGGCAGTTACCTACTGGTCTGGCCCTGGCAATTGAGAAGAAGAGCAGAAGGATAGAGATTTCACTCTACTGCCTTGCTCGTGCACTTGAGAGTTTCGTCACGTGCATGGTCGATGTTGGGTATTTGCCTCGGTCTAAAAATTTAAAGAGAGCCGATGTGGTGATTTTTAGCATTGCAACTGCAATTATCATGCATTGTTATGCTATAGAGAGGGATGTCTTCCGATCCAAGTACTTGAATGTTCTTGATTGGGTGTTTGGTGTGCCTCTTCCCCCATATGAAACCACTCCTCGCAAGAACAGGAGAAGCGATTCCAGCTAGCTATTATGTGTTGGTATGGCATGCCTTATCACCATAAGGAACAGTCTCATGTTGTGATGAATAATGGATTATTCATTTTTCCCTTTGAATTTAAGATGGTTGATGTTAGTAAACCATTCTTTTTCGTGAGAAACGTCTGTACACAATAGATGTCATAAAACAAATTTCTCTTTACACACCATATTGCCACAGCAAATCTACTCTGAAGAGTAATATTAACCGCTCTTGAGAAATTCATATTTCGTCAAGGCCTTCTAAAATTGTTTCCAGGTAAGGTCATCTGGAATGTTTGCAGCAAATTACGGGGCTCAACCTTGACTTGTTGGCATTTCAAAATAGATATTTTTTGCCACCATATAATACAACAACAAACCTAGCATGATCCCACAACGGGAGATGATGGTGTGTACACAAACCTTTGTGAAGGTAGAGAGATTATTTTGGATAGATTCTCGGCTCAAAAAAACTATGATAATAATAAATTCTTTGTGAAGGTAGAGAGATTATTTTGAATAGATTCTCGGCTCAAAAAAACTATGATAAGAATAAATTAAAAAAGGAACAACAAAAGATACAAAACTGAACGTTCAATAATTTCCGAACAAAGAAGTTCTGATAATCACTCCATAATATCAACAAGGCTATCACATTGCAATCAAAATGATGAATCATAAGTCGCTTTGAACTAACTCCTTAAACCCTAATATCAAAACCCTAGCCCTCATTTCCTAAGCAAAACACATCAATACCCAAAAAGAGAAATAAAAATCAAACCTCATCTTCATGAAGGAGCATATTAGGAATACCTTTAGTGACAGGAAATTTGCGGCCAGTCTCGGGACAAACCAAGGCACCCTCTTCAAGATGAAGCTCAAGAAGCGCATGGTGGAACTTATGAAGAAAATCATCAGACTCGAGCATAGCCGCATCAGCATTTTCAGGCAGCTCGGCATAGCCCATGGTTCTAGAAGCTTCCGCCAATGCCTTCCATTCAATCTTATAAAACATGTTCTTGAGGAAGTCGATGTTGAAATCGACCTCCTTCTGTACCACTTTCTCAACCTCAATCTTCAGCGGGAATCCATTTGCGACTCCCTTGATGTTGGATGATAGCATATTGTGAGTTAATAGCCTCATCTGCACATGAATTTCATAAATTAAAAGTAAATTTGCAAAAATTCCCAATTGAAAAATACTTAACCATTTACTTTTCAATATATGAAGAGATTGCCGCAGGCAAGCCAGAAAATAGAAGCAAAAGTTAACTTAGTATTACTTGGAAGTAGGAACGATAATTAGGGGAGGGCGCTCGGTACGGTATTTAAGAATTACTTCGGTATATCAGTATTTGGTATATCAATTGTCCATACCAAATACCATACCAAAGTAGTTTGGTATGGTTCGGTATTTCTAGTTTGGTTCAGCACGATTTCGGTAGACAACCAAACTAAACTGAACTAATTTTAGCATTAGTTTAAAACGTTAACATAGCTGGCCAAAACAGTTTTCATTACAACAACAATAACAAACCCAGTATATTCCCACAAGTGACCAAAACAGTTTTCATTCTTTCACTAAAAAAAATTTCCAGCACCCAACCTTGAAATAGGAAAGCACTGTTATGCACGGATGTTTAGCCTCAACTACGCTTTGTAGTCCTTGTATTTTTTCAGAAAGCAACTGTGATTAGAGTTAGAGTTCAGCGAAATGATATGTTCTGACATTAATTTTGATATAGTACAATTAACGATCCCTTTGGGGCTGTATTGCACGCTGCAAAATATATACTGCAGAAGCCGAAGTAGAGGAAGCATCAAGTACACACAAAGAGCAATTTCGCTCTCATCCAAAATACAGATATAAATATGAAGCCTAACACGGAAATGTGCAAAAGGCACAATCTCTTTCCTTTTCCTACTGGGTGCTTGATATATTTCAGATGCAGCAAAAACAGAGAGGGCATAAACCTAGAGCTAGAGCCAGAATCTACCAAAATGATGAATACTGAGGAATGAGAACCTGTTGAGTGTTGAAAACTTAAATTCTTGCCAAGAGGAGTCGTCGTCGAGGACGGAGATATGTCGTCGAAGCAGTCCCAGGCTCGCAGTCGTCGAATCGAAGAAGTGAGAACCCTAACCTAACGTCTGACTTGAGTCTCACAGTATTGGTTGGGCTTAGGGTTATTCTAGTACTAGGTGGGTTTTTAATACTATTTCATTATTTAGTAGCATGTGAATTATATCTTTTTAAATTTAAGAATAATTTAAAGTTTTTATTTATCCTTAGTAAATTAATTTCAGGCCGTAGAAATATCTATAGCACATTTTAGACGACAAATTTGAATTTTTTTTATTTCTTTCTTAAACAAAATACCCGATCAAATATCATCATATAAATTGAGACGAACGAATTAACATATTTATAAGGTGATTTACTGGAAAAAAATTAAACCTTAGGTTATTAGTGTATACGAAGAATAAATTTGCCTCGTTTGTACTTGCACATGCTATGTTACTATTGACAATATCGCACTGTATTTGTTAAGAATTTTTAACTAAAATCAATTTTTGTACTTCTTGTTCATAATAGGTAAGGTAAAAGAGTAGTATGTGCCTAAGAAAATTATCGGGAAGTCATTTAAATGGAGGTAACTCATGTGTCTGGTCCATTTGCTGGAACAAGGACTTTGATCACCTAAGCTAGAAGTCTAGAACCAGTCAATCGTCCTAGCAAAATTAGGATGATAACATCACTTGTGATTTAAATTGCAGAAGACAATTTTTTGTTTTAGCTCTTCATTCTATAACGTTTTTTTAATTACTATCTATTGGCGTTTAATAATGACTTTTTCTTTTGTGATTAAAGTTCGCAAAAAACGGTTAAGCTATATACTCTTGGAAATTTTTTATTCATACCTAGGGTTCGAACTCTAGGTATGGATAAATCCTTCGTAGGGAGCGCTTTCTCTGAAGGGATCTACGCAGCCTAATCTGAATATAGTCGGGTTCTATCGCGAGTATTGGATATGGAGTGGGAAACCAAAAAGGGGAAAAAAATACCGCAGTCGCTATTTTGTAATTGTATTTTGAACATGTAGATTGATTTTTGCAACTGCTTAAAATTTCTCAGTTGCATTAGTTACCAGTTGTTGAAGTTATATTAATTTTTGATAATTAGAAAATAATTTTTTTGCCTCTTTTGAAAAATTTGCATATAATTCATATAGAGTCATAGATTAGGAGATTGTATTTATTAATCTCAAATATTTTTTTTCATTCTAAGTACCAATCATAAAAAGAATAATATGTTCTATAATATTATAGAATAAGATTTTATAAACCTTGTGAATTACTTATCATCAAGTATTGTTTGACCAAAAATATGAACCTTTGGTTAAATTAACTTATGTGATATATAAGAGGTTAATTCTAGTTAAAGATAATAAATTCAAATATAAAATTAGCATACATGGATGATGTAGGACAGTGTCGGGACAGGTTTAATGAAACATGTATTTAATGTTTCAAGGCCAATAATGGAATGAGAATAACAAACATTAAATAACAATAAATAACACTAAATGTAAATAAGGAGAATACTTCACCCAATATTGAATGAGATAGATGATTCTTCTTTTTGACAATGATGAATGGCAATTAACTATGAGAATATTGGAGACTTTCTGGCATCTGACCGGAAAAGTATAGAATAATCAACAAGACGAACCTCTTTGGAAAGATGATATTTGTATTTATCTAGAGAGTCTGCTTTTCAAGAGAGTTCTTATCAGAGAATCTTTCATGCCCCTACCTTATCTCTCTCTTTCTATTTATATAGGACATACCTCTAATCAACCCCAAAAATACAAGTACAGAGGATATTTGATGGAATATTCTCCTAAAGATCCTATTACAAAACTAGCTGTTACTGTTGCTCTTGATATTTGACCTCGACCGTGATCGAATGCTCGGTGATGAGTTCCATTAGTCATTAGTCGACCTCGACTAAATTACTTCTAGTAATACCTCTTAGTGCCGAGTATCCTTAGTCAGATTTTGGCCCATACAGTTAATCCCTCCGCTTATCGAGGTATTCTCTTGGACGACCTCAATGAGTGGATTTCACTAGTCGTAGTTGAGAGATTTAAGTGGAAAGGCCGAGTAGTATCGCTCATGGCGAGGTGATAACGTGGCGCTTTGTGAGCCATATCTTACCATTACATCAGTTCAGAATGACGTCATGACATCATGCGTCATTATTACGCATTTTCCCGAGGTGCTACGTCATTTCCTGCGCCTCTTCCATTTCAATGTAGCAACAATTTGCATTCTTGATAGAGGTGACTGGATTTCTTATAAATAGGGACAGAAAATCCTTTATTTGATTCTTTGTGTTTTCAAGCATTCGAACCCCTGTATTTTTCTTTCTTCTTCCCAGTACTCTTGCTTTCGTTGTTCCTGCCTTTACATCCTTATTTTTCTTAGTTTCAGCAACTTCTGCTAGTCATACCTCCTTTGTACTTGCATTTTCTTCTTATATATACCACCAAAGATGGCTAACACATCTTTTTCTTCCGGGTAGACATCTTATCCGATTCCACTGCAGTGAGCATACTAGCTCATGACGATATGACTACCATTATTGCAGGGGATTAGAGATTACCTACGGTGGAGGAAATAATTCCTCGTAGGCAGAAAGCTAGGTCTGATTTCTTGAAGTTGCAAGAGGATGACCCCGAAATTTTTGAATCGTCGATGACAAAGGCGGCTTTCACCAAATTTAGGGCCAGATTCAAAATTCCCACCCATATAGACCCAATCCCCGCTGGGCACGACGTGGTGCAAATACAACGCCCAGGGTATTGCGCCTTCTACGAGTACCCATTCCGCGTGGGCTATTATTTTCTTATTCTTCCCCTGGCCGAATAATTCTGCCGCTATTATCGCGTGTGTCCAACCCAACTTTCCCCCCTACATATACATGCTCATCCGCCTGGTCTCGAAATTCATAGAATTAGCTGGGGTCGAGGTGACACTTCGCCACTTGATGCATCTTTTTGCCCCAAATTTTCATAGGGGAACGATGTTACACCTCCGCCAACGAGGCAGCAAATGCCTAGTGGTAAAAAGAGACGATAAGGTCAATCCGCCAATTCTGGCTCAATTACTTCTATGTCAGAACCGAAGATGTAGTGATTAATATAAGCGGGTTCCCTGATCTTTGGAACTACACCCGTAAGTAACCTTCCGTTGCCCTTTATTGTACTTTTTGCTGGTCGACTCTTGTTATATTGACTCATTTCTAAACGCATTCGAGGTCAAACCCCCTCTTTTGGTTGAGGATATTCACGAATAGGTTAGTCAGGTCCTTCTTCATAAAATGAGTATCCGCGAGTGGTCGGCCTTCCACGAGAATTTCGGACCCGCCACCCAATAAGTCTGCTTACCTCAGGCATTTGTCGTTGTCTTTTTTATTGTATCTTTGCGGGTACTGATTATTTTTCCTTTATTTTGTCTTCAACACGAAGAGGTTCGAGGAGGTCAAGGGCCCCTACTCCCGCGTTTCAACAAGAGACTAATGCAAAGGGATCTACCTCGACTGCGACCGCAGCTGGGTCTACTCAGTTATCTGCCTTAGATCGGACTTTGACCTTAGCTAGACCAACTCAACCATCATCGGCTCCAATATCTAAGACTCTACCCCTTAATGTACTGCATTTGGTTGAAGAGTCTTCCCAGAGTGAAGAGGACTTGTTCCGCTCAAGAGGAGGTCGGTGGATGTCAGCAATGAGACAGTTAGAGAGGTGGACCCTATAAGGAGCGACCGTGAGCCCGTTGTGGCTGCGTCAGAGCGATGCGAATCTATCAACAAAACTCTGCTGCATACGGGAGTCATAGAAGATATTCCTTTACCCAAGGTTGAGGTTGAAGTTGGAGGGTTGTCTGAGGCTGCGGACGCTGTGCTGAGAAACGATCCGTCATCCTCGGGACCGGTTAGCATTCCTTCATCGGCTGAGGAGAGAGGAAAGGATATTGCCGAGGAAGGTTATTGTAAGTACGTGATTTTTGCCTTATATGAATTATTCCCATAAATTCAAAACAAAATAGTTTCTTTCAGTGTTTGTAATTTTGTGGATTTTCGTAGCATTTTCTGTTAATTGTGTGTATTTATGTGCGCATTTTTAATTTAACATAAATTCATAAAAATACAAAAAATGTAAATTTTCATTTAGGATTTAATTTTACATATTTTTAGAATTAATTAGTAACTATGAGTTTACAAAAATCACAAAAATTGAGTTATTTTTGCTTTGTTTAATTTTTAGCTTCGAATTTTGTGAATTTTTTTAAATTAGTATTTTATTAATTTCATTGATTGTTAATTGGAGATTAACATGATTTGGTAGGTTAATTTGATTTTTAGAATTGATTTAGGGTTTTTAGTTTAATTAAAAAAAAAAGAAAAGAAAAAGATAAGAAAACAAATTTTTTTTAAAAAAAAATGAATTGGGAAAAGGCTGTTGAGCCAATTTGGCACAGCCCAAGCTATTAGCCAATCAATTCCTCCTTAAACCCGCCGAACCACCCATAGATCCAACCCAAAATCCGGTCAGTCTCCATTCAACTCCCAAAACGGCCCTGTTTAAGCTAAAGCCAATCTAAACTGTCGATGTTATAGGATCCTACCATTAGGAACTGGGGAGGAAGTGACCCCCATCTCGTCTCTTTCAGAGACTAGACACCTTGAACCCTAAATTCGCCGGCCCCTTTCCCCGCTTGAAGCTTGGCGGCGCCACCTCTTTTCTCCACCAAAAACACACCCCACACCCACCTTCATCCCTACATTCCGAATCTGCAAACACTTCCCATCAAACAAGCTTGGAACTTCTCGAATCTTGATTTAAAAGAAAAACCCTAGCGCCGTCCTTGTTCTCTCCGGTGGCTGCGCTATCTCTGTTCAAACCCAAAGTCACACCCATGAACCTCCTTCTTACCCTCATCCCTCATCCCCATTTGGTTTCCCTCAATTCCCACTCCAATGGTTCGAATCTCAAATCAGAAAAAACCCTAGTTCCACAAATCCAAATTCAGCGGGTTTTTGATGGTTCTAGGCTATAACAGCCCTTAATCGTGTGTTTTCACATAAAAACACCCGATTAAAGGCTGTTCTTGTCGAGAAAGTCGAAGGAGGTTTTCAAGCTGTTTCAAGTCTGTCCGTGCCTTTAGGTATTTCTCCGGTTTTCTTTTATTTTTTTCTTTTTTTATTGTCGTCTGCTTCTTCCTCTTCTTCTGAATTTCTTGGTGTTTTAAGATCATCCTTTTCATATGCATGATTTGTCTAAAGAAGCTTTTTATTTTTAATTAATTGGTTTAAATAGTCTGTTTATTAGCTAGTTTCAATATTCAGTGATGTTAGTTCAATAATTGGATAAAAAAGAAAATAGGCTCGGATTGCTTGTATTTTCTGCTTGTTTCATTTCAATTCAGAAACATTGGTTTGATTGTGTTTGGGTTGGAGGTTTATACCTTTTAGTTTTGTTTTGGGCTGTTCGTCTAATGGATTCAACCCGGGGTTAATTTGACCCATAGCCCATTTGAGTACAATCTAAATTTCAGGGGTTGTAGGGTAGTTTGGGGAAATTGGGGTAGGGAATCTTGCTGTAACAGAAATAAAAGCTTCTAGGGTGGGATTTTAATTTGAATTTCAGGATTTGGGTAGTATAACTTGGAAAACAAGTCAGGATTTTAGAGACTTCTAAGCTAAAAGAAGAATTAAAAAGGGACTGAAAAGGTAAAAATAAATCTGCAAGGCTGCCGTAGTAACTTGCCTATAAAGGTATTGTTACTTGGGGTTCAATGGAGAATTCCAAGAGCTAAGAAATCCCTGAAATCCTAGACGGCTTAAAAAAATACAAAAACTACTATTCTGTTGAGAAAAATTCTGGGAAATTCTTGTGATATTCATTCTGAGATAATTTCTGAGCAACTGAAGGTCAAAATGAGTTGAGTCAGTTGGTGTTCAAGTGTTTTTGGTTCATTTCTGGTTCGATTTTGACTGTTGTGCTTTATTAAATGTTGTTGCTGGCTTGAAACTATTTCCAAGTTGATCGTTCCTTATTCATTTCTTGGCTAAACTTGTGTTTAGTTAGCTGACCTTTGCTGAAACACATGCTGCTACAGTTGGTGTTCACCTTTTATTTTTGTTGTGATTTCCAGGTATTCCCCTTGAATATGTAATGGAATGGAAACTAATTTGAACGTGTATGAGGATTTGGAAATGTGAAACAATAGATTTCTGTTGATGACCATGCAATTCAGCTTTATATTGTTTATGTTTAGTTATTTGATATAGATGTTTCTTTATGAAAGCATATTTTAGTTTTGAATGCTGGATTTAGGCTCCGTTGGAGTATGAGAACCGCATGATCTAGGTATTCCAATACTTGTAATAATTGGACTGTGAGTGATTGGGTTTTTGGATTGAATTAGTTCTAATTAGGAGTTACTTAAATTGTAATGCTGGATTTATGGTTGGTTTGGATATGTTTTAAGTTGCTTTAAGCTTCCTGGTAATAAGAGAAGTGAAATGGAGGTCACTTAGGACTGATTTTCTGAAGATCTCGTATTAGTTCTGTTAAGTACCAACTTACTGTTTGTATTCAATTAGATATTTGAAAAAGATAGTTTCAAATTTGATTTGAATATGGATATTTTAAGTGACTATCTAGTCATTGTTTTTCAATGAATTTCAACTTCAGTTGTGTGAATGATTTGAATGTGGTTAGGTTGAAAATGGTTTTCAGTTAATTGTTAATCAGTGCTCCAACTATTAGTGACCGTAGATTTAACTTTGTGGTTTACCCATATCAGGTTGAGTGATCTGTAAGGTTTAGTCCATTTGCCATTGCATTTTCTTCAGAGACTTGGGTGTCTTTTGCTGTTTTCCAGGTTCCACACCATCCCCTTTCCCTGAGGTGAAGTAACGCGGGCTCGGCCCCCCTTATGTTGATGTGTGGGTTCAAACCAGGGACCCCATTGCTTGCTAAAGCCGTCTTGCTTCAATTTGGGTTCCCTCGTGGACCCTAGCTTGGGCTAATAGTGATATTTAATTCAAAAGAGCACTACATCTAAAGGCTATTAGGCCTCACGATGGGCCCAAACTTTTAACTTCAATCCAGTAATTCTTTCCCTCAAAATATATTTTGTTAGCTTGCATCATAGTATAATCTTGACCCTTTAATGATTAGATAGTTGAGTTTTCTTTAATTAATGGGGGTGAGCAAATATTACTTAATACAAGTAGTTTATGGCCCTCCGAGCTGTAGTTTGAATATCCTTTAAAAAATAGAGTTGAGGTGTGCCACGTCGAATAAAGTCTCAAATGCATGGTCCTTGTTTAATTATATTTTTTAAAATGCTTAGAACTCGAGGTGTGACATTTAACAAATTTCCATGGCCCTCGCAAAGTTAACAACGCGTTAGTTGCTTTAGGCTTGTTATTTAATAATATTACTTTGTTAAATTTGGGTGTACATTTCATGTGACCCAAATTCAAATCCTAAAACGTTGAATAAAATGCGTTCCGGATTGCGGGTGCATTTCATGTGGCGCGATCCAAATACATATTTTAAACGATGTTCAATCTTTTTTAAAAATTGAACAAAAGTGGTTAAAAGCTAAAATTTGCACATAGGTTCAATATATACTAAAATCAGATAATTAAGCCGAATACAATAGTTGAGTGACCGTGCTAGAACCACGAAACTCGGGAGTGCCTAACACCTTCTCCCGGCTTAATATAATTCCTTATTCGGATTTCTAGTTCGCGGACTCTTAAACAGAGTCAACATTTTCCTCGACTCGGGATTTAAACCGGTGGCTTGGGACACCATAAATTATCCCAAGTGGAGACTCTCAATCTTTTAATAATAAATCCCATTTCAATTGTCTTTTAATTGAAAAAACTCCTTTGTACCCTTGCGAGGTAGGTAAAAGGAGTGTGACAGCTCTGGCGACTCTACTGGGGATAAGAACCCATAACTTTGGTTCAGGGTTCACAATTCGAGCTCAGTTTAATTGTATTATTTTGCTTTATCTGATTTTATTATATGTTAGGGCCTAATGTGCTAATTGTTGCTTTTACCGCTTTGATATTCCGTGAACTGTATATAAATTGCTATGAAACATTTCTTCTCTCTAAGTCTTCTAAATCATGAAGGAGTGTGCACTTCGTGCGGCTTCTTTTCTGTTAGAGTCATATATCCCAAATTTTAGAATGAGGCTCGGTTAAGTTGCAAAACCGGCAAAGCTTCTGTATTCCCGGTACGCTGCCCCCCTCCGGCTCAAGTTATCCGCTCGGGTAAGCCAGGTCTTAAACAATAAACCCAGGTTTGAACTAGTATAACAAGACCTCATGCCGGATCCCTAGTAGGAACGTTTGCTTGCATCATGTGCATTTGACTTTGGAGACTCAACACAGGGGTTGGGTCTGTCTAGGACAAGTGTACCAAAAATCGAAAGACCATCATGATGCATCTTACTTGCTACTTGTGCCTTTATTTGCTTGGGACATGCATGCCGACCAACTTCTAAATATTGGGAAAAGTTGAAAATAGAAAAAAAGCAATGTAGAGGGAGGTTAATCACCTGTTTTAAAAAACCAATGTCCAAATAGTGCTGAAACTCTGCCGAATTTTTGAGAAATATGAAATAAAAAAAGAGAGTCTTTTTTTCAAGAAATAGTTTGTTTTATTTGCCGAACTTCGCCAGTTTGATTCTCATAGGGTGTGGGATACGCATGCAACCCCCATCGGGTCCAACTTTCCATTTTGCAAAATAGACCAAAAAAGAACAAAAATTTTATTTTTATTTGCAAATAAATAAGGTGATGCCACTCTTGTCAAAAAAGTCGAATGTCCCTGAAGGGGCGCAGGAAGGCTGCTTTTGCAAGAACAGTCGCCTTTAGTCATTTTTTTAAGGTTTTGGCCGGCTAGCCAACACAGCCTTAAAACCTTCGCTTTCGAAGTGATGAAAGGCCGTATTGGCAAGGCCGGATATTTTTATGAAAATTTTGAAAAAAATGTTCATTTTTCTGGATTCAAAATGAGTCGTAGTTTTCTTTTAATTAAAATCATCCTAATAAATGTGCAGGATGAGCATAAATTGAACCTTTTTCAGTCCGTGAAGAGATCCCTTTGGAGCTACATATGTGGTGTCATGATTTGAGGGACGACAATAAGAAAGTTGTGACAAAAGCATTGGGTGGGCTTATTGGGCTTTTGAAGGTTAAACCAAGAAAGAACATAATCGAGTCCGTGATACCATTTTGGGACACGACACACAATGTAATTCATTTTGCTGACTTCGAGCTAACTCTTACACAGGAAGAAATAGCAGGTTACGCTGGTTTTGGGGGGAATCTTAGAAATCAATATCTGGTGGCACCTAGAAAAGTAACCCCTCATAAATTTTTGGACTTATTAAGCATCACTCGGGACGTCAGAGACGGAAGTTTGGCCAAAAGATTCTATACCTTCCTTTTCTTGCATCGACGTTATGGGAATCCCCGCATTTTTGAAACGCCAGATACTGGTCTTACTCATGCATGAAATCAAGAAAAAATGGGAAGCTCGTAGAGGTTTAGCTTTTATAACAACGTTCCTGGGTCTTTTGATTTGCCCCCAAAAAGACGGGAATATAGAGTTGGGACTCGTAGGATAACTAATTTTATTATGAAGAGGGCAGACAGGACCATAGTGCCATTGATCGTGGCAGAAATTTACTATGCTCTGACTCATTGCCGGGAAGGAGAAAAGTTCTTTGAAGGGTGCAATTTGCTATTACAACTGTGGATGGAGGAACACCTTTGCCATCGTCCAGGGTATCTAAATTGTGGTATGACCGGTCTCAAATGCATTGAAAAGAATGAAGAGCGGGTAAAGGGGTATGAGTTTTCAGAGGGTACAAAAGCATGGCATGACCATCTAAGATCTTTAGGTGCAAACAGGATCCAGTGGACGTTCAGATGGCTCTCGATCAATGAAGTAATTTATATGTCGGCTGAGGTATGTTTTCTACTGTTGATGGGCCTTTGGAGTATTCAGCCCTATGCTCTGCACAGAGTCCTGCGTCAGTTAGGCCGATGCCATACTATCCTGCATGATGAGGATTTAAGTCAGCAAGCTCTTAAGTTGAAACCAAAGGCCGCCTTTCCGGAAGAACAAGTGCGTCAGATTTGGCATCAATGCAGATTTTTAGAGCCTAGAACTCAAGTATGAGATATATCCAAAAGTGAGGTGGAGCCCAGCTACAGTTCCTGGTATGGCAAGAGATCCCGAGTTCATCAGGAGCTCGAAAGGCCCGCAAAGAGACCCCATGTCCAGCAATTTACTGACGGGGCACAGGTACATTGGGATTGGTTGGCCAAAAAAAAAAAGAGTATAGGGCCAAAATAAGCCAGTTGGAAAAGCGAGTCATGAAGCTTCAGTTTGAAAATGGGGGTCAAACCGGTACAGATGAGGGAGAAAAGAAAAATTTATCCAAAGAAAATGAGTCCATTCGAACCCAAGTTAAGAAAATGGAAGTAGCGGCAGGAAATCTTGTCAGAAGTTCCAAAGATGCAAAACTTATAAATAATCTGAGGCACAAAGTGAATGACTATAGTTTTGATCTGAACAAAACAGAAAGAGAACTAGCCGGGGCTCGAAAGCAATTGGCTAAAAACACGGAGGAACAAGACGCCTGGTTAAGCAGTTGAAAGAAGAGTATGACAATGAGGTTGCGAGATTAAATAAAAGGGTCATCACCACAGAAAACAAAATGATCAAACCGGCGAAAGAATTCAAGGCTTAAAGAGAACATTATTACACAGCATTGGCACAATTAGAAATAGATTTGGAACAACTTTAGGAGCAAAATCAAGTAGCCTAGCAGACATTGGAGGTCAGGGCCAAACAGATTGGGCGGTTGTTGCAAGAAAAAGGTGTCATCAGAGAGAGAATTAAAATCATCGCCGATTACATTGTTGTGAAGTGCCGAGCCTGTGAGGATATGACCTGCACCACCTTTTTTGTGGTAGTGATGACATTTGTTAAACAGATAATGAGTGACTTGGACATGTTTCAAAGGGATCTTGCATATAGGCCTGCGGCGAGACCGAATAATTTCCCACGGGAACCAGGAGCTTTACTGTATTCATGATTGTTATTTGAGTCTGTATTTCCTTTTCTACTAGAGTCTGTCTGTTTTTTTGAGTCTGACTTTCTTCCCGTTGGAGTCTGTCAGTTATTTTCGAGTCTGTATTTTCTTTTGTTGAAGTATGATAGTTTATGTTGGAGTCTGTATTTCATTTTTTTCATCAGAGTCTGTTAGTTTTTCAATTTTGAGTCTTTGTAATAAATGAATTTGCTTTTTATAAAATTGAAAATCCCAAAATATTTTGTTATCTATTTTACATTTATTTTTCAAGAACTATGCTTGGTATGATTCATGCGAGGTCATGATACGTAGGCAATCTCCATAGAATTTAATCGTAACCAAATAAAAAAGAGAAAAAAAAAGAAAGGAAAAACAAGAGGAAAAGAAAATAAAAAGAGAGAAAATTAGAAACCAAAAGAAAGAAACAATGGCAAAACAAGAGGGAGTGAGAGAATAAAAACAAAGAGAAAACAAAGGCAAGAACAAAAAAAATAAGAGAAGAAAGAAAGAAAAAAGAAAAAAGAAGTTTCAATCAGAAATAAGGAAAGTCTGGATGACGCAAGCAGCCGAGCAAATACATTAGAAACGGTTAACTGCTTAGGTGCATTCATTCCCAAAACGTACGGTTATCAGATCTGTTAAGGCCCTAACCACTAACAAAGTTGTTGTCGATGCATTAAGTCCAGGCAGGTGGTCAGTTGATTGGTATTCTGGCAACCCATTCCTATAACATCCCGTCAAAAGACAAGCTGATCATGACCAACCAGAAACTGGAGACAAGTATCATCGATCCATCAAAAGAGGTAGAAGAGATGGATGTTAATGCAATGAAAGAAGAGATGCATAAGTTAAGCAGCAAATGGCTGAAATGTATCAGGCCTGGGCAAAAGGGCAGCCACCATCGGTTTATCCCGCCAACCCGGCTTATGTTCCACCTTTGGCTCAACCTCATGAGCTCCCTGTTGTGAACTCATCTCTAGCTTTCCCCCTATATCAACAGTGGTACGACACCACTTCCCACACTTCCCAAGCCCCACCACCCAAACAAGTCCCATACCCTCCACCACCAATTACTCCCGTCGCCGTGGCACCCCCA
Organism: Nicotiana benthamiana; assembly: GCA_034376525.1. NCBI lineage: Eukaryota > Viridiplantae > Streptophyta > Magnoliopsida > Solanales > Solanaceae > Nicotiana > Nicotiana benthamiana. Next base: position 122,449,970 of record CM067336.1, read on the forward strand.
CCTGCCACATGACAACGATCTTCCAGTGAGCCTCTGTTCCAGACTCATGACAACCAGTACTACCCTTCCGAGCCTACTTTCAAAGTGCCAGAACCATATTTTTACACCCCTTATCTTGATTTCCTGCTGAAACTGAAAATCCACCCAAAATTCAGAACATGAGAAAATGATCAGAAAGGTCAAAAGTTTAGAACAATGGTTCAGAGATATAAGAGGGTTGGGAGGTCAAGTAAGTGTGGCCTATAAGGATTTATGTCTGTTCCCAGACGTTCAGTTATCAGCAGGATTTAAGATGCCTAAGTTTGTTCTTTATGACGGGTGTGGTGATTCGGTATCACACTTGAGAGGCTTTTGCAGTAAGATGAGAGGGGCAGGTGGAAGAGATGAGTTGCTGATGACATACTTCAACGAAAGTTCACGATAGGACCATGGTAGGTGGTACACCTTGGATGATTTGGCCCAAGTGTTCGCATGCCACTTTCAGTACAATCTTGAAATTATCCCAGACTGTCTGTTATTGACAAAAATTGAGAGGAAGTCCAGTAAGTGTTTAAGAGAATATGTATTCCGTTAGAGGGAGCAAGCTGCAAGGGTCGACCCTCTAAGGAAAGAGAGTGAGATGGTTGATTACTTTTTGCAGGCTTTGGAGCCTACTTACTTTGGTCATTTGGTGTCAACAATAAGCAAGTCTTTTAATGAGGTTGTAAAAATGGGAGGCATGGTTGAGAAAGGACTTATGTCCAACAAGATCATGAGTTATTCAGCAATCAAGGCAACCCCAGGCCTTCAAAACGGCATTGAGGTGTGCTTGGGAAAATTAGGAAAGAGGAAGTTGCGACAGTTTAGTCTGGAGCCTGGTTCGGGTCTAGAGGCCCATCACCTTACTATGACCATCCTCGAACCCACCACCAAAATTACCCCCACACTCCATATAGCTCGCCACAATACTAATACCCATTGCTAGATCCTCATTTTCTGTCCATCATGCACAAACCTATACCCAACCTCCTACTCACGCACAATGGCATGCGCCGGCTCCATAAAATCCATACCCAGCTCCACAAAACACTTATCAACCCCCAAAGGCCTACAGAAATCCCCCTGGAACAGGTTTTCGACCAAATCGAGCCTTCAAAAATGAGATATTGCAGAAGCAGAAGACTTTCACTCCATTGGGAGAATCATATAACAGTCTATTCCACATATTAAGGTAGTTGGGCATGTTGAATCCAATTTAACCTAAAATTCCAAATCCCCCTCCAAGAAATCTTGACCACTCAGTGAGTTGTGAGTATTGTTCAGGGGCCCCAGTACATGACATAGAGAAGTGTTGGAAATTGAAAATAGCCGTTCAAGAGCTTATTAATACCCATCGGATCAAGGTTCAGGTCCTCGAGGAACCTAATATGAATAAAAATCCATTGCCAGTTCACCATGAGACCCATAAGATCGAGTTGATACACAAAAAAGGGGAGCCTAAGAAACCCTCATAGACGGTAATGATGATATGTTCCAGCAAAGTCAGGCCAAATGAAAATTCAACCAGTGGGAAATCAACAGTGCAGTTAAAGAGACAGACAGTAAGCCAGCTGTGGTGGCTGAAAAAAGGTTCGTCAAGTATTGTTGCAGTGAAACCAGAGAAAGCTAAAGTGGTGGTACCAGGGGTAGCAAGTAAACCTGTTGTAGTTGTGAAAGGTGCTCGCACAGGGCTTGTTATTATAAAACTAGTAACCCAACTGCAAATAATCAACAGCAAAGCCATTCCTTGGAGTAATGAAAAAGTGGTAGTGACGTATAAAGGAAAAGAAGTTAGAGAAGAAGTTTGTGAAGCTCATGGTCCGACTCGTTCGGGGAGGTGCTTTGCCCCCCAAGAGTTAAGAAAAGTCAGAATCCCCAAAGATAATACGTTATTGGTAAAGAAAGCTGTGAAAGAAGAGGAAGCAGAAGAATTCTTGAGGAAAATGAAAGTGTAAGATTATTCTATTGTAGAACATTTGAAGAAGACACCTGCCTAGGTCTCATTGTTGATCCATTCAGATGAGCACCCGGGGGCTGAATAAAATATTGAATGAGGCCCACGTCCCTAACAATATCTCGCTGAAACACTTGGAGAAGATAGCAAATAAAATATTTGAGATGAATAGAGTTAATTTCTCCGACGATGCGGTGCCCGTGGAGGGAATTGAGCATAACAGGGCCCTTTATCTGATGGTGAAGTGCGAAGATTCTGTAGTCAGAGTTTTGGTCGACAATGGGTCTAGTGCGAACATTTTTCCTTTATCCATGTTGAACAAGATGAAAGTCGATGATGATAGAATCCATAAGAATTTCATTTCTGTGCGGGGGTTCGACGGCAGGGGCAAAGATTCAGTGGTGGCATAATACTAGAATTGACAATAAGTCCAGTGGAGTTTACGATGGAATTCCAAGTGCTATATGTGGCGGTTTCTTACAATCTTCTGTTGGAAACACGTTCTCAAGGCATTATACTAAACGTGTGTTTATATGTGTAGGTTTTGATGAATGACAAACAAGCGCAAATTGACATATGACGAAGTTCAAGTACAAGCGCACAATTGATATACAACGAGATTCAAGCTCAAGACCAAGTTTCATAGTTTTACATGAGTCGTTCTTAACTGTGATCTTGATCCGACAACTTGACTCATGACATGGCTTCTCTCGTAAAATTATTTTTACAAAATCATGCATATTTAATATAATGCTAAATGATTTTAAATCATGCATATTTACTTTAGCGAAAATGATTTTTAAACATGCCTCTATAATCTGGACTAAGATAATCGATTATGTACTTATGATAATCGATTATGTTAAGCCAAGACTGCATGACAATCGATTGTGAACTAATGACAATCGATTGTGTTAAGGCAGTGAGCATCAGATTTTTCAAATCTGCATGACAATCGATTGTGAACCTTATGACAATTGATTGTGATGAGGCAGTGTCCATCAAAGTTTTTCAACGCTCAAAATAATCGATTGTGAAGTTAATGACAATCTATTGTGATGAGGCAGTGTCCATCAAAGTTTTTCAACGCTCAAAATAATCGATTGCGAAGTTAATGACAATCGATTGTGAAGAGACAATGTCCATCAGATTTTTCAAAGTCACAAAATAATCGATTGTGAACATATGACAATCGATTGTGTTGAGGCAGTGTCTTCCAGACTTTTTCAAAGTTATTAAATAATCGATTGTGAGTATATAACAATCGATTGTCACGAGGCAGTGTCTAAATTGATTTTTCTAGACTGATAAATAATCGATTGTTAATATTGCACAATCGATTGTGAAGCTGACCGTTGTCGTAAAGTTTTCAAATACCGTCAGGTAATCGATTATTGATTTTGTATAATCGATTGTTGAAATTAAAATCTGGAAAGGATTTTTTGAACGTTGCTGAATAATCGATTATTGATTTTGTATAATCGATTGTTGAAATTAAAGTCTGGAAAGGATTTTTTGAACGTTGCTGAATAATCGATTATTGATTTTGTACAATCGATTGTTTTACGTAAAATCTGGAAATGATTTTTTGAACGTTGCCAATAATCGATTGTTGATATTGAATAATCGATTGTTGAGCGTAAAATCTGGGATTGATTTCTGGAACGATTAGCAAACAATCGATTGTGGATTCTTGACAATCGATTGTCACAGAGTAAAATCAGCAGTTCTTAATTGGCAATTAGGCAACGGTAATGCCAAGTTTTTCAACTATTAATACAGCTTCATTTCAGTGTTTTGAACACAACAACACACAACAACTGATCATATAATTGCTATAAGCTTGCATACTCAATTGCTTATCATTTTATATTCATTACATAAGTTTTTGAGAGCCAAACTCTTGTCGAAAGTTGTTGCGATCTTGAGCGTATTTTTTTACTCATATCTACTCATTAAGGAGTGTCTTGTTTGAGTGCTTAGTGTTTTGTACACTTGAAGAGAATTGTTATTCTCTTGTTATAAGAAGGAACTTGTGTTTTCTTGGTTGACGTCTTGGAGTGTTGTATCTCCGAGCAAAGGTAGTTGAGGCTTGTGTCCTCAAGTTGTGAAGGAACTTGTGTTTCCTTGGTTGAAGTCTTGGAGTGTTGTATCTCCGAGCAAAGGTAGTTGAGGCTTGTGTCCTCAAGTTGTGAAGGAACTTGTGTTTCCTTTGGTTGAAGTCTTGGAGTGTTGTATCTCCGAGCAAAGGTGTTGAGGCTTGTGTCCTCAAGTGGTAAAGATTTGTTAAGCACCCGGAAGCTTGACAAGTTAGTGGAAATCTCGAGAGAGTCTCTCGGGGACTGGACTAGCCACAGGTTGTAGTGAACCAGAATACTTCGGTGTGTTCTTTCTTATTTATCGCACTTATTTATTTCCTGTAAATTTTAAATTCCGCAAGTTTACGCTATTTTTATTATAACACTATTCACCCCCCTCTAGCGTTAAGCGTATTATCTAACAATTGGTATCAGAGCCCAACTCTCTGAAGACTTAACAGTTTGAGAGAAACTTCCATGGCTTCTACTCGTGACTCTTTTGCAGGAATAGGTGAAGGTCACTTTAACTTGTTGCCGCCAATATTTGATGGAAGCAATTACACATATTGGAAAGATCGGATTAGAATTTTCATCACAGCCGACAACTTTTATCTATGGCAAATCATCAAGCATGGTGAACAGATGACGACAAAAGTTGGGAAAGCCAAGGTAAGTGAATACAACACTAAGGCAATAAATATGTTGTATATCGCCTTGAATCAGGAAGATTATCAGAAAATTTTCCACTACAAATCTGCCAAAGAAATGTGGGATAAGCTTGAGGGAATGTATGAAAGCACACCTCAAAAAGCGGACAACTCATGTGATGAATCGACTGGCCGATGTCTCTTGGCAAACGAAGAAGAAGAGGTAAGTACGTCTAACTCTCACTCACTTGAAGAAATGCAAAATGCTTATAATAAATTATATAGTGAGTTTGTTAATGCTTCCAAGACCATTAAAGATTTGCAGAAAACTCTTTCATTGCAAGAAACAGATTTTCAAAAACAACTCTCATTGAAAGAAAAGAATTTGGAAAAACTGATTTTAGAAAATGAGAAGTTGAAAGAGGAAAACAATTTTTTCGGAAAGAGAAGCGCCGACCAGCCTGAAAGTTCTATTAAGAATTTTACTTCTTGCATGCATCTAAAAAATGAGGTAGAAAGACTTAAGGGCACCTTAGATAAGTCTAATTCTTCTCACAAAAATTTGAATGAGGTTCTTGTTAATTTGAAGTCAACCAAGCATGGCATAGGTTTTAAGAATGAGCCTAAAGAAAAGGTTGAAGCCAAACCACAACCACCTAAGGCTCAACCCAGGATTAATAAATCAAATGCTCATCCTAGAAATAGCAATCCTAGAACCAATATGCATGCTAGACCAAATACTAGAAGGAATGTTGAACATTTTAGGAGACCTAGAAACGACTTTCCACCTAGAAATAACTACCCTAGAAATGATGCATACTCTAGGCCAAACATTAGAAGGAATTTTGAACCTTTTAGAACACCTAGAAATGACTTCCAACCTAGAAACAATTATTCTAGAAATGCTGCTCATAATAGTAGGAGAAATGACTTTCATGAAATGCACAATAGCCATAGTGTCGAAAATAGAGTGAACAATTTTCGTCCGTCTAATTACTATGAACCTAGAAGGATGCATAATCCCAACGTGACTTGTCATTATTGCAGACAAATTGGTCATATTGCTCCTGCTTGTTTTACACGACATAGACATATCACTCAATTGCATCACTATGATATGCCTAACCCCCAAGGACCCAAAATGGCATGGGTACCAAAAGATCATTAATCTCTTTTGCAGGTATGCTTGAAGGCTACAATATTGTAGTAGATGCACCAAGCACAATACCTTATCGCATCAAGGGGGAATTTCGGCTAGTTATACTTTTTGACAAAAACCGAATTGATAATATATGCAAGCAACCGATATTAACATATGTGTTGGCCTTATATTGTTAAATTTTTTTTGATGTGCTTAATCATAATAGTTGATATGTGTTGAGACATCCTTGTTAATAATTAATATCAATTATCCTTGATGCATATGTTGAAAATTCGTTGTTAAACAACAATTGGTGTGTTAGCCTGCTTCTAATAAAAACATTTCTTTATGATTTGATAACTGTTATTTGTGATTTAAATAAATGTTAGTATATACCAGAAAAATAAATTATTTCCTTTGGTGTGTATTAACTGTTAGCATATTTTTGTCAAAAATTTTTTTTTTCACTCATGCTTTTGATAAATGCTATTTTTGGTTTGAAAAATAATTGATATATTCCTGAAATAAATGATTCATAAAAGTATTTCTGTTAAAAATTGACTCTTGATGAATGTATCTTTTGGCCTGAATAATGGTCGGTATATTCGACTTTTGGTTGACTTGTTATATATTAATGTTTGATATTTTTTAATATGTTTTCTAAAATAATATTTAGTATCACTGTTAATAAAATAACATTTGATACATTTGTTATGTTTGCCAACAAATGATTTTATCACCATTTTATAACAATTGGTATATCTATGGTTTGCTGGTATGTTTTGATAAACTTCTCATTAAGGAGGAATAGATTGCATGAATTTTATCTTGATGACATTATTGTTGTATTTCAAAACAACTTTCCATATCGGTAATATCATTCTTCAAAATTATGTTGATAACTTTTATGCTATTAATATTTCGCATTCCAAAACATGTTGAAAATGATATTGTATTATTTGCAACTAATGAGTTTTATGCAAGGAGTCTCTAAAATTGCATTTGAGATGTCCATGATGGACAAGCGAAATCTCCTCTCGGAGCTGCAAGTTAAGCAAATGAAAGAAGGTACGTTCATTTGCCAAGCCAAATATTGCAAAGAATTGCTGAAACGATTTGAAATGAACAATGCAAAAGCAATGGCGACTCCCATGAGCACATCCGATCATCTAGACAAAGATGAGAAAGGTAAGGAAGTCGACACTAAGAAGTATCGAGGTATGATTGGCTCTCTTCTTTACCTTACTGCTAGTCGTCCGGACATCATGTTTAGCGTGTGCTTATGCGCCCGTTATCAATCGTGTCCGAAGGAGTCTCACCTTACTGCGGTAAAACGGATTTTGAAGTATCTTGTTGGTACTACAAATGTGGGTCTATGGTACCCCAAAGGTTCTTCATGCCAACTCGTTGGCTATTCCGACTCCGATTTTGCTGGATGCAAATTGGACCGCAAGAGCACTAGTGGCACTTGCCATTTGCTCGGTAGCTCTCTCGTTTCTTGGTTTAGCAAGAAACAAGTAAGTGTTGCGTTGTCCACAACCGAGGCTGAATATGTAGCCGCGGGGAGTTGTTGCGCTCAAATCCTATGGATGAAACAACAACTCTTGGACTATGGCCTAAGTCTTGATCATATCCCTCTTGGATGTGATAATACTAGTGCCATATGCCTGACGAAGAACCCCCGTTCTTCATTCGCGAACAAAACACATTGAAATTAGACATCATTTTATAAGAGATCACGTTCTCAAGGGCGATGTCGAAATCAAATTTGTTGAAACCAAAGATCAATTGGCCGACATCTTTACAAAGCCCTTAGAGAAAGAGTCCTTCTTCCGAATTTGTAGTGAACTCGGGATTCTTGACTCCACGTTGATCTAAGTCATGCATTGCATTTTTTTTACATAATTACTGACTTGAGCATCGGAGACGTCTAATTCTATTTTGCATGTATCGCCCTAAAGGTAAGGGGAATTATAAAGAAATGGCATAGAACAATCGATTGTTACAGCAAATAATCGATTATTTTACTGTGCAGAAAATCGATTAGCAAGTATCACTGATTGATTATTTATGGTTTATGCTTATTATGCAGTTTTGTTTAACAATCGATTTTTTAGCTGTTTAATCAATTACCGTCTCAGCCATTCAGTACTGCTTTTTCACAACAATCGATTGTTTCATATATATAATCGATTATTTTCCGAGTCAGAAAATCACCGTGCACACTATGGCACAACAATCGATTACCATAATTTGACAATCGATTATTTCATGTCAGTAATACAAAAATCTGTTACCGTTTGGCTCTGCAATCGATTTGTGTCAGTTCCGAGATTCAGTCAAATCTTCATAACAATCGATTATTTTATTCCAATAATCGATTGTCTAACGGTCAGTGCAATTTATTTTTACCGTTTCTGACCGTTTTGGCTTTCAAATTTCTGCAGATTTTCATCATAAATGAAATGCCATTCTTCCCATTATAAATAGGCATCATATGTCTTCATTTTTATTCACTCAAGCATAAATTTTAGCTCTCAAACTATCAAAACTCTCTTAAGTTTCTTGCAAAGCTCACTACTTCCTATTAAAAATGTCGGGCCGTTACTCTAAACGTTCCCATTCAGCTAGGTATGGTGCATCCTCCTCTGCTGCCCCACCTCCTCCAAATTACCCTTATCAAGATGGGTCCATTTTACATTTTAATTCTGACACCGAGCTTACTCGGTTTTTAACAAAATTTGAAAAGCGCGACATTCTTCCTCCCCGCTTTTCAACAAGCAAGTATCTTGAATCATACGTCCCTGCTGCCAACATGCTTAAAGAATGCCAACTTCTTGACTTCTTATTTCTTACCTACCCTTACATTAATCCTCCATTGATTCAAGCGTTTTATTCAAACCTTCATGAGGATAATGATGGTGAGCTTGTGACAAATATTAATGGTGTTCAAATTCTTTTATTCGATGAAAACCTTCATTCCATTGCCCGTCTTCCTCGAAGTGGCGAAAACATTACTCGCTACATTAGAGAGGCGGGCGCCTTATTTGATGAGAAAGCTCTCCTAAACCAAATAGGTATTACATCTTATGATCCTAATCTATCCACTCGGTGTCCTACTATCACGGGAATGCTCCTCGAGTATCGTTTGATTTTCTATTTCATCACCCGAGTCCTCAAACCTCGGAAGCATAATCACACCACTCTTTCCCAAGAAGACGCTAAGCTCATGCATGCAATTATAACCGGAGCTCACATCAATTGGTGTAAGTTCGTCAAGATTCACATGCGTGACGCCATCGGAGATGATAGACCTATTCCCTATGCCCTCCTTATTATGAATTTTCTTGAAGCTTCCGGATTCAACATTTCCATCGGTCCTCTCAAAAAGAGCACCAAGAAGTGGGAAATTTCAGAATCCTCCTTTCCCCATGACGGCGATCATGTAGCTCCTGCTCCTCTTCCAACTCGTCGGTCGCGTCAGCCTCAAGAACCTTCTCTTCAATCCATTTCCGACCAAATTGCTTCATTGACCACCTCTGTCGGTCAATTGACATATGAGATCCATGGATATTTTGACCATGTTCATTATCCATATGTCGGTCTTGTTCCCTATGAAGCAGTGCCGGATGATGAGGCGGGAAATGATGATGAATAATTTCTTTATTTGTTTTTCTATTTTATTGTTCTATGTTCCCGTTATGTAACCGTTTTAAATAAATAAACAAGTTTTTTTTAATCTATATTTTTTTTGCTAATGGCAAAATGGGGAAGATAACGGGTATGCACTCTCAATATTTATTAGCTTAAATTGAGGGAGAACTAATTGCATACTTGTTGCATATCTTTACTTGTCTTGAATCGTCATTATGAATTGCTTAATATGCATATCCCGCTTAAAGTTTGCCATTATAAAAAAGGGAGAAATTGTTGGAAACACGTTCTCAAGGCATTATACTAAACGTGTGTTTATATGTGTAGGTTTTGATGAATGACAAACAAGCGCAAATTGACATATGACGAAGTTCAAGTACAAGCGCACAATTGATATACAACGAGATTCAAGCTCAAGACCAAGTTTCATAGTTTTACATGAGTCGTTCTTAACTGTGATCTTGATCCGACAACTTGACTCATGACATGGCTTCTCTCGTAAAATTATTTTTACAAAATCATGCATATTTAATTTAATGCTAAATGATTTTAAATCATGCATATTTACTTTAGTCAAAATGATTTTTAAACATGCCTCTAAAATCTGGACTAAGATAATCGATTATGTACTTATGATAATCGATTATGTTAAGCCAAGACTGCATGACAATCGATTGTGTTAAGGCAGTGAGCATCAGATTTTACAAATCTGCATGACAATCGATTGTGAACCTTATGACAATCGATTGTGATGAGGCAGTGTCCATCAAAGTTTTTCAACGCTCAAAATAATCGATTGTGAAGTTAATGACAATCGATTGTGATGAGGCAGTGTCCATCAAAGTTTTTCAACGCTCAAAATAATCGATTGCGAAGTTAATGACAATCGATTGTGAAGAGATAGTGTCCTACTATCACGGGAATGCTCCTCGAGTATCAAGATTGAATGCCAAGAAGCATATTGATGACGGAATTGCATAGACAAGCCAAAGACGAGTTCAAAAGTTCAAGACCAAAGACCCAAGGCGTAGGTCGTTAGGTAGAACAAATGTAAGAGCAACGTTTAAGGTTATCTCGTCTTTTGGCTCAGCATAGGTCATCATAAATATGCATAAAATCATTTTATCAAATCATATTTATCATAAACATATTTTAAATACTTCAAACAAAATGATTTTAACGTTTTCATTTTAACCAAAATGGTTTTTGAAGTAAGTTTTCAATTCTGGTATATTACATAGGTCATCATTAATATGCATAAAATCATTTTATTAAATCATATATATCATAAACATTTTTAATATACTTCAAACAAAATGATTTTAACGTTTTCATTTTAACCAAAATGGTTTTGAAGTAAGTTTTCAATTTTGGTATACTGTGGTATACACAGTGTATATCAATGGTATATAATCGATTGTAATTTCTAAATAATCGATTATCTTGTATCCGTTGCCAAAGTTTTGATCACTGGAACAAAATAATCGATTATGTCATCCAAATAATCGATTATTTTTGAGCAGAATCTCTTCCGATTTTGTAACGGTAAAAGGATAATCGATTATGCAAATCCAATAATCGATTATCCTTGCATAAAATCAGCATAATTGATTGCCAATTAAGCAACGGACATCCACCCTTTAACCCCTATAAAAAGAGGTCTTTTGAGCTGATTTTAAACACACAACACCTCCCAATATTGATATACATATTGACATTATTTGAGCATCATTTTAGAGCTTTTGTTGAGCCATTTGAGAGACAACTTTGAGTTGTTCATAGAGCTAAATTTGTATCTCTTTATCTACTCTTTTGAGAGAGTTCTTGTTGTAAAAGAGAAAGGTGTTTGAGAAGAACATATCTTCTCATTGATTGTCGGGTTCGCTAAGTACCCTAAGTCTTAGTGTGTGAAGTCATGTGGTGCGGCATCCACGAGCAAGGTTGAAGTCTTAAGGTGCGGTATCCTCGAGCAAGTTGAAGTCTTGTAGAGTGTACATCTACGAGCAAGTGTAGCGGTTTGTTAGGCACCCGAATGCTTAACGGAGTTAGTGGAATCTCGAGAGAGTCTCTCGGGGACTGGACTAACCACAAGTTGTGGTGAACCAGGATAAATTCGGTGTGTTCTTTCCTTGCTATTTTTATTACCGAATTTATTTTATTCCTGCATTTTTTAATTCCGCAATATTTATCAATATTCTCGTGCCGCACTATTCACCCCCCCTCTAGTGACGGGCATAAATCCTAACAATTGGTATCAGAGCCTAACTCTCTGAAAGCCTCAACCGGTTGAGAGCGATATATATTTTTTTGTTGAGAATATTGAACGCAGGAATAATGAGCGAAGGACACTCCACCGAGAGGCCTCCATTTTTTGATGGAAGAAATTATACATACTGGAAAGAGCAGATGAGAATCTTCATCCAATCAAATAACTTTCGATTATGGCAAATCATCAAGAAAGGTGAACAAATGCCAACCAAGAAAGTTGGGGAAATCATGGTTCCAAAGGAAGAAAATGAGTATGATGCCGAGGACATCAAGAAAGTTGAAAGAAATGCAAAGGCCGTCAACTTACTATTTTGTGCGGTGAATCCGGACGACTATCGGAAAATCTCTTGTTGCACAACCGCAAAGGAAATGTGGGATAAACTCGAGATCACTTATGAAGGTACGCCTCAAGTCCGAGAATCTAAAATTGATTTTCTAACACATGAATATGAACTTTTTAGAATGAGGGAAGATGAAAACATCGATGATATGTTCGAACGATTCTCAATGATCGTCAATGATCTTCATGCTCTCGGAAAAGTATACTCGAACAAAGATCTAGCTCGAAAAATCCTACGGAGTCTCACTCCCATATGGCGTTCCAAAGAAAATGCTATCCAAGAGTCGATAGGAATCACGGACGTCACAATTGATGGACTACGAGGTAATCTTAAAGCTTATGAAAGCACAATTCTTAATCCGTATCTTAGAAGTAATTCGAATATTGCCTTCAAAGCCTCATCCTCTAAAAGAGAAGAGGTAAGTGACTCGGAAAACGATGATGCTATTATTTCCAATGATATAATTGAAAAGTTTTATAAGTTTATGAAGAAGGAAATAAAGAAGGAAGAACCAAGTCCTTCATGTCAAAATTGTGGAAAACTTGGCCACACCAAATCACATTGTCCAAAATCAAAGGACAAGAAAAAGAAGAACCACCATAGGCGCGTATCATGGGATTCGAACAGCTCGGGCAATGAAACTGCCGCACTATGCCTCATGGCCAACGAAGAAGAAGAGGTAAGTATTTCTAACTCTTACTCGTTTGAAGAAATACAAAATGCCTATGATGAACTATATGGTGAATTTGTTAAAGCTTCCAAAACCATAAAAGATTTGAAGAAAACACTTTCTTTGCAAGAAAAAGATCTTGAGAAAACACTTTCTTTGCAAGAAAAAGTTTTTGAGAAAACACTTTCTTTGCAAGAAAAAGATTTTGAAAAACAACCTTCTTTAAAAGAAAATGATCTTTTAGAAAATGGCAATACTGTTCTTAAAAGTAAAATCAAAATTTTAGAAGAAGAAAATAGATTTTTGGACAATGACAATGTCGATCTCAAAAATAAAATCAAGGAGATGAATGAAGCCTCTTTATTTGTTCAAAGTTCTAATTGTTCTTCTTGTAGTTTCTTGAAAATAGAGAACATAGAACTTAGAAATACACTAGAAAATTGTAGTGCAAATGATTCTAAAACAAGTGAATTAATTAAAAAGGATGATAGAAATGAGGTTAAACCACCTAGAAACGACTCTAGGAATTTTGTTAATAAGTCTAAAACTAATCATTTTAGACCACCTAGAGACAATTCTAGGAATTTTATTAATGAGTCTAGAACGAATAATTTTAGATCACCTAGAAATAACTCTAGGAATTTCAACGCTTCTAGGAATAACGACTTTAGATCACCTAGAACGCATTTGGCTCAACCTAGACATATGCACAACCCTAATGTTATGTGTCATTATTGTAACCGGGTAGGACACATTGCACCCGTATGTTTTGCTAAACATAGAGATTCATATTTTGATTATAATTATTATTTGCCTAACCCCCAAGGACCCAAAAGTCGTTGGGTACCGAAAACCTATTTTTAGGTACGTTTGCAGGTGTGCTTGAAGACTACATTATTGTAGTAGATGCACCAAGCACGAAACCTTATTGCATCGAGAGGGAACGTCGGTTAGTTATCGTATTTTTGATAAAAAGGTAATAGTTGATATGTGCTAACAATTGATATTAATTATTGATTCATGTTTTTGATAAGTGTATTTTGAATAACAATTGGTATCAATTATTTTTATATTAAATGATTGATTCATGTTTTGATGAATATTTTTAGTTTAAATAACAGTTGGTATATTTGCGAAAAATGACCGTTATTATGGTTGGTATGTTTTTACTAACGTTTGGTACTATTTGATGTTGATATGATTTTTTTTTAACAATTGGTATCGTTAATAGTTTATATAACAATTGATATACTCTTTTTGCTAATGCCAAAAGGGGGAAGAATTTAGTAGATATGCATCGAATAAGGAGAAATGTCTTCACATTCTAGTATGCTTTAATTGAGGGGGAATATTCAATTAAGGGGGAAATTATATTGAATTATTGCTTGCATAAATTGTATGTTGAGATATAGCATTAATTTAGGGGGAATCCAATATGCATATCTCCTATTGTTTGTCATTATCAAAAAGGGGGAAATTGTAGAAAATCACTCTATCTATGATATGTGCGCTTTGGTTGTATGAGCATGATTTTCAGGTATCGGTTTTGATGAATGACAAATAATGAAGTCAAGTGTCAAACAACGATATTATATGACAAACAATCAAGAGTGAATGCCAAGAAGCATATTGATGACGGAATTGCATAGACAAGCCAAAGACGAGTTCAAAAGTTCAAGACCAAAGACCCAAGGCGTAGGTCGTTAGGTAGAACAAATGTAAGAGCAACGTTTAAAGTTATCTCGTCTTTGGCTCAACATAGGTCATCATAAATATGCATAAAATCATTTTATCAAATCATATTTATCATAAACATATTTTAAATACTTCAAACAAAATGATTTTAACGTTTTCATTTTAACCAAAATGGTTTTTGAAGTAAGTTTTCAATTCTGGTATATTACATAGGTCATCATTAATATGCATAAAATCATTTTATTAAATCATATATATCATAAACATTTTTAATATACTTCAAACAAAATGATTTTAACGTTTTCATTTTAACCAAAATGGTTTTTGAAGTAAGTTTTCAATTTTGGTATACTATGGTATACACAGTGTATATCAATGGTATATAATCGATTATCTTGTATCCGTTGCCAAAGTTTTGATCACTGGAATAAAATAATCGATTATGTCATCCAAATAATCGATTATTTTTGAGCAGAATCTCTTCCGATTTTGTAACGGTAAAAGGATAATCGATTATGCAAATCCGATAATCGATTATCCTTGCATAAAATCAGCATAATTGATTGCCAATTAAGCAACGGACATCCACCCTTTAACCCCTATAAAAAGAGGTCTTTTTAGCTGATTTTAAACACACAACACCTCCAATATTGATATACATATTGACATTATTTGAGCATCATTTTAGAGCTTTTGTTGAGCCATTTGAGAGACAACTTTGAGTTGTTCATAGAGCTAATGGTGTCAATGACATCATTGACACCATTAGGAGTTGGCAGGATTTAGGAAATCAATTGATTTTAGAAGCAAACGTTAATTTCAGACAAAAAGTCCATTAAAAGAGAGTCAAAGCTGCAGACGAGTTTGAAAAGGCTTATGAGTAAGCCGCATAAATCAAGTAAAAGGGATATGCAAGAAGGGCAGTTTAAAAAACCTTAAAGAAGTTTTTTTAAAGCACTGAACTTAGGCAAAATCACAGGTTCAGTATAAAAAAATAATTTACAAGTTCAGAGTGTTGTGAAAGGGGCAGACCTGGGCCCGTTCTGAAATAAAGAAATTTGGGACAAGATGAAAACTGAGACGTTTGAAAGCATTAGGCGAGTCTCAACGTATGACTTACTTATTAACCGTTTAGTTACAACTTGTTAGAAGGCCTACTATTTTTTGCCTAGCGTTTATATAGTTCCTATACACATGCTTTCTAGGCGAGATTAAAAATGCGGAACCTATAAGCATGATTTCTATATGAAGTTGATACAATAACAAAAAAAAAACCTATAGCCATGACATCTATATGGTGTCAATGCAATCGTGCAAAATAGGCATGGTAACGGTATGTCATGGATGTAATAAAGTAAGGTCCTAATACATGGTCTAACTGATGCAAGAGACAATACACCCGTAGTCATGATTTATATGATGCAAGAAAAGTAAATCCTTATAGGCATGATTTCTATATGATAATGATAAGCCTATAGACATGGTATCTGTACTAACAAGTGATGCAAACCTATAGGCATGGTGTCTAATGAATGCAAGAAAGTAAATCCCTCCCATGTTCCCTTTTCACTATACTCCCGAGTTCTTTTATTAAAAATTATTACAAATCTGGGCAGGAAAGGAAAAGAACATTAAAAGAAATAAAAATTAAAATACATCATCGACTATAACAACAGGCTTGAAGAAGCTCAAATCAACTTTAATGTCCAACATATGCCTTTTACCAAATTCGAGTTTCCGAGATCCGAGGCTTTTCTCTTTTAGAGTGTTACAAAGTTCCAAGGGCTTTCAAAGGACACAGGCATTGTTTACACTCTAATTGGAATAGTGCTAGAATGGAATTACCAACCCTATGGCATCCAAGTTTAGAGGAGACTCCAAGGTCCCTAAGCATGGCTTACCAAAGGGGGTAGGAACTTAAAGGACTAAGAATAAGTGCAAACGTGAGGATTAACAGGAAACCGATGTATGAAGTGGTCAAACCCAGCCTATTGAGTGAGACTGGCACACCCCAAACTTCTTACAAGGGTTACAAACAAGAGCAGACTTGTAAACAAGTCAAACAAGGGTCTAAATGGTGATTAGGACACAAACAGACCTTTATCAAGGCTCAAACACATAAGTTAGGGGATGGGGGGTGGGATTTCTTTGAGTAGAGGCTGTTGACAGCCTTAGTTCTAGACTAGAAGTGGCAATGAAGTGCCACCCTTATCGAGAACAAACTCATATACAAACAAGGACCAAAGAGAGTGGGGAATCATATAAAAGCTAACAGACAAGATTAGATTGAAGAGATTCAGGGGAAAGAAAGCATAATAATGAACAATACACAAGCAAAGGAAAAGGATTTAACATGTTGGACCTAAATAAAATACTGAATGTAAGCAACCAAAGGGAAAGGGAATATGGATTAACATGCTGCAATTTAAACTAAAAGTATAAGCAGACAAGGAGCAGGGTTAAGGATTAACTTGATGAACTTAAGCACAAACAGACAATGGAACAAGGGGAAGGGAATTAACATAAAGCTTAGCTGAGATACACAAAACAGGTGAGGGAACCAGGGAAAAGGGAACAAAACATGTTAGAGCTTAAACTTAACATAACAGCCTAGGGGAAGGGAGAGGGAATTAGACATGCTAGAACTCAAATGAAATACTGAAATAAACAAGGGGACAAGGGGACAAGGGGAATAGATTAAACATGCAAAAGCTCAAGTTGAAATAACATAACAGACAAAGAAAAGGGGAAACAAACAGATAGTTGAAGGTCAATAATTGAAATTAGGAGCCTACCAGTGCAACTTGAGTAACAAAGCAAAGAGAAACCTTATAATTAACCTTGGCTTTCAGCCGGCTAATCTTTAGCTAAAGAGAGCAAGTAACAGAGAAGAGAAGAGAAAAGTAGAGAGTTTTTCAGTGAGTAAGAGTAGAGAGAACTTGTGTATGAGTGTCTTCTAGTGAGAAAAGAGAAGGCCTATTTATAGTTTTGAAAAGATACAACACTAAGGCAAGGAAATATTCAGCAATATCAATCAATATCAATTAAGAAGAAGGGAACCCCTTCAATTAAGGAACCATATGGAAATAAATAAACCTAGGTCTAAATTTGGAAAGACAATCGAGTATTAATCATAGAATATAGGGTAAATACATATAGAGAATTTGAAAATCACACGGGTAAAGCATATAAGGCAAGTAATCACCCAGGAAATCGAGGAGTCAAGATGCTACTTGCATTCGAAATTAGTCAGAAAACAGGGAGCAATTAGAGAATCAAACAGCTGTACCAAAATCAATTAGGGTTTTAGAGAAAAGGGAAAATGTACTATAAAAGATGCATAGGTTTTGAAGATACAAAAGACTGGAAATAGCAAAGTAAACATATAGTAAACACGAGAGAACAACCAGAGGCGGCCGGAGTTACTCACTGAAAGAAAATGGAAAATCCCTTTAGAGCTTAGGGTTTCCGCTACAAGTTAGAACATAAGGAACATCATAGACGAAGATGAACAAGAGCAGAACATCATAAGAAAGTATAAACACATGAACTGAAAAACCCTAGAAATACACAGTAAAGCAAAACACTTTCGGGCCGTAGTAGAAAATGTTCAAAATCATGGAGAAGAACACACAGTAGCAAAAAATAAAATACAAAATCAAATAGATCAGATAAGTCATAGAAAGCCATAGGTTTAAAAGATGAACAATTTCGAAAACACAAATAGGCGAAGAAAGGATGAAAGATACTTAAAACTTTTAGAAAATAACTAGAGCTCAGAGAATATCATACGATAAACACAGAGAAAAAAATGAAAAAGAACCTCAAACATTAGGGTTTTCATAGAAAGGTCTCGAAATGGCGATAAAAAGCCTGGAAAGGACTCGTCGGAGTCGGCAAAGGGCTCAGACTTCAAGGCTTGTCAGAGGGAAAGGCCGGACATGGCTGTGAAAACCCATCAAAAGACCTCTGGTCCAGTCACCTTTGCAATAATATCCCGATCTTCGAACCCAAAGGCCAGGAGTGATGAGTGGACGAACATGGAAGTTTCAGGTCTTGGACAGCCATTAACGCCGGTGAAGTGAGCAGGAGGCGACTAGGGTTTTTAGAGAATCTAGGGAGCATTTGCGAGTGAAGGCGGCCGGTTTGTAAAAGTGATTGTAGGGTTAAGGGTTTGGGGGTTGAATTTGGTAAGTTAAAATGTGGGCCGTTGATCTGTGAGATCAACGACCTGGATTAGAAGAAGAAGTGGGTGGGTTAAGTTTAGTGGGTTTGGGTCGGGTGTTTTAATTTGGGTCAGATCAATTGGGGGGGTCGGGTTAAATTGGGGTCGATTTTGGGTCTCAATTTGGGCTAGAATTTAAAGATCAACGTGCTACATTTTAAATATCCATTTTCCCAATTTAATTTTATAAAAAATAGTAAACAATTTTATTAAAATCCAATAAAAATACTAAGATTATAAAATACATTTAGTAAGCAACTAAAAAATATCAGGAACAATCTTGTACTTGAATTATTTATTCAATCGAGAAATAGGCTAAAGTTGCAATTTAATGCAATTTTAGTTTAAAAATACCTAATGACTTTGTAAAATTCTGTAAAAATTACATAAATTATATTTTTTACGTAAATGAGAGAATAAAAATAAATATTTATTAGATAGCAAGATTTGAGGTTAAATATTGGATTTTATAGTACAAAATAAGTTGTAATTTGTTTTTAAAATGCTTGAAAAATTATAGAAAAAATACCAATCCTTTTGTGGATCCTTATATATGCATTCACAAGCTATTTTGAAAGTATTTTGTACAAAAATACGTAGGAAAAAATTGGGTATAAACAGCTGCCCCTCTTTACCCGAGGAGGATGAAAGAGTTGTCGGGTAGAGATAAGATGGCCAATTTTGACCGGAAATGACAATTGTATGAGAATTTCGACCACGCTCTGGCTTCTGAGCTGCCTACATACCCCTGGTTTTACAAGAATCAGGCCGTATGTAGTTCAGGAACCATTGGCGGAATATGCCGATGGAAGTTCGGAAAGACGGGTGCAATGGGGGTTTGAGATTCGACAAAGGTTCGGAGGTCGGATGGCTGTGAAATTTTTTTTAGTGGGATCACTCCTGCTGAGATGGCTGTGAGCCAGCCGGTGTTCCTGTAAATGAACTATGTGAGTATATATACATAATTTAAACGTGATGCCAGTTCCCTTTGGACCATGAATGCTGTCTTCGGACGATTCGATGGCGTCCTCAGACTATGACGTCCTGGGCTATGAAGAGCATAAAAGTAAAGATTCGCAGGCCGTGAAATGGTGTTCTTGGGCTATGCGTATGGTGCCTCTGAACTATGATGCCTATGAATAAGTTGGCGATATTTCAGCCCATGAAAAGGTGGCAATCTTTCAGCTTAATGGATTCAAGGGTGGCGATGTTTTAGCCAAGCGAGAATTTAAAATGCAAGGCGGCAATATTTCAGCCAAATGAAATAGGGTGCCGATTTTTCAGCCAATTTCAAAAATAAAAGAGGTAGAGCTAACCTCGAAAGGTAGAGAAGAGCCCTATGCAATGCAGGATGGGGAAAAAGCTTAGTCTCGGAAGGCAGAACATAGCTTTATGCGGGATGGGGGTAGAGCTTAGCCTTGAAAGGCAGAGAGTGGCCTTATGCAAAATGCAGATAGAGACAGAGCTTAGTCTCAAAAGGCAAAGAATAGCCTTATGCAGGATAGAGGTAGAGCTTAACCTCGGAAGGCAGAGAATAGCCTTATGCAGGATGCAAGATGGAGACAGAGCTTAGTCTCGAAAGGTAGAGAATAGCCTTATGCAATGCAGAATGGAGACATAGCTTAGTCTTGAAAATAAGAGAATAACCTTATGCAGGATGGAGGTAGAGCTTAACCTCGGAAGGCGGAGAATAGCATTATGTAGGATGCAAGATGGAGACAGAGCTTAGTCTCGAAAGGTGGAGAATAGCCTTTTGAAGGATGGAGGCAGAGCTTAGCTTCGGAAGGCAGAGAGTCGCCTTATGCAAAAATGTAGATGGAGACATAACTTAATCTCGAAAGGCAAAGAGTATCCTCATGCAAAATGCAGATGGAGACAGAGCTTAGTCTCGAAAGGCAGAGAATAGCCTTATGCAGGATGCAAGATAGAGACAGAGCTTAGTCTCGAAAGGCAGAAGATAGCCTTATACAGGATGGAGGCAGAACTTAGCCTCATATATGCATTCAGTATCCTTATGCAATGTAAAAATGTAGGATGGAGGCAGAGCTTAGCCTCGAAGAATGTAGAAAAATAAATGAGAGGATGGTGATGATTTCTTAGCTGGTAGATGATTATTCTATCAATGACTGCTGGGGAAGCGTTGAATGTAGATAGTAAGCCTTTGTAGGTAGGCAGTGGCTTCGGAAACTTCGGTTTTGTAAAGCTCCTGCATCGCCTATTCGCACCCTGGATTCTTGCATCCATAGAAAAATTGTGAGTTCTGTAAGAGGGAGGTTAGTTTGCATCCTTCGACCCGTGGAGTTTTGTAACATTTGGGGTAGCATTGCTGAACGATAGCGATCCAAATGATTTTACGCAAAATTTTGACAAATATGATGCAAATGTATGTATATAAGTAAAACAAAAGATAGTTTTTGTTTTATGATGAACTACAACTGCATCGTGGTTCAATGCACGACAACCTCGCTGGCTCCAGAATTTTGAGGGTCCTCCTCAAAATTCTACCCTTGTTTACTGGGCTGGTGTTGTTAACGGCGGTGCTGAATGACTGAAAGTGGATTGACAAATGTGGGGGAAAATGGACTTTTATTAATGATGTGACTGAAACCATTGGGCTGCCTACGTATCCCCTCTTAAACGGGAATCAGGTCAGACGTAGTTCAAATTATATCAGAAAGAAAGCATAATGACTAAATGTAGTATCTCTTCACTGCATATGAGTTTATCGGTCTTGGCCAAACTTCTCCGTCCATTTCTACAAGAATAAGGGCTCCTCCAATTAGGACCCAGTGAACCATGTATGGACCTTGCCAGTTGGGAGAGAATTTCCCCTTGGCTTCATCTTGATGTGGAAATATCTTTTTCAACACTCGCTGACCTGGTGTGAACTTCCTTGGTCGAACTCTCTTGTTGAAGGCTCTAGACATTCTGTTATGATATAACTGACCGTGAGAGACAACATTCATCTCTTTCTGTCTATATGGGCTAACTGCTCGTAGCGAACCTTGACCCACTCTGCGTCCTCTAGCTCAGCTTCTTGTATGATTCTCAAGGATGAAATTTCTACCTCGGCGGGAATTACCGCTTTCGTACCGTAAACCAGCATGTAGGGAGTTGCCCCGGTTGATGTGCAAAATCTAGTACGGTAACCCAATAAAGAGAATGATAATTTCTCATGCCACTACTTATGCCTTTTGATCATTTTCCGTAGTGTTTTCTTGATGTTCTTGTTTGCTGCTTCCACGGCTCCATTCATCTGAGGTATATAAGCTGTAGAGTTTCTGTGTCATATATTGAAAGTTTCACACATCGCTTTCATCAAGTCGCTGTTGAGATTTGAACCGTTATTAGTGATGATTGACTCTAGAACACCGAATTAAAAGACAACACGATCTCAGACAAATTCTTCCACGACTTTCTTGGTTACTGCTTTGTATGATGCTACTTCAACCCAGTTAGTAAAGTAGTCAATTGCCACTAGAATGAACCTGTGTCCGTTTGATGCGGCAGGCTCGATTGGTCCAATCACATCCATTCCCCAAGCGGCGAACGACCATTGTGAGCTCGTTGCAATGAGATCGTTTGGAGGTACTTTTATCATATCCGCATGTATCTGACAGTGGTGACACTTCCGGGCATACTGAATGCAATCTGTTTCCATAGTCATCCAGAAATACCCTACTTAGAGTATCTTCTTTTCTGAAAATCGTTCATGTGCGGCCGAAAAGTCCCTGAGTGCACTTCCTCCATTAACTTGGTTGCTTTTGTCGCATCAACACACCTTAATAGTCCCAAATCAAGAGTCCTATTGTACATGATTCCTCCACTGTGAAAGAAATTATTGGACAGCCTTCTAAGCGTGCGCTTCTGATTAGCAAGCTCTAGATATTCTCCTGTTGTCAAGTACTCTTTGATGTCGTGGTACCAAGGTTTTCCATCAGCTTCTTCCTCGACATGTGCACAATATGCCAGTTGGTCATGAATCTTGACCTGGATAGGGTTGATGAAGTTTGTGTTGGGATGCTGAATGAGGAATGCTAAAGTGGCTAAGGCGTCAGCGAACTCATTATGTATTCTTGGAACATGTTGGAATTCCGTTTTTCTGAACCTCTTTCTCAACTCCTGTATGTGGTGCAGATAAGGGAGTATCTTGGAATTCTTAGTTGCCCATTCTTCTCAAACCTGGTGTATGAGTAGGTCTAAATCCCCAATCACCATCAGCTCCTAGATGTTCATATCAATGGCCAGTTTAAGACCCAAAATGCAAGCTTCATACTCGGCCATTTGTTGGTGCACGGGAACCTGAGCTTGGTAGATACCGGGTAGTGCTGACCGGTTTTTGATACCAGGACTGCTCCAATACTAACTCCTTTCAAATTTGCGGCCCCGTCAAAAAACATCCTCCAGCCATCATAGGATTCTGCAATATCTTGTCCTATGAAAGGTATTTCCTTGTCAGGAAAATATGTTTTCAATGGTTCGTACTCCCCTTCCACAGGATTTTCTACGAGATAATTTGCCAAAGCCTGTCCTTTAACTGCCTTTTGGGTGACAAAGACAATGCCAAATTCCCTCAACAAAATTTGCCACTTGGCGAACTTGCTAGTGGGCATGGGCTTCTGAAAAATATACTTTAGTGGATCCATTCTTGATATAAGGTAGGTATTGTAAGCACAGAAATAATGCCTCAACTTCTGAGCTATCCAAGTCAAAGCACAACCGGTGCATTCTAGCAAAGAATACCAAGCCTCGTATGGGGTAAATTTCTTGCTGAGGTAGTAAATAGCTTTCTCCTTTCTCTCCGTCTCATCATGTTGTCCCAAGACAAAACCAAATGCTCCATCCAAAACTACGAGATAGAGAATAAGGGTCTCTTAGGCTCAGGCGGAACCAGGATTGAAGGCGTAGACATGTATTTCTTGATCTTGTCAAAAGCCTTTTAACATTCATCGGTCAATTTGGTGGCGACATCCTTTTTCAGCATCTTGAAGATAGGTTCGCAAATGACGGTTGACTGAGCTATGAATCGGCTGATATAGGTGAGTCTCCCCAGGAAACTCATTACCTCTTTTTTGTCTTCGGAGGTGGAAATTCCTGAATGGATTTGACCTTTGATGGATCCAGCTCTATTCCTCGACGATTCACAATAAAACCCAATAACTTTCTCGCAGGGACCCCAAATGCACACTTGGCGGGATTCAGTTTCGAGTTATACCTCCTTAGTCTGTTGAAAAACTTTTGGAGGTCCTCCATGTGATACACAACCTTCTTGGACTTAATGATAACGTCGTCCACATATACCTCATTCTACTTATGTATCATGTCATGAAAGAGGGTAGTCATGGCCCTCACGTAAGTAGCTCCCGCATTCTTCAACCCGAATGGATCATTCTGTTGTAATAAATTCCCCAAAGAGTGATAAACGCCATTTTCTCTGCATCTTCCTTATCCATCCATATCTGGTAGTACCCCGCAAAGCAATGGACAAATGATTGCAACTCATGTTTGGCGCAATGGTCGATCAGAATGTGTATGTTTGGAAAGGGAAATCGTCTTTGGGACTGGCCCGGTTGAGATCCCGGTAGTCGACACTGACTCTAACTTTCCCGTCCTTCTTTGGTACTGGCAAAATGTTGGCTAACCAAGTTGGATATTCTACCACTTGAAGAACTTTGGCTTTGACCATCTTGGTGACCTTTTCTTTAATTTTTAATCTCATATGTGGCTTGAATTTTCTGAGCTTCTGTTTTACCGGCGGACATGCAGGATCTGTCGGCAACTTGTGAGCGACGATGGATGTGCTGAGACCAGTTATATCATCGTAAGACCATGCGAAGATATCCTCATATTCCTTTAAGTACTTTGTATACTTCTCTTTTTCCTTATGTGACAAGTGCACACTGATGCACGTTTCTTGACATTCTCTGTATCTCCCAAATTGACGACTTCGATTTCCTATAAGTTAGACTTAGGTCTATTCTCAAAATTCTTGGACTCTCTGACAACCTCTTCTAGCATATCATCTTCATCTGAATCTATGTCCGTTTGTTGCATAGCCTCGTTGCAAGTTACAATTGTTGGTTCATCATCAAGATACGTAATAGTAATGCTGTGTGAAAATAAAGTAAATAGCAGAGAAAGTAATGAATAGAAAGATATTTGATAAGCTGAAAATGATTTTGATTAAATTCGTAAATGTTCAAAACATCGGAGCTCTTTTGGAAAGTAAAGACAAATGCGGAAAATAAAGAAAACAACTAAAACAAAGATGCATGATGCTTGTTCAGCCTTGCTACCCGGAAGGTTTCTGGGCGATGGTGGTCCTAATTGACCTGTTGGTGAGGCGCTACCCTCAGTTCACAGCCCGAATGGAAGGGCCTTCCTCCCCTTCCTCTTCAAAAATCACACAACAGTCCATGTCCTCCCGAAACAGGTTCTTCATTGCTGCAACAGCCTCGCTGACCCGTAGAGAGTGTCTGCTGGCTGAGATGTCTGCTCCAACTTAGGTATGGGGCACTCTAATGGGTAATATGGGACGCACTATGGTGGTGACCAATTTTTGAATTCTTCCCAAGTGTACTTGTACCCCAGTCCGAAGGTAGTATCGTGTTTCTTCAACTGGATATGTTTGGTTATACATTGAAGATTCTTACCAAGTCCTTTCCTGGGTTCATACCCACTCCAATTAAGAATGCTCTTGACCTTTTTGCTCTACCATTTGTCCTTGTCCACTTCATTGACCCGCTCAATATGATGATATGTTTCCTCGCCGATTCTTCTTCTGCCTCCGATCATTGAAATGGTCTGGCCACTGCATATGGGGTTGCTACCGTCGCCATGGATGATTACTTCTTGATGGTTCCGTTCGAACTTCACAGCCTGATGTAAGGTTGATGCCACACCCCAGCGGCATGGATCCAGGGTCGTCCCAGTAGTAAGTTGTAAGATGCTGGTACGTCGATGACTTGGAAATCGACATCAAGCCAAGTGGGTCCCATTTTTAAACACAGGCTAATCTCCCTGAGAGTAGACCTCTGAGAACCATCAAAAGCCTTAACGTTAATAGCCCCATCCTTTATCTCGTGCAATCCTTTGCCCAACCTTTTGAGGGTGATCAATGGACAAATGTTGAGACTAGAACCTCCGTCGACTAGGATCCTGGTAATGAAATGATCTTCACATTGCACGGTCATGTGTAGTGCTTTGTTATGACTGATCCCTTTAGGCGGCAATTCATCCTCGTGGAAAGAAATTTTGTGACTTTCCAATATGTGCCCTATCATGTTTTCCATCTCTCTTCCCGTTACGTTGCTTGGGACATAAGCCTTGCTCAATATCTTCATCAAGGCGTTCTTATGCGCCTCGGAACTCTGCAGCAATGCTAAGATAGAAATCTGTGCCGGACTCTTGTTTAATTGTTCAACAACTAAATATTCTTTTGCTTGTATCTTTCTCCAGAGATCGTCAGGTCCAGTTTCAACGGGACGTCTAGAGGCCTGCTTGCTGAACTCAGCTAAGTTCTCTGGTGTGTATA
This sequence comes from Nicotiana benthamiana, assembly GCA_034376525.1. NCBI lineage: Eukaryota > Viridiplantae > Streptophyta > Magnoliopsida > Solanales > Solanaceae > Nicotiana > Nicotiana benthamiana. The sequence continues at coordinate 122,476,195 of CM067336.1, forward strand.
CCTTACCTGTTCTAGTCATACCTTGCGCGACGACTGCTTCACCTGTGCGTGCTTTTCCTTTCCTTCTTATCTCGGCTGTGTAGTCCCAGGTTATGGCAATTGACTGAAATGGGGTTATGTCTGACATGGTGACCGGAATGGGCGCCCTTGGAGGCTATATAGCAACTTCAATTGGTGCAGGCACCTTTGGAGTCCCGAATTCCACCTCAATCGGTTTTGGCACCTTTGCAGGAAGTGCCTCAAACTCAAATGGTATAGATATATTCACCACGTTACCTTCGGATGGCTGGACTTGTACAACAATAGTATTAAGAGTGACCTCTGGTTTCTTGCGCTCATCTCCTTCAGATATCAGACCGATTGACCCTTCAGGATCCCAGTCGTCCTCAACCTCAATCATGTGGATGCCTCCACCTTTGTGGTCTGGTAGAGGGTTGTTACGAACATTAGGAGAAGGCTCTTTAGCCACGATGACCTTGTTGACAATTAGGGTCTGAATTTTATCTTTCAACGAGCGGCACTCGTCGATGGTATGGCCTTTCATCCCCGAATGGTATGCACATGTTTTATTTGGGTTGATCTATTGGAAGGGGTTTTCTGGGGTTATGGCTGGGATGGGTGTAACATATCCAGCGGCTTTGAGCTTCTCATAAAGTTGGTCAATGGGTTCAGCAATAGCAGTGTACTGTCTGGGCGGCTTGCGGTGAAAGTTTGGTCTTGGTCGTGGGAAGTTTTTAGCGGGTAGGCGGTGATGTATAGTGAGTAGGTTGGGAGTTGTAAGCTTGGTATACGGGTGCGGGTTGGGAATATCCTGGCAAGGTGGGCTGATATATTGGTGATGGAGATGTTTGGTAGACGGGATGTGGGTTTTAATAGGTAGGTGAATGTGCCTGGTAATTTGGAGAGGGTTGGTATGTGAGTGGAGTTGGAGGGTAGGGTTGATATTTCATGGGAGAGTTGTTTCTTTGTGCAGCCATTACAGAGTTTACAACTTTACATTCTTTTTCTTTGACGTGCTACCAGATTGCGAGGCTTTGTTGGTGACCTGCATTGCCTCAAGGTTAGTAACCATACCATTTTTGATCCCCTCTTCAATTCTTTCTCCCAGTTTGATGATATCAGCGGACTTCTGCCCCATTATCAGCATCAATCTCTCGTAATACTGTGGATCCTGAGCATGGACAAAAAATCTGTTCATTTGTTCTTCTTCCAAAGAAGGCTTGACTTTGGCAGCTTCCAACCTCCAACGAGTAGCATACTCGAGAAAGGTTTCAGTAGGTTTCTTCTTCAAATTTTGAATGTAGAACACGTCTGGCACATTCTCAGTGTGGAACCTGAAACGATCCATGAAATCGGACGCCATTTTTACCCAACTCGTCCACTTCTTCGCATCTTGGCTGGTGTACCAAGATAAAGAATCACCTTTCAAACTCCTCATGAATAGCTTCATGCAGATCTTTTCATCTTTACCAACTCCCACTAATTTGTCACAATACATTTTGAGGTGAACCCTTGGATCACCCATACCATCAAACATCTCAAACTTAGGAGGTTTGTACCCCTCCGGGAGTTTGACATGAGGCTGAACACACAAATCTTCATAACTCAGACCTTCCACACCCTTGTTACCTTCCACGCCCTGAACCCTGTTAGTGAGTTTCTTGAGTTTAGCAGCCAAGTTCTGAATGAGTGAATCTGATTCTGACACATCTGATATGGGCGGTGTATAGTATGGCACAATATCTACAAAGATAGGGGTATCCTGATGGTTTGGAGCATTTTGAGGCTCAGGGATGAGCGGTGGAGCATTGTTGCGAACCTGGGTTGGAATCTTCTGTGGAGGTGCAGGGACCTGGTTGTTGACATCTGCAGCAGCAAGGGATATGGACAAGCTTGCCAAACTCCGGACCTGGTCCAGTTCCTCTTAAAACCTTAGCAAAGTTTGCTCCAAGTGAGTAGTAGTTTATTTGGTGATCGGGGTACCCTGAGAAGTTCTTTCCGATTTCATTCCTTGCTTCATTATCTCCCATATTTTCTTTGTTCCTGTTTCTAGGAGGACTCGGAGGAGGAGGAGGAGGACCCTTTGATCTTGTTGAGTATGTTGATGGTGCCAGAATGCACGAACTAACCTTTGGGGAGGGGAACAAAAAATAAAAGACAAATAAAAAGGTAAAAAGTTAGTGCGGATTCAGAGAAAGAGAACATTGCTGTATTTAAACACGTTGTTGCAGGAATATAAGTCGTTTCCTATTTAGGTGCCTCGTTATGCCCGAGGTAGGCCTAGCGACAAATATGATTCGGAGAAATCATAATACCAAATGCCTCATTTTATTGATAGAAAATAGAACGAGTCAAAACAAATTGAAATATCGAAGAATTGTCACTAACGGCCAAGGGACTTATTACATCAAGAAAGCAGTAAAATCCTATCTACTTGGTCCCAGAAGGACCTTCTCCAGACTCGGTATCTTTGCCTCCTTCGTACAGTTGCATCATCTCCGCAGTCCCATCAAAAAGTAAGCCCGAGCCAATTGCCCACCTTCGTTTCCTTCAGCTTCCTGACAGTCATTGATTCTTTTCAGAAACTTTCCTTTTAGCTCCACTAGACCTTGTTCCAAGTACCCTAAAAGGTTTCTTGCGCGGACACCCATGCCCTTCCACTCATTGATGACCTTCTCTTGGGTCTGTAGTACTTCTCGATGTTCACTTTCACACTCTCGCATCCGTTTGGGTAGCTGATTGTACTTGACCTTTGCTGTGGTCTTCTCATCAATAACCCTGTGACCATGGACGAAACCCGTTTTTCCCAAGCCAATGTGATCATATTCTAACCACCCCGGATAAAGCGGCGCATGCCCTGCCAGATACCTGTCTGGCTCCATAGATTCCTTTTCCAATATGATTTTGGAGTGCCACATATGCTGAGCCTGACACCTGTATGGGCTATCGTCATCCTAGAAATCAGCCCTGTAGTGACTCATCTTTTCCACCATTGGTATAATTTGCTTCCTTCCCGCTTGCCTCATGACTCGGAGAGGGACATAAGCGTAAGTTCCTCTTAAGCCAAAGAGTACAAGGAATGGTGCATCCCTAGACCGAATGATAAACACTCCAGTTGGAAGCCACTCGCACATCCATTGTACCTGCTCTTCTCTAAGATTCCTTAATAGTTCCACCCATCCACTAGCGTCTTACGGGTGAGCAAACATATCCGGCATGAAGTGCATATGCTGTGGATGATGGAAAGCAATATGGTCATCCCAATCTCGTTGTGTGATCTCTTGTCTATACTCTCCTTTGTGAAGATGCTCGATGAGCCAGAGTTGTAGTAGCAAATTGCACCCTTTAAAGTGCGGTGCCCCTTGTTGAAATTTTTCTAAGGCTCGGTACAGTTCGGCGAGGATCATTGGTGCTGTGCTGAATGTCTGCCTGTCGATACCCTCCATTACAGCCTCGATTATCATGGCTAGTCTTGTATGGATTCTAGCCTTCTTCATCGGAAAAACTATCATGCCCAGGAAACAGAACATGAATACAAAGGCTTTCCTATATATGTGCCCCAAAAAGGTGAGGGCAAACTCGTCCATGTGATTGCGGTATGATTTACTATATCCGAACCTTTCATATATGAAGTCAAATGATATGTAGGAGTCCTTCAAACTTGTTAGATTAGGATTCGTTTTGAGCCACATCATTTTCAAGAACCCTCTACCTTTGCGGTTTTCCGGCATAATCTGCCCCGGGCTATCCCTAGGAATTCCGACTAGACCCCCAATTTCCTCCAACAGCAGCGTCTTTTCAATATCCCCAAAGCAGAAGACGGACCGTTCACTATCCCAAAACATAGCAGCAGCTTCAACAATATTGTTATCTGGCCTAACTTCCAGAAGTGAAGGAAGATTTCCTAAGTGCTTGCGGACAAAAACCCGATCACTACCATGCAAATCATCCCACCAGCTTAACAACTTTGGATGAATGTTTGATACCATACCGAACCTGGGGACCTCGTGCCTCATTTCCTGCAAAATAGAGAGTTTGGCCCTTAACCCCACTAGACTCGACTATTTGAATCAATAATAAGCAAAAGGTATTTAGTTCTCCAAATCGATGCACATAGCGTGAATGTCCGTTTGGGTTTCGAGGAAACCCGATGGACTTTGGTTTAGGCTATCCTAATTTGTCATTATGCGGACAACATAACTGACTTGACTAAGTTTGACCATGATGCATGAACAATTAAGTAGAGTAAGGTTTCTACTTTTGAAGTGCTAGACAAGGTACCCTTGAGCGGACAACTCAAGAGGGAAAGGCACAGAACCGTCGACTACACCGTTGATCGACTGGTTTTACCGCAAATACGCCTTTGCCAAATTTAAGGGGTTTGTAAATATTGGAAGAGCACAACCACTCATTATAAGTGTTTCTATAGGATTTGTTTGGCACGAGTGGAAAATGATGTTGAAGGATACAATTACAACAATGAAATAAATACATGTATTTTCACGTTCATATAATAATGATTACAATAAATGCTCGAAATTAAGTACGGAATTGAAATAAAGTGAGGTAATAAAGCAGTAAAACAGTCAAAGAAAAAGAAAGACACGAAGAAACAAGTTAGTAATTGTGAAAAAGTAATTAAAGCAATAAATAAAGGAAGCAAAAAAGTCACAAAACACGTAGTGGTAAAAGCCTAAAAAGAAGTCCCCAGCAGAGTCGCCATGCTGTCGACGCCCCCTTTTTCAACTACTGGAAAGAAGCGAAATCGGGTTTATGACATTATGGGCAGAACATTTCTATTTTCCGTTTGGGAATTGTGTTATGGGATTGAAAGAGTCGCCACCTAATGATTATAGTGCATTAGGACACTTTAAGATGAAGAGAGTATTTTGCGAGAAAAAACCAGAGTTTGGGCAAGGGATTGAGATTATCTCGAGGGAAAGGTGTTAGGCACCCCTCAAGATCCAAAAATGTGGTTCCCGGCCGTGCTAATTGTGACTTTAATAGAGGATGAAGCAAATAGACAAATAAGGTGCACACGTATATCATTCACATAACTTGAAAGCTTTAAAGAAAAGGAAGGACATAGGTTTGAAATAAGAGAGGACTAGTTTAAAAAGCATTACTAGAAGAAAGCATTTAAATAAAGCAAATAAAGGAGAAGGAAAGGTCCTAGGTTTAACTGTAATATGGACTATTCGATGCAATATCCCGCATATATTACCAAAGAGGGGTCGCTTTATGATATTATCGCATCGTCATCATCTCCATATTCTACCCTTCCCACCCCGTTAAGGCATTTAAATGCATTGGTATCGTTTACTTATTGCATACTAATACCCCTCCCAACCTGTTAGTCCTGGGGTATTAGGACTTCTAATCCTAAAAGGGGGATAGAGAGATAGGATATATATATGGAGTATTGAAGGGTAAAAATACTAGAGCGATAGTCAAAAACACATAGCATGTAAGAGGTACGCAAATAAACAATCAAAGGCTCAAGTAAACCCCGTAACATACACCAATTAGTTTAGCATGACTTCAATTACTGGCTTGGTCTTTAAAAGATGTTAGAAGAGCGGGTAGATTAGTTTAACACAAGAGCTGGATAGAAAATCTGCTTCGAGCTCCCCAGGCCCGTTTTAGGAGTTGGCAGGATTTAGGAAATCAGTTGATTTTAGAAGAAAATGTTAATTTCAGACAAAAAAGTCCGTTAAAAGAGAGTCAAAGCTGCGGACGAGTTTGAAAACGCTTATGAGTAAGCCACATAAATCAAGTAAAATGGAGATGCAAGAAGGGCAGTTTAAAAGACCTTAAAGAAGTTTTTTTAAAGCACTGAACTTTGGAAAAATCACGGGTTCAGTATAAAAAAATAATTTACAGGTTCAAAGTGTTGTGAAAGGGGAAAACCTGGGCCTGTTCTGAAATAAACAAATTTGGGACAAGTTGAAAACTGAGATGTTTGAAAGCATTAGGCGAGTCTGAACGTATGACTTACTTATTAACCATTTAGTTACAGCTTGTTAGACGACCTATTATTTTTGCCTAGCGTTTATATAGTTCCTATAGACATGCTTTCTCGGCGAGATTAAAAATGCGGAACCTATGAGCATGATTTCTATATGAAGTTGATGCAATAACAAAAAAAACTATAGCCATGACATCTATATGGTGTCGATGCAATAGTGCAAAATAGGCATGGTAACAGTATGGCATGGATGCAATAAAGTAAGGTCCTAAAACATGGTTTCTAACTGATGCAAGAGAAAATAAACCTGTAGTCATGATTTATATGAAGCAAGAAAAGTAAATCCTTATAGGCATGCTTTCTATATGATAATGAGAACCCTATAGACATGGTATCTGTACTAACAAGTGATGCAAACCTATAGGCTTGGTTTCTAATGAATGCAATAAAGTAAATCCCTCCCATGTCCTTTTTCACTATACCCCCGAGTTCTTTTATTAAAAATTATTACAAATCTGGGCAGGAAAGGAAAAGATCATTAAAAGAAATAAAAATTAAAATACATCATCGACTATAACAACAGGCCCTAAGAAGCTCAAAGCAACTTTAGTGTCCAACATATGCCTTTTACCAAATCTGAGTTCCCGAGGTTTGAGGCTTTTCTCTTTTAGAGTGTAACAATGTTCCAAGGGCTTTCAAAGGACCCATGCATTGTTTACACTCTAATTGGAATAGTGCAAGTGTGGAATTACCAGTCCTAAGGCATCCAAGTTCAGAGGAGACTCCAAGGTCCCTATGCATGGCTTACCAAAGGGGGTAGGAACTTGAAGGACTAAGAATAAGTGCAAAAGTAAGGATTAAAAGGTAACCAATGTATGAAGTGGTCATACCCAGCCTCTTGAGTGAGATTGGCAAACCCCAGACTCCTTACAAGGGTTAACAAACAAGAGCAGACTTGTAAACAAGCCAGACAAGGGTCTGAATGGTGATTAGGATACCAAGAGGCCTTTGCCAAGGCTCAAACACATAAGATAGGGGATGGCGGGTGGGATTGCTTTGAGTCGAGGTTGTTGACAGCCTTAGTTCTAGACTAGAAGTGGCAATGAAGTTCCACCCTTATCCAGAACAAACTCACATACAAACAAGGACCAAAGGGAGAGGGGAATCGTATAAAAGCACTTAGCAGACAAGATTAGATTGAAGGGATTCAGGGGAAAGAAAGCATAATAGTGAACAATACACAAGCAAAGGAAAAGAATTTAACATGTTGGACTTAAATAAAATACTGAATGTAAGCAACAAAAGGGAAAGGGAATAGGGATTAACATGCTGCAATTTAAACTAAAAGTATAAGCAGACAAAGAGTAGGGTTAAGGATTAACTTGCTGAACTTAATCACAAACAGACAAGGGAACAAGGGGAAGAGAATTAACATAAAGCTTAACTGAGATACACAAAACAGGTGAGGGAACCAGGGATAGGGAACAAAACATGTTAGAGCTTAAACTGAAACAACATAACAGCCCAGGGGAAGAGAGAGGGAATTAGACATGCTAGAACTCAATTGAAATACTGAAATAAACAAGCAGACAAGGGGACAAGGGGAAGAGATTAAACTTGAAAGAGCTCAAGTTGAAATAACATAATAGACAAAGAAAAGGGGAAACAAATAGATAGATGAAGGTTAATAATTGAAATTAGGAGCCTACCAGTGCAACTTGAGTAACAAAGCAAAGAGAAACCTTATAATTAGCCTTGGCTTTCAGCCGGCTAATCCTTAGCTAAAAAGAGCAAGTAACAGAGAAGAGAAGAGAAAAGCAGAGAGTTTTTTCGTGAGTAAGAGTAGAGAGAAATCGTGTATGAGTGTCTGCTAGTGAGAAAAGAGAAGACTTATTTATAGTTTTGAAAAGATGCAGCACTAAGGCAAGGAAATATTCAGCAATATCAATAAGTATCAATTAGGGTCGTAGTAGAAAATATTCAAAATCATGGAGAAGAACACACAGTAGCAAAAACTAAACTACAAAGTCAAAAAGATCAGATAAGTCATAGAAAACCCTAGGCTTAAAAGATGAGCAGTTTCGAAAACACAAATAGGCGAAGAAAGGATAAGAGATACTTAAAACTTTTAGAAAATATCTAGAGCTCAGAGAAGATCATTCGATTAACACAGAGAAAAAAAATGAAAAAGAATCTCAAACATTAGGGTTTTCATAGAAAGGTCTCGAAATGGCGAGAAAAAGTCTGGAAAGGACTCATCGGAGTCGGCAAAGGGCTCAGGCTTCAAGGCTTGCCGGAGGAAGGGCTGGAAATGGCTGTGAAAATCCATTGAAAGACCTCTGGTCAAGTCACCTTTGCAATAACATCCCGATCTTCGAACCCAAAGGCCAGGAGAGGTGATGAGTGGACGAACACGGAAGTTTCAGGTCTTGGACGACCATTAACGCAAGTGAAGTGAGCAAGGGCGACTAGGGTTTTAGAGAACCTATGGAGCATTTGGGAGTGAAGACGGCTGGTTTGTAAAAGTGATTGTAGGGTTAAGGGTTTGTGGGTTTAATTTGGTAAGTTAAAATGTCGGCTGTTGATCTGTGAGATCAACAGCCATGATTAGAAGAAGAAGTGGGTGGGTTAAGTTTAGTGGGTTTGGGTCGGGTGTTTTAAATTGGGTCAGGTTAATGGGGGGGGGGGGTTGAATTTGGTTTGATTTTGGGTTTCAATTTGGGCTAGAATTGAAAGATCAAAGGGCTACATTTTAAATAGCCATTTTTCCCAATTTAAATTTATAAAAAATACTAAACAATTTAATAAAAATCCAATAAAAATACTGAGACAATAAAATACGTTTAGGAAGGAACCAAAAAATATTAGGAACGATATTGTAATTGAAATACTTATTAAATCGAGAAATAGGCTAAAGTTGCAATTTAATGCAATTTTAGTTTAAAAAATACCTAATGGCTTTGTAAAATTCTGTAAAAATTACATAAATTATATTTTTTACGTAAATGAGAGAATAAAAATAAATTATTTATTAGATAGCAAGATTTGAGGTTAAATATTGGATTTTATAGTACAAAATAAGTTGTAAATTATTTTTAAAATGCTTGAAAAATTATAGAATATCAAACCTTTTGTGGATGCTTATATATGCACTCACAAGCTATTTTGAAAGTATTTTGTACAAAAATACACTGGGAAAAATTGGGTATCAACAGGTGGTTCACAAATTGCCCACTAACCCAACATTCCCCCCTGTCAAGCAGAAGTTGAGGAAATTTAAAATTGATATGATTGTAAAGATCAAAGAAGAGGTTACTAAGCAATTTGAGGCAGAAGTCATCCGAGTCACGCGGTATCCCATCTGGTTAGCCAATATTGTGCCTGTGCCAAAAAAGACTAGCAAGACTAGGGTGTGTTTTGATTATCGAGATCTTAATAAGGCAAGTACCAAGGATAACTTCCCACTACCAAACATCTATATATTGATTGGAAATTGTGCCAAACATGAAATTGGTTCTTTTGTGGATTGTTATGCGGGCTATCACCTGATCTTAATAGATGAGGAAGATGAAGAAAAGGCGGCATTAATCATGCCATGAGGGACGTACTACTATCAGATCATGCCATTTGGTTTAAAAAATGCTAGGGTAACCTACATGAGAGCGATGCAACAATATCCCATGATATGATACACAGGGAAATCGAGGGGTATGTGGATGATGTGATCATAAAGTCTAGAAAGTAGTCTAACCATGTCAGGGATTTTAGAAAGTTCTTCCAAAGGCTTTGCAGGTACAATCTTAAGCTCAATGCTGTAAAGTGCGGTTTCGGGATGCCGTCTGGAAAAATTGTTGGGATTTATAGTCAGTCGCTAGGGTATTTGAGTTGGACCCATAATAAATCAAGGCTGTCCAGGAATTGCCACCTCCGAGAAACAAGACCGAGGTAATGAGTTTGTTGGGGAGGTTGAATTATATCAGTAGGTTCATTGCTCACCTCACGACAACTTGCGAGCCTATCTTCAAACTGTTAAAGAAGGACGCTGCGGTCAAATGTACATATGAATGTCAGAAGGCATTTGATAAGATAAAGGGGTATTTCTTGAACCCACCCGTGTTGGTCTTGCCAGAACCAGGGAGACCGTTGATTCTATATTTGATGGCTTTGGATAATTCATTTGGCTGTGTATTGGGTAAACATGACATCAATGGTAGTAAGGAGCAGGCCATATATTATCTCAACAAGAAGTTCACATCTTACGAGGCTAAGTATACTCATCTTGAGAGGTATGTTGCGCCATAACTTGGGTAGCGCAGAATTTGAAGCATTATTTGTCATCTTATACTACTTACCTCATATCTTGATTGGATCCGTTGAAGTATATCTTTCAGAAGCCTATGCCACAGGGAGGCTCATAAAATGGCAGATCTTGCTCACAGAATTTGACATCATCTACGTGACTCGGAATGTAATGAAAGCCCAGGCATTGGCCGACTATTTGGCCAAGAATCTGGTGGATGAAGAGTATGAACTTTTAGAGATTTATTTCCCTTATGAAGAGGTAATGCTATTGATGAGTTGGAATAGGTTGGGAAGCAAGGATGGAAACCTTTCTTTGATGGGGCTGCTAACATGAAAGGCATTGCGATAGGAACGGTACTTATTTCTGAAACAGGGCATTATTACCCTATTACGGCCCAGCTGCGCTTCTACTGTACTAACAACATGGCTGAGTACGAAGCATGTATTCTAGGTTTAAGGATGGCTATAGATATGGGTGACTAGGAAGTCTTGGTCTTGCGTGACTCGGACCTTCTGGTACACCAGTTTCAAGGAAGATGGGGAACACGGGATTAGAAGCTCATACCGTACCGACAATGTTTGTATGATATCTGTTAACGATTTCAATAAGTAGAGTTCAGGAATATTCCAAGGATTCACAATGATGTTTCCGATGCTCTGGCTAATCTGGGAATTGTTACACCATCCAGATAAGGCTTACGTGGACCCTTTGCAGATTCAGGTCCGCGATCAACGTGCTTATTGTAATGTGGTGGAAGAACATCATGGTGGGGAACCTTAGTTTCACTATATCAAGGAATATATCAGAATGAGGGTGTATCCAGTACAAGCCATAGGTTATCAAAAGAGAGAAATTAGGCGGTCGACAAGCAGGTTTTTCTTCAGCGGAGGGATTTTGTATAAAAGAACTCCAGATCTTGGGTTGCTGAGATGTAGAGATGCTAGACAGGCCACAACTATTATGACTGAAGTACATTCTGAAGTCTGTGGGCCTCACATGAGCGGGTACGTACTGGCCAATAATTTTCTCTGAGTACGTTATTATTGGCTCACTATGGAGCGGGATTGTATCAGTTTCATACGCAAATGTCATAAGTGCCAAGTGCATAAAGATTTGATTCATTCTCCACCATTAGAATTACACACAATGTCTGTACCATGGCCTTTTGTTGCATGGGGCATGGATGTCATTGGGCCAATTGATCCAGAAAACGTCAAATGGGCACAGGTTCATTTTGGTGGCCATAGATTATTTCACCAAGTGGGTAGAGGTTAAAATGTTCAAGTCCATAACCAAGAAAGATGTGGTTGATTTTGTGCATTAGAACACTATCTATCGGTTTGGGATACGAAAGGTGATCATTATAGGTAATGGAGCTAATCTCAATAGTTATTTGATGAAAGAGGTATGAGATCAGTTCAAGATTTCCTATCCCAATTCTACCCCGTACCGCCCTAAGGCAATTGGAGCAGTTGAGGCGACCAACAAGAATATAAAGAAGATACTTCGAAAAATGGTGGAGGGTTCTAGATAGTGCCATGAAAAGCTGCCTTTTGCATTGTTGGGGTACTCTACCACTGTTCGAACTACAGTAGGGGCGACTCCTTATTTGTTGGTGTAGGGCACCGAAGCAGTGATACCTACAGAATTGGAAATTCCATCCCTTTGAATTGTTGTAGAGGCTGAGATCAATGATGATGAATGGGTCAAAGCCTTCCTGAAACACTTGAGTTTGATTGTTGAGAAAAGATTGGCGGCGATGTGTCATGGACAATTGTATCAACAAGGAATGGCGAGAGCATATAATAAGAAGGTGCATCCACGGAAGTTTGAAGTGGGTCAGCAAGTGTTGTGACGTATCCTTCCACATCATGCTGAGGCCAAAGGCAGGTTTGCTCCAAACAGGCAAGAGCCATTCATCGTATCTAGAGTATTGTCGAATGGGCTTTGTATTTAACAAATATAGAAGGCAAGTGTGTGGAAATGGCCATCAATTCTGATGCGTTCAAGAGATATTATGTATGATTTTCTTTGGTTAATTTGTATTTATTTGTACGTGGCATATTTTGAAGATTGGAATGACGAAGACATTTTATTCTGCTATCTAAACACTTTATCATTCGTACCCCCTTTGAGCCTTATTTATTTATTTCATAACCATCTTTCAGAATCAGTAACAAAGATCATAAATACAAGCGCAAAAAGTTAAGTAAAAGGAAAAACAGAAGAGAAAAGAATGAAAAGAGAGAGAAGAAAAAGAAGAAGAAAAAAAGAAAAAAAGCAACAAAAAGAGAAAAGAAAGAAAAAAAGAAAAGAAAGAGAGAAGAGAGAAGAGAAATTCACAAAAACAGAGTAACTTTTATGACATGAACTATGTTCGACCTGATTCCCATTAAGGATACGTAGGCAGCCTCACGGTTTGGTCCCATAAAAAAAAAATTGGAAAGTCCCCAAGCAAGAAACTAGGGCAGGAGTTGTGGTTGTTGTAAAAAATCTGATTTCGAAAGTTATAATTTTTAACCATTTGAATTGTTTTGAGCCTTTTATACCTTTTATTTGTAACCTTTTCGAAAAGACCACGTTACGGTCCAAAACAAAGACCTTCTGATCAGTCTTCCAGAAATGCCAAGTCGATCAGTAATAGGTAATTCATATAAGGGGCAACACTCTGGTCAAAACCGGAAAAATTAAAAATGAGAGAGTGTTAATGGTGAAAACCCTCATGGGTACCATAAGGTGACGGGAGCTAAGAGAATGAGAGAGTTTTATTGGTGAAAACCTTCACAGGCACCTTGAGGCGAATGTGAGTTGAGAAGTGAATAGAAGGAGAGGTCTATGGGTAAAAATCGTTCAAGACACCGCATGATGAACAAGGTTAGGGTTTGGGGGGGGGGGGTGAGGAAATCAGGTTACATAATTCTGGGACAACAAAGTATGGCAGCTGAAAGTTGATTGGTTGGAAGATTGGGCTGATTAGTCCGAAATGCATGTCATGATCAATGGTACCAGTTGTTCCACTTAGATAAGTCTCTTGTCCTTTTCTTTCCTTTTAGTAACTCATCCGGTTTTGGATTCTCTTTATCCTTAGTCTCAAGGTCATTACATTTTATTTCTTTTGGGTTTTGTCTCTCTAAGATATTTCAATGTCAGTTTGGTTCAAGGCAAATAATAAAGGATTTCAAAGATCACTACCAGATTCCAAAATTTTGTAGCACAGTATGGCCAGAACATAGCAAAGATAGCATGATGTAAAGTGGGATACAAGGAGTCAACGTAAGTTTCATCAGTGGAATGACCGGGTAATTTCATGGGAGATGCAAAGGTTAAGATAAAAGGGTCAAGATGTAAAACAACGATTTGGTATAGAACTCTCGGGTCATCGAAGGTTATGGGGTTTGAAAGTCGGTCAAAAAGTCAAGCAGTTTAGGGCCAGTTCAGGGAAGCAGGTCAAAGCAAACATGGCAGCGGAGACATCCTCAGCAATAATACCATCAACTAACCACCATTTTAAACAACAAGATTTTTCTTTGAATGAAATAGGGACAGAAAATTTCGTTTGTTTCGAAGAAACTCTCCGTAGGGGCAAAGAGCAAGCACAAAAACAGGTTTGACCGTAAACTTTCAGGACCCTTTTGGAAAATGTGACCTAGTTTAAATTTCAAAACAATCATGAGTAGCATAATTTAGCATGTGTATCTTACAGGAATATACGTTGGTTTCAAAGTTTGTATGTTTAAGATAGAATTCAATTAGGAGTTTTCAGGACCCTCCTGGATAATGGGATGTAGTTTTATGGTCTGCTTAGATAACAAGATATAGTGGAAGTCATACCTTTAAAATATACAACTTAGATTTAAAATTATCGTTTAGTTAGAGTTGTCAGGACCCCCTGGATAATGGGACCTAACTTTAAAAATTCTTAGTAATATTTGGTAAAATGATTCAGTTTAACACTCACATATGTGCCCAGATACCCAAACAGGGGCAGAAAAGTTTCTTTGTTTTTGTCTATTTTGTTGAAGTCAGCAGCCCGCCTAGAGAGCATGGGAATAAATTCATGTTTAACAGTCAGGAGCCCGCTTAGAGAGCATAGGAATACTTTCAAGTTAATCAATCATTAGCCCGCTTGGAGACCATGGGAATACATTCAAGCGTAACAGTCAGGAGCCCGCCTGGAGAACAAAGAAGTACAATTCAAGTTTTAGCTTTCAAATTCTTTTTTTGTCTATTTTGAAGTCAGGAGACCGCCTGGAGAGCATGGGAAATTGGGAATACATTTCAAGTTCACCAATCAGGAGCCCGCCTAGAGAGAATGGGAGTACAATTAAATTTTTAGCTTTCAAATTCCTTGTTTTGTCTAATTTGAAGTCAGGAGCCCGCCTGGAGAGCATGGGAATGCATTTCAAGTTCACCATCAGGAGCCCTCCTGGAGAGCATGGGAATACATTTCAAGTTCAGCAATCAGGAGCTCGCCTAGAGAGCATGGAAATACTTTCAAGTTCAGCAATCCGAACCCTACCTGGAGAGCACGATAATACATTCAAGCGCAGCAGTCAGGAGCCCGCCTAGAGAACAAGGGAGTACTATCTAAGTTTTAGCTTTTAAATTTTTTGTCTTGTCTATTTTGAAGTCAGGAGCCCGCCCGGAGAGCATGGGAAAAGATTCAAGTACAACAGTCAGGAGCTCACCTGGAGAACAAGGGAGTACACTCAAAATTTTAGCTTTCAAATTCTTTATTTTGTCTATTTTGAAGTCAGGAGCCCGCCTTGAGAGCATGAGAATACATTGAAGTTTAGCAGTCAGGAGCTCGCCTGGAGCGCATGGGAATACATTCAAGTTTATCAATCAGGAGCCCACCTGGAGAGCATGGGAATACTTTCAAGTTTAGCAATCTGGAGCCCGCTTGGAGATCATGGGAATACTTTCAAGAACAGCAGTCAAGAGCCCGCCTGGAGAACAAGGAAGTACAATTCAAGTTTTAGCTTTCAAATTCTTATTGATATTTGGTAATGTGGTTCATTTTACACTTACATTTGTGCCCAGATACCCAAACCGGGGTAGAAAATTTTCTTTGTTTTGTCTATTTTGAAGTCAGGAGCCAGCCTGGAAAGTATGGGTATACATTTCAGGTTTAGCAGTCAGGAGCCCGCCTGGAGAGCATGGGAATACATTCAAGTTTAGCAATCAGGAGCCCGCTTAGAAAGCATGAGAATACATTCAAGTTCAGCAGTCAGGCATCCACCCTGAGAAAGGGAAAATATCTCAGATTACAATTCAAGACGGCAACAAAGGAATCTCGTTGGGAGAATAAAAGTCAACAAGACAACAAGAACTACAAGATCAAGTTTGAAGATATAGATAGGTTTTTTTGTAATTCATAGATTATAGTTTAGTCTATTATCTTGTTTTATTTGGACATGTTGTAATAAAGGGGCTCAATAGGCAGTAGCAGCAGCAGCAACAGTGAAATCACAGGTTCATGATCTAGCAGACATTCTCGAGCTACACTGACCTGATTTATTTTTAGCCAAGGATATGTAGGCAACTTCAGAAGCAGGGTACGGTCAAATCATTTCAAAATGCTTCCCACGGAGTATTCGAACGACCAAAAATTGCTCGTATCTCCTCACTTACCTTTGCACAAAAACTCTTCGTATTTCCGAGCAAAGAGGGGGAGTTGTGAGCACGTGATTTTTGCCTTATATTAATTATGATCATGCCCAACTATGTTTTATAAAAAGGGCTCTGCGGACCTTGCAAATATAACCTGAGTATTCTGCCCAGAGTCAAATCCACAGAGAGTTATCCTATCAATAAATATCTTTAGACCCACTAAACTCTTGAGAACCAATTTCCCAAACGTTTGAATCATATTTTATGGTGTCTCTAATAACTAAAATTGCAAGTAAATAAACAGCTGTAAACTAAGGATGCTAAGGTTGTAAATAATGATGAGAAAACACTAAGGTAGTGATTTCCCCTATTGATGGAATCCCTTCTGTTTATGTTTCATACAAATTGACCAACACCTATCTATATATCATGAATGCTCATCTTGCCGTAAATCTCTCCCGAGTAATCACAGTAATATACTAAATGCACTCTCCCGAGATACACTAGCTAGCTTTAATTAACACAGTTCACTTTAGATTGCACCCAAGGCTTCGTTATCCCTAATTTGGGAGTGGTGTTGTTCAACAATAACCTAATTATGCACTCTCTCCTGAGTTATGCACACTAAATTGGTACAACTAATTGAGGATCCTGTCAATTAACTACAACAAACACAAAGTTGAACAAATAGAGATTGAAACTACCAATTTGTATTCACATAAATAAAAAGTTCATCCCCCAATAGGTTCCATCAAAACCTTAGAAAAAGGATTTGTCTACTCATATCTATGGGTAAAACGCTAAAGCAATATTTATCATAAAACTTACAAGAAAAAAATTAAAGAAAAGAAGAAAGATGTTTTGGGTGATCTCTCACAATTTTATTCCTTGCCAAAATACTCTCCAATCAATACATGCCTCTCTTGGGCGAAGTCTAGTGTTTAAAAGATGGTTTTGGGCTAAAAATCCCGTGTTTTTCACTTTACTCCCTGAAGTTCTCTGCCTTCGCGGCGGTTCTGCCGCAGTCGCGGTCAAACCGCGGCCAAACATGCTCTCGGATTATCATTTTTGTCTGCAACCCTCTTCTACCGCGTTCTACCGCGATCGCGGTAGAATCGCGGCAGCCCCCCTTCAGGCCTTGTTTGAGCTATTCGCTTGGTTCACTTGGCGGAATTTTACGATTGGCCTCTTGTTCTCCATATTTTATCCCAAAAGTACTCCATAGCCTTCTCTTGTAGTATATAACCTGCAAAGCATGAAAAGCACTAATCAGAGCATTTTGTTATCACTTTTATCATCAAAACTATACAAGAAGGTGGTTATTTAGGGCCTAATTATAGTTAAATTCACCTATTATCAACACCCCACACTTAAACCTTTGCTCATCCTGGAGCAAGTAAAAACACATTTATAGGCCTAACTGTTCTATGCATTACCCATGTCACACCCGCCATTATGAAGGAACAACCTAAGCAGTGCAACAGTCACGCCTCAGATGAAGACTCTAACACCATGACACACTCGTGATCCCTCTAGTTACTCTAACAGAGGTGAAAACTCACTTTTTATTCCTAAGTCACATGCCCTCACATCACAATTCTGAGTGAAGTTCCACACACATATAATTCAAGCAACAAGGAACCAATATAGGAAGAATTCACTCACTCTCAGCAAAGAACATTCACATGCCACGCAGACACACCATAAGCTTGCCCCTAGTGTAGTACTCTACTAATCGAGCTGTTCAGTCAAAGATCAAGAGGTCTTTATTTGGTTGTAATGTAGGCTAAGGAACAAGTAGGATATATTTGGATACAGTGACTAACCTCCCTAAGCACTTTAATACACTCTTCCTTCTTCCTTTTATTTCAGTTTCTATGCTCAGCCCAATCGTCTTTCACATTTTAGCTTATTGGTGACCACTAATTTTCTTTAGGTTCAACTGGCCTTTTTTTCTCTTTTTCTTTCTTTTTGTTTTGTTTTGTTTTCTTCATTTTCTTCTTTTTTTTCTTTTACAAATCCATTGCACCATTCAAGTATTTCTTTCTCGATTCCCCTTTTTCCTACTTCCTTACCACCCTACACTTTGACTTTTGCATGTTCTTTAGTAATTCAAGTGCTTCTAGGAGGTACAAGTTTCAAACAACTAAACTATTCAAACACATGGATATAGGTCATTATAGGGTTATCAAAGAATAGGCTTCAGGCTCAAAGGGGGTAACTATGGCAATATATATAGGTGGATTCACAAATATACACTACACAAAGAAATGCCTCAATCATCTCTAAAACCAAACAACTTCTATTTCGCATTGCAAACACATAGGGAAAGTTCTAGGTATCACATGGAAGCGCAGAATACAAGTAATAGCTCACACACACTTGGCATGTAACTCATTCCGAATCAGTTTATCAACACACTCATACAAGCTTTCAAGCAAGACAAGATGTGCAAAATTAAGGCATAGATTTACAAGTCTACAAATGAGCCTAGATGTCGCACCCTCAAGTTCATTTTTGTTATTTGCAGGTGTGAACATTACGGGTTGCATTCTAGCCTTCATCCATATTGGTCCAGGAGAGTCCTAAGGTCCTAAGAAAAGCCCTTGGAAAAGAACCATGGTCAAAAGAAAAACCAAGGGAGAATTACTACACTACCTAAAAAAGAAAAATAAAATAAAATAAAGCATGGACTACTACCCTTCAGAGTACTGTCCAAGTGGTACGTCCTCAGGAAGACTCCTCTAATTTTTTTTTTCAGTTTTCAAATTTTTTAAATATATATACGACTTTGACCCTCAAGAGACCCATGGACAAGTGTCTGTCGTTGGGCCAAGTCAGTTACATCTAATGTGAGTACAATAAATTATACACAACAACACCAATCTCATACTACAAAATATACAATGTCTATATACACTACAATACATTACCAGAGCAAGTCTCCTACCCCACATTTAAAATTATAGCATGTCCCCATGTCATATAAAAAATAAATAGGAGATGGGTAAGAAGACTTCCTTGAGCCTCAATCAGAGTCAGAGACGGTGCTGGGGTCCACATGGAAAGCTCTCCCGAAAGCACGAAACCAAGACATAAACCGGCTCTCAGATCTGGCCTCCCGCTGAGACATGGCATCCATACGTGTGTGTAGGCCCTCCACCGAGGTGCGAAGATCCGCGACCTCTTCCTCCATAGTACGCAACGTAGGATGGGTGGACTATGATCTGGATAAGCTTGCCCCAGCATGGTTGCGCCGAGAGGGTCCGACACTGTCATAGGATCTCCTGGATGGTGCTATGGGAACCGGGGCATCATCCTCATCATCGATCTGAATTGTGGTGATTGCAACCCTACCCACTCTGATGCCCGAAGCTTTGAAAGTTGCTTTAGGGGGAAACTCTCCATCAGTAAGATTGGTGGGGACATTCTTCACCAGGCACAATGTAGTCACCAGGGAGGGGAAGTAGAATCCCTTTGACCTCAGCGGGGGCCGTGTGATCATTTCATCACCAATTAGTCCTGCCGCATCAAAATATTTCTTTTTCACGAAACACCACGTCAAGAGAGCTCTTTGGATGTTCACGTCAGTTGTGTTGCCGGAGGGCAAGATTTGGCTGCAAATGACAATGAGCCAGCACTTAGCCAAATGGGTGAATGAATTTGAGTTCAAGGTGATATGGTTACGTATCCAGATTGGTTTCCCCCCTGCGCAGAGTGCAGCAGTCGTAATATCCCAAGTGACTCCTAGTGCGTCCTGGTAATAGTCGACGTCACCGGTAAACTGGGGTAGCCTCAACACCTGGCGAATAGTGTCACTGAGGCATCTACTCATTTTCCCCGCACAGTCACCTCCCGCAATGTATGTGATAGGCAGTTCGCGTAAAACTCTCTTACAAGCATCCTGTTCACCGTTGTTGGTTCATAAGATAGGAACTCCATTTCCCTCTACCGGATTTCATCATACATTTCCTCCTTTTCCGCACGGAGGGATGCCTTGTCTATAGGAATCTCAGGGATGAAGCTCTTTGAGGCCTTGGCATGAAAGTCGTCCTCTGCCATTTCTGATTCGAACCTTGAGGCATCATATGTAGGATGTTGGGACGTGCCTGTCGATCTCTTTTGCTTTTTTTACGAGCCATATGACCTGCAAAGAATACAAGAGAACCATCAAATATATCCTACATGTGCCAGTCGGATGGGTAATCAGACTTCACCACCTGATGGCACCAAATAATATCCCCCATTTATTCCATTCATACACTATGCCAAACCCCCAACTAGTAAGGTGTTCAAGGTTCTAACCTCCACAATGGTCCCACACTTTCTTACAAATTCTGGCATACAACGACCCATACTTACTCCCTCAAGTGATTCATGCAAAATACAAAACTACCACAACCTAGAATAGGCACAAAATGCCTCAAAATATCATAACAGGACTCCAATTTTCGGCCAAAAAATGGCCCTCCACCAAACTACACCACAAAAATTATCTCTAGGCCTACACAGCATCTAAACATCCCCACAATTGAATTATAATAAAAACCCAACCATTTTAGCACCAAACAACTCCATAATGCTGTCTGATAGTCCCATGTAGAACCGCTGTCCCAACATCTGATCTAGAATACCATGGTGACGACATAAAACAACCATTCCTTTAAACCGGCTCCATGACTCATGCAGTGTCTCCATTTGTTTCTGTTTAAAGCTCATGATTTCATCAATTTGTTGAGTTTTTTTGTTGGGCGGATGGAACTTGATGTGAAATTGCTTGACTAACTCATCCCAAGTTTCTATTGAGTGTATGGGGAGTGAGTTTAGCCAAATATAAGCAGCCCCTGTCATCGAGAATGGAAACAATAACAGTCTGATTACTTCCGAAGATACATTGGGTTGCCTTTGGGTTTTGCAAATCGACAAGAAGTTCTTCAAGTGTTGCTGAGGATCTTCGGCTTGTGTCCCAGAAAATAGTCCCCTGTTTTCCCACAAGTGCATCATGTTATTCATAATCTGGAACGATTGAGCTTGTATCGTGGGCACAACAATGGCAGTGGCCAGATTGTCAGCTGTGGCTTGTGCCCAGTCATATAGTGCAGCTTTAGGCACAGGAGGTGCCATTCTCTAACGTTTCCGTCGATGTTGTCTACGTCACCCATGTTAATTTCAAGTTTGTGAGTTTGTTGGGATTGTTGAAGTCTTTTGTTGGAACGGTTCAATATTCTGAATGTTTTCTCGGGGTCTGAAAGTCCTTCAAGTAGTTCTCCAGTCCTAGTAGATTTTCTAGGCATACACCTGTGCAACCACGTCAACAACCGTAAAAAATTTCAATCAAAAATTTGGTGTATAGAAAATTGACTACACTAAGAATTTTTTTTATTTCTATAAATGGTGATTGATAATTCCGTTAAATCCCTGGTAATGGCGCCAAAATTTGATCACGCCCAACTATGACTTATAAAAAGGACTTTGCGAACGTTGCAAATATAACCTGAGTATTCTGCCCAGAGTCGAATCCACAGAGAGTTAACCTATCAATCACTATCTTTAGACCCACTAAACTCTTGATAACCAATTTCCCAAACGTTTGAATCACAGTTGATGGTGTCTTTAATGACTAATATTGCAACTAAATAACAGTTGTAAACTAAGGATGCTAAGGTTGTAAATAATGATGAGAAAATGCTAAGGTAGTCATTTCCCCTATTGATGGAATCCCTTCTGTTTATGCTTCATACAAATTAACCAACACCTCTCTATCCATCATGAATGCTCATCTTACTGTAAATCTCTCCCATGTAATCACAGTAATATACTAAATGCACTTTCCCGAGATACACTAGCTAGCTTTAATTAACACAATTCACTTTAGACTGCACCCAAGGCTTCGTTATCCCTAATCCCATCTTTAAACCCCCAGTTATTGATCCCTCATATACTTTGGGACCGGTGTTGTTCAACAATAACCTGAATATGCACTCTCTCCCAAGTTATGCGCACTAAATAGGTACAACTAATTGAGGATCCTGTCAATTAACTACAACAAGCGCAAAGTTGAACAAACAAAGATTGAAACTAGCAATTTGTATTCACATAAACAAGAAGTTCATCCCCCAATAGGTTCCATCATAACCTTAGACAAAAGATTTAGCTACTCATAACTATGGGTAAATAAGTTAAAGCAGTATTCATCACAAAACTTGCAAGAAAAATCGAAGAAAAGAAGAAAGATGTTTTGGGTGATCTCTCACAATTGTTTTCCTTGTCAAAATACTCTCCAAATCAATACATGCCTCTCTTGGGCGAAGTCTAGTGTTTAAAATAGAGTTTTGTGCTAAAAATCTCGTGTTTTGCACTTTAGTCCCTGAAGTTCTCCGCCTCCGCCGCGGTTCTGCCACGGTTGCGGTCAAACCGCGGCCAAACATGCTCTCTGATTCTCATTTTTGCCTGCAGCCCTCTTCTATCGCGGTTCTGCTACGGTCGCGGTGGAACCGCGACAGTCCCCCTTTAGGCCATGTTTGAGCTGTTCGCTTGGTTCACTTGGCGGAATTTTATGATTGGCCTCTTTTTCTTTATATTTGATCTCAAAAGTACTCCATAGCCTTCTCTTGTCATATATAACCTGCAAAGCATGAAAAGCACTAATCAGAGCATTTGGTTATCACTTTTATCATCAAAACTATACAAGAAGGTGGTTATTTAGGGCCTAATTATGGTTAAGTTCACCTATTATCAAATTACTCCCATAAATTCAAAACAAAATAGTTTCTTTTAGTATTTCAATTTTGTGGATTTTTGTGACATTTTCTGTTAATTGTGTGTATTTCTGTGTGCATTAATTTAGCATAAATTCATAAAAATACAAAAATATGCATTTACATTTAGGATTTAATTGTATATTTTTTATAATTAAATAGTAATTAGGAGCTTACAAAAATACAAAATCACAAAAATGAGTTATTTTTGCCTTGTTTAATTTTTAGCTTCGAATTTAGTGAATTTTCTTTAAATTGATATTTTATTAATAGGATTGATTGTTAATTGGAGCGTAAAATGATTTGGTAGGTTAATTCTGTTTTTTGGATTATTTAGGATTTTTAGTTTAATTTTGAAAAAAAAGAAAAACAAATTTTTTAAAAGAAAAAAAGAATTGTGAAAAGGCTGTTGGGCCAATTTAGCATAGCCCAAGCCATTAGCCCAATCAATTCCCCCTTAAACCCGCCAAACCACCCATGGGTCCAGCCCAAAACCCCGCCAGTCTCCACTCAACTCCCAAAGCAACCCCGTTTAAGCTAAAACCAATATGAACCGCCGAGATTATAGGATCCTACGGTTAGGAACTGGGGAGGAAGTTATATAAATATGTCCTAAAGCCCCCACCCCCAATCTCGTCTCTTTCAGAGACTAGACTCCCTGAACCCTAAATTCGTCGCCTTCTTTCCCCACCTGAAGCCTGGCGGTGCCACCTCTTTTCTCCGTCAAAAGTACACCCCACACCTACCTTCATCCCTACATTCTGAATCTGCAAATACTTCCCATCAAACAAGCCTAGAACTTCTCGAATCTTGATTTTAAAGTAAAAACTCTAGCGCCGCCCTTGTTCTCTCCGGTGGCGGCGCCGTCTCCGTTCAAACCCAAAGTCACAACCCTGAACCCCCTTCTTACCCTCATCCCGACTCCCCATTTGGATTCCCTCAAGTCCCACTCCAATGGTTCGAATCACAAATTAGAAAAAACCCTAGTTCCATATATTCAAATCCAATGGGGTTTTTGATGGTTCTAGGCTATAACATCCCTTAATCGTGTGTTTTCACACGAAAACACCCAGTTAAAGGTTGTTCTTGTCAAGAAAGTCGAAGGAGGTTTTCAAGTTGTTTCAAGTCTGTCCGTGCCTTTAGGTATTTCTCCGGTTTTCTTTCATTTTTTCTTTGCTATTATCATCTGCTTCTTCCTCTTCTTCTGGATTTCTTAGTGTTTTAAGGTTGTCTTTTTCATATTCATGATTAGTCTAAACAAGCTTTTCATTTTTAATTAATTTGTTTAAATAGTCTGTTTATTAGCTAGTTTCAATATTTAGTGATGTTAGTTCAATAATTTGATAAAAAAGAAAAGAGGCTCGAATTGCTTGTATTTTCTACTTGTTTCATTTCAATTCAGAAACATTGGTTTGATTGTGTTTGGGCTGGTGGTTTATACCTTTCAGTTCAGTTTTTGGCTGTTCGTCTAATGGATTCGACCTAGGTCAGGGGTCGTAAGGGTTGTTGGGGGAAATTGGGGTAGGGAATCTAGTTCGTGTATATGAGAGAATGTTACTGCTTCTACCCTCTTAGAAAAATAGTTAGCTAAAACCAAAAGAAATCATTCATTACCTCGCCTCGCTGGGACGGGACCGATGATGTCCATCCCCCACTTGATGAAAGGCCAAAGTGAGGTGATCGCCCGCTTTGTGGATCATAGGGGCATATTTTTGGCATTGCTCGCATTTTCTCATGAAGTTAGCAGCCTCATTTTTCATGGTGGGCCAGTAGTAGCCTGCTCGTATGAGACATCTGACCAGAGCCCGATTGTCGGAAAGAGCTCCATAGTGACCTTCGTGGTTATCTTCCAGAATGCACCACATTTGATTTGGGCCTACGCATTTTGCTAGGGGATCGCCATATGTCCTTTTTATAGGTCGTTGTTTATGATGTTGTACCTAGACTCTTGCATCGAAGCTTGTTGACTTTTTTTAATCATATAGGAGCACACCTGATAAGTAGGGATTTTGACTACTTATTTGCATGGGGGAGCGGGAATGAGTCTTTTGGGCATGCTTTATTCAAATTTGTGAAGTCTACGCACATCCACCATTATACGTTCTTCTTTTTCACCATGACCACGTTGGCGACCCATTGGGGTTATTTTGATTCTCTGATGAAGCCATTTTCTAGCAGTTTTTCAACCTCTTCAGGAACTGCATCATTTATTTCAGAATTGAACTTCCGCCTAACTTGCCTTATCGGGGGGTAAAATGGATTGACGTTCAACTTATGTGTCGCTATCTTCTTTGGAATACCTGGCATGTCTGCATGGGAAAAGGGAAACAATTCTGCATTATTTGTTAAGAAATGACCGATTTACCTGGTTCCCGAAGCTTGTGGCCGATGTAAGCTTTCTTGTTGTGGCCGTTATCATCAAGTTGGACGGGGTCGAGGTCTTTTACATTCGATCCCGTAGCCTCTATGATTTCGGGTTCTTTGATGAGGTCCTTCCTTTCATTTTTGCTCGATCTCGACCCTATTAATCGCTATGCCTTTTTACTTTTGCCCTTCATCTGTTGGTGTATGTACAATCCTGGGCGATGCGATAGTATTCTCAGGAAGTGCATTGTTCTCCTCAGATGCTGAATATTCCACATGGGATGGGAAAATTAATAACATGGTATAAGCTGGAGGAGATGGCCTTCATGGCGTGTATCCAAGGCCGACCTATTATGGCGTCATATGCTGTGTCCTGATTCATGATGTGGAATATGGTTCCAGAGAGATGCCGCCGGCCATGATGGGGAGTGTGATTTCTCTAGTTGTTCGTTTAACTGCATTGTTAAAACCGGTTAGTGTGATGCAGCGTGGTACTATCTTATTGTCACGACCCAAAATCCACTAAGGGTCATGATGGTGCCGTACACCGCTGTCAGGCAAGCCAACCAGAATACTTAATTAAATTCTCGTTTTAATAATATGGAAAACTATGATTTTCCTTCAACTTTAATAGTAAAAGATAATCGTTTCAACTCAAATATTAATGTTAAGCAGTTAATACAAGATACCCCATAATCATCCTAGAACCCAGTGTAACAAGTGCACGAGCATTTACTAGGGAATGGCGTAAAATACAGTAACTGTCTGGAATACAAGTGGACACAAATGAAAATACAGATAACTAAAAGAGACTCTGCTGGCTGCGGGTCACCTCAGAATTGCAGCTCACCTCGAGAAGTGCAGCTCACCTAAGTCTCTGTATCAACCATGCTGCTACTTCTAGTAGGCCACTAGAAATGGAAGTGCCCCTGCAATAAAAATGCACAGCAAGTGTAGCATGAGTTTGAAAACAACGTTTACTCAGCAAGTATCCCGTAGTAGAGACGAGAGGTCGACTTAGACACTTGCTAACAGACCAATAGTAATATAATGAAATTGTGAGGAAATCATGGATTTGTATAGCACTTATAACTCACAATGCCGGAAAACAGGTAAACACCTTTAACAAAAAATAAAATATTTCCAAGATATACTTTTCATTTTTTTAATCAATTTACATCGGGCCATGAAAGGCAATATCAATATTTATAACTCTCAGGCAAGCAATATAAGCATGCACATATCATGCCGAGGTCGTACGACCCACTTCAACAGAAATGTAGACTGTGCACTTCCGAGGGTCGTACGGCTCGAACCGTAGATGCATCTATTACCCTGCTCTCAAACTATCCTGCAACGTGGTCAACATAAAATAAACAAAACCATATACATACATGCGACGCAGGTACACATAGAAATACATGCTCAAACAACCAATTAATAATTTATCGGGGAAACATTTATCCAAATAAAAGCTAATCTTATTTTAACAATTTAAATCCTTTTAGAAGTTCATTTACTAATTCAATGTGATTTAAGAAATTCAAGTTGTCAATAAGTTTACGATTAATCCAAGTATAGCATGCTTTTGGGTCCTGGATTACCCTGACAATAGAGTAATAGTAGCTACGCACGGACTCTCATCACCTCGTGCGTACGTAGCCCCCAGAAATAGGAGATCATAACTAATTAACTCACCTATGAAGACAATTCCCTCTTACCAGATTAGAAAGGAGACTCACCTCGTTTCAATGCTTACTTTTCGGTCAAAAAATGAGCTCAAACCCCTAAATCGTTGCCGAACAATCCAAAACTATTCAAATGGTGTATAAACAAATCAATATACACTCAAAAATTTATATTCCAACTATTAAGGTGATTATCCAACCCTAAATGTAAGATTCCTAAAATTCACCCCCGGGCCCACCTGCCCGGATTCTAGAAACTTTCAAAGAAAGTTGTTACCCATAACCTTATGAAGTCAAATATATGATTTTACCAAATTCCATAATCATTTTCGTGGTCAAATCTCATTTTTATACAAAATCCAGGTTTTCATCTAAGCCCTTGATTTCATCAATTTCTACTTGTTAATCTATGTATTAAACTCGTGTTGTGTAGAAATTACCTACCTCAAAGTGCTAGGTGAAAACCTTCTACCAAAAGCTCCAAATATTGCCCGAATCCGAGACTCAAAACTCAAAAAATGAGTAAAAAGGGCTGACTCCCGTTTTTAGGCATTCTCCCTAGGCAAATCGCATGAATGAAATGCGACTTTGCCTGATTTTCGGGCAAAAAGGAACTACTATCAACCTTCAAACGGACCATAACGTTTTCTACAAATCTCCAAATAAAGAATGGTTTAATTTTTGAAAACTAAAATTAAAGATCTACAACTTTCTTGTTTTGTACATTTTTAAATTCCTTATGGATTTCGAGATATAAGCCCCCAAATTTGGTTCCTCGCATCGGAAATTTCTGGGGAAATTGCAAAATAGTTTTATCAGCCTTTAATTCAATCGATCATAACTTTTTGTACAAATATCCAAATGATGAACGATTTCTTTTTGTAGAGACTATAGTGCAAGGGATACAACTTTTATGTTTTCTAGATTTTCAGATTTCTTATAGATTTCGAGATATAAGCTTACAATGTAGCTGCATCAGATTTTCTGCAGCTTTAAAGTTCCGAAATCGATTCGAAACCACCCCGAAACACACCTAATGACTCCGGGGCCTCATCCAATCACACAAACCAGTCCCATAACACATTACGGACTTGCTCGAGGCCTCAAATCATATAAATAAATGCTAAAACCATGAATCACACTCCAATCCAAGCTTTGTGAACTTTGAAATTTTAAACTTCTACATTCGATGCCGAAACTCGTCAAACCACGTCCGATTGACATAAAATTTTTCAACACGTCATATTCGACATTACGAACCTGCTCCAACTTTCGAAATTAGAATGCGACCCCAATATCAACAAACTCTCAGTCAAACTTCTCAAAAACCTTCACATTTCTATTTTTAACCAAATAGCTCCAAAATGACCTACGGACCTCCGGATTCACTTCTGATCACGCTAAAAATTCTTGAATCACCATATGGAGATACTCTTAGACTTGGAATCCCAAATGGACATCGATAAAACTGAAATGCACTTCAAGCCAAACATATGAAATTTCTTCCAAAATGCTAACTTTCACAATAGGCACCAAAACGCTCCCAAGTCATCGAAAAACCCAATCCAGGCACACGCCCAAGGCCGAAATCATCATACAAATCTAATGAAACCTTCAGATCCTGATTCCGAGGTCATTTACTCAAAAATCTTATCCTAGTTAATTCTTCCAATTTTAAGCTTCCTAAGTGAGAATTTTCTTTCCAAATGAACTATGAAATTTCCGAAATTCAATTTCGACCATGCGTACAAGTCATAATACCTAAAATAAAGCTGCGCATAGCCTCACATTGCTGAACGCCGCACTAGACCTTTAATCGATTGATCGAGTAATTACACTTATCCTCGAGTTTTATCTGTGCAAGTACTCGAGGATGAACGCTGCTCCCATCATCCACTATAATACATATCACATCTCTATCTAATACGCGTAATGTGATAACACAAGTGTTATAATGAGGAAAAACCAAACTGTGGGTATCTGACTTATCGAAGATGATACTTTCTTCGAGTTCGTCGTGTCGTTCATGAGTGATCGACCGTTTGAGTTTGTGGGTGGTGGTGAATTTTACTCTATTGATTGATCGGTGCGGACTCAATCCTAAGAAAGAGCGGGAACGAATACGTTTAACCCAATAGTGGAAGTGCGTTTTGGCTCCTAACTGGTTTTCTAACATTTTTGGTTTTCTTTTGAGTAATAATTAAAATTTATCAACTACAATTGTAAAACTATTTTATGCTAAAATTATGATTCTAAGTTGTATGCAATATTGAGAAAGGCACTAGGGTCGTGGTATGTACCTAGCTGGTCAACTAACAAGTAAAGATTCCTAATGCACAAATGATGAATATGGGACTTATGCTATAACAGTTTCAATTTCGCATCCACTCTCACACCTCTCGGTAGAGAGAGTGATATTTTCCAATTGACTCTCTCGAGACCAATTGGGTAGGCTAATTTGCCCAAGCAACTTATGGTTCAAGTTGGGTAATTACTCTCTCGAGGTTTAACCCGTTAATTGGGACTACCATTCTCATGGGTCCATCCCAATTCCTTGTTGGAATTAATCTTGGGATCATGGAATCTCTTTCTCAAGAAGAGTCAAGATCCACTAAGCTTGACTTAGTGTTTGCAACCACCAGATCTTAGTGAAAACATAAGATTAATCCAAATAACAAATACCCAACATCATTTATGCAGTAAACAATCACACCCATTAATTACCCATACTAGGGTTGAGTTACAACCCTAGCTAATGAGTTTAGCTAGATATAGTAGTAACAGAAAATAAAGAAATACTAGATGAAATTGACATAATATTTAACTACAATAATAATCTACTTGAATCCATTTTAAAACTAGAAGAAATTGCCCAAAATAGGCTAACAATATGAAGTCTTGAACTCAACAGCTAATTTGAAAACAAAAACTTCATCTAAAAAAGTAAAATTTTCTATTTATATTACACAGGAAAAACCAAACAAAATTACCCCTAAGGGTCTGGCGCAGATCGCATACAAATGTCACGTGACCGCGAAGGGCAGTTGGTCTTCACATCTTTGCTTCTGGAACTGGGGGGTGTGGACAACATACAAATGTCATGCGGCCGCATAGGCTGAGACACGCGGACCGCGTAGAAATGGAATGTGTTAGAGTAGCAAAAGTTTCCCAAACTTTGACTCTCTGAACTTTACCCACGCGGACCGTACTGATTTGGTGTACGGCTGCGTGGGCATTTGCCTTGAGTTTCTGAGTCTATAAACTTCCATCAGTGAGGAATGCTTGGAAATGATTGCGAATGCGTAGATTTACTTCAAAATTACTAGGTCTCTGAACTCACCTGCACGGCCGCATAGCAAATTAGTACGGACCGCACAGGGTAGCCTTGATAATACTCATCCTCTGAACTTTCCTGTGCAGCTGCGTTGCAAAGCAGTGCGGACAGCACATGTCATTTTGACCCCCATTTCAGTTATCTTTTGACGCTTGGTAGATTTTACTCCTTTTTGAGCCGATTTTTGTTATTTATCATCTTGTCGTCCAAATTTGCAATCAAGCGCAACTTATAAGCATTTCGGGACTAATCTAGAGCAATTAATGCATAAAGCTCACGTAAGAAAGGGTATAAAACATGTACAATTCACAATTATCAACTCCCCCAAACTTAAACCTTTGCTTGTCCTCAAGCAAATAAAATCAGACATATCCCTCTATTGAAAACACCAAAGTAATTCCTGTTCTTCCTAAGGTAACCTCATTAAGTGTCAATTGGGACTAACAATTGCCCTCAATGTGAATGCATCATTAACACATTTGAAATTTTTAGAACTTGTGGATCAAGTGTGACACAAGAGCATCAAGGGTTGACACATCTCATCAAGGAACCTTTTTCAAGTACTTTGGTCATTGTATAACCCAAACTCATACATCCTCGACTTTTTCTAAGTGAACCTCACCTTTTAGAATAGTTGCACACAAATCGAGGTGATTGTACTCATATCTCGTCTCTCACAAAGAAAAGGCCCTAAATCCGGTTCTAAGTACCATATGCTTGCCCTTCATGTAAGTATCCTCTAATGTAGGCTTCCCTCAACTTAAGATAAATAGGGCCTTTGAGGAGTCATTGTGAAGGATTTTGGGTGAAGGTAGGATATGATTTTGTTCAAATAGTTGAAATCTCCCCTTACGCACTTCTTTTGATTCATTTTGGCGCACTTTCTTGACTCAATTGAGTAATTCACTTCTTCCAAGGGGTTATAGAGACATATTTTCACTCTTTCTTTTGCAATTCTTTTCTCCTTTGGTCTACTTTTCCATACCCTTTTTCACTTTTTGTTGTCCTTTAATTCCCTTTTTGATTCTTATTCTCTTTTTCATTGCCTTCCTTTTCTTTTGCTTTTGTGCCTTTTACCACATTGATGCCTTTCTTGTCTCCCTCCCAAACTTAGACTCCACTACTCAAGGGAAGATTTGGGTGCCAAAAGAAGGTCTAATTGACAATGGGTATAGGCTTATAACTTGGTTCATGAAAGAAAAAGGTTCAAGGCTCAAAAGGGGTGAACTAGGGATCATTTGATTGGTAGGTCATGAAATTATTCAAACTGGCATTTTTGGATCAAGGAGAGCCTATAATCACTTCTAAAATCAAGTTCCACCTATGATTTCGTCTCAACAAACATTCAGGCAAGTTCTAGACCATTGGCATGGTACTTGGGCTCAATAAATCAAATTCTCATTACATACACTCAAGGATTTCCAAAGATAGAGTCGAGGGCCCACAACGACCTAAAATATGATTCTAGCGCACAATGGCCCAAAATAACCACATGATGATTTTTTGGTCAACACAAGAGTCTCAAGGCCACAACGTTCACCATCCTTAACACAACTCAATGTCCTTGACTATAGGATCAAAGGCAAATGTACTAGGCCCAAGTGAAGCTTTGCCTGAGGTACCCCTAACTACAAAAAAACTTGAAAATCAAAAAGAAAAAATAAAAGACGGACTCAAACCCTTAAGAAGGTTGTCACACCATCTATCATTGGGAAGATCCACCCGGTTCGCACAACACTCTACCCTTGGAAAGAACCATGGCATTAAGAAAACCAAGGGCTTATTGCAAATGCCAAAATAAAACCAAAAAGGCTACGAGCCTAACTTTGCAACTAAAATGAAAACGAAAAATTTTAACGAAAATAGAAAACACAAATGAAAACCAAATGAATATGTACACAAGGGGAGTAGAATATACAACTAGGGAGAGATGAATATATACATGAAGGAAGTTATATATAGGCCAACTATAACTAGGAATGTCAAAAGCTAAAAACAAAGCAAATATATACAGTAATCTAGTCAATCAAAAATAGTAGGGCCACACCCCTATGAATAAAAGCTAGCATTTTCTCTAATGCTAACTACCAAATAAAACATCAAAAAAGAATCAGCAAAGGAAGTAGAGCGGACCCTCAAGCCTCATCAGCCGCCCTGTGCTGGTCAGTGGCTCCCATGTCCTCTATACTGGCAAGAACCTCCGACTGGTCCCCAGCGTGCTGCTGCTGTGCTGCTGAGACCAGGGCCTGCTCCTGATCTGGCTTATCAACTGAAGGGGAACTGGAGGGACCCTCTTGCACTGGAGCTACTACTATCACAACTCCCTCAGTGCTAGGGAGTTTCCTCTTCTTCCTCGGCCTGTTCTCCTCATGTGGCTGCCCAACTGTTGGCTCTACGATCGGATCCCCGAACAATAGATCTAGCAGCATCCGATCCGCTAACAGCTTGTCTACATCTACCCTCAATTTCTCCACCGACTCCTTCGAGGCCTTTGTCTTCCTCAGCTTCCTATGCTCCTTAGCAAATTCCTTTAGTGCTTTTCAGTGCTCTCTGACTGCCTTGGCCAGGATTTTCTTCAGTGTATCCTCAATGGAAGCAGGGATCTCAGCAGTAACCGGTGCTCCCCGAGCCTATACAGCTGTGGTCAATGTTGACAACTTGGATGTCGCAGCCATCATCCAGTTTTTCAAACTAGCTAATGAGTGCGTGAGCTGGTTGGCGGTGAACCTCTGAGTCTTTGATACCGGGATAACCGGATCAGCAGTAACACAAGAGGATGTTGTGGAAGGACCTGGGGGCAATGTATCAGTAGTGGTCTCAGTGGGCTACTCAGTGGAAACTGGATCGTCAGACTGGCCAGCAGCGGAAGAAGTGGATGCCTGACCCTTTTTGGCTTTCTTTGGGTTGTCCGGACCCATCTGATCATACCACGAATACGGGGCTACCAGAGGCACCTTCATATCATATTGATTCTTCTTCACATCCAATTCCTTGAAGTACAGGGAGAGTGTGTTCGGGCATGGGTAGTTGGTTTTGGTCTCGTACCCGACTTGAGAAATCACTCTCGACATTATATTACCAACATTCAGAGGGAATCCTTCCATGATTGATGCAACCAAGAAAACACGACGAAAAGGGATGGAATGATCATGTGTGGTCGGGTCAAGTCGACTGCATACAAAGGTCAACCCCCCTTTTGCTTCGAAGTTCAATGTATTTCTGTATATCTTTTCCTGTTCAACCACACATGGGCTGTACCTGGAGCTGCTAAGATCCCGGCTAACCACGGATGAACTTTTTCTTTCATTGCTAACTTCTCCAAGAACTGATATTCATCCTCCTCTTCGAAACCCAAGAAGTCATTCAGCGACTTCCCATCAAATAGCATAGTCTTCTCCCTCACTTTAGTTGCATTGGAGTCACAAAATATGTGGTGAACATTACTGTAAAATTCCTTCAACATGTGCTCATTGGCCAACCCAACCCGTTCCTTGAAGAAGCTCCAACCCTCTCTCATGCGGAATTGTGCTTTCACGTGAGGGTTGTGAGTAACTAGATCAGCATCTATGAACTGCCTCTCCGGAATCACCTTTCTCTTGGGCCACCACTCCTTGAATCTATGGAAGGCTACCTCACTGATGAACCTGTCTGCTCATGTCTCTAACTTTCTGGTCCGATCTATGCCTCTGATCTATGGTTCACCACCCTCAGCATACCCTCTACTCTCCCCTGATAGTAAAACTGTGGGAGAAGTGGAGTATTGCTCTTCAGTTTCTTTTTCAGCTCCAGACTCATCAGAGGAGTCCGAGACTACATTCACAGGCTTCTTAGATGTGGCCACAGTCTCATGATCAAGAGAAGAAGACTCAGGAACTGGAATATGCACGAACATGTGGGTGGGGGCAGACTCCGAAGTTACACTCCGGGAGGGTGCATACTCATTCCCTATTGAATGAGAGGCAGCCCTGTCGGCCTCCCAAATTATTTTTTTTTGTTTTTCTTTATGGTCTCCTTGTCCTTGGAAGTTATTTTTAACACTCTTCTAATTGTCTTCCCTCGGGAAGATCACCTCTCCCGATTTGTTTCTCTTTTCCCCAACGTTGTTGTTGTTTACCTGCACGTACCATTGTCTGCAAGAGATACATGTCAAAAATTGTTAGTAGAAACACAGAAGGAGAAGTAGACAGTTTAAATGCATTGCACAATTGCAGATACAATGATTTAGATAGAAAGACGCGGACCGCACAAGAATGCACGCGGTCTGCACAAGCCAATTGCTCTAACATGGAACTCTGTGAAAAGACCTACGCAGTTCGCACTGTTTTTGATTGCGGCCGCGTAGGACCGACGCGGACCGCACAGAAAAGGAACGCGGTCTGCACAGGTCAAACACCCAAATGTCAACCTCTCTGAACTCTGATCACGCGGTCCGCATTGATTTGGACCGCGGCCGTGCTGGTCTAACGCGGACCACACACAAGTAACATGCAGACCGGCAAGAGAGGTTGATCAAACACCAATCAAAGACACACTGTGCGGCCGCGTAGGGATAAATTTATCGAGCAGGGATCTTATTATTTTTAGTCCAATATTTGCTCACATTGTGGGTCCTAGGTGTCCCTACTCAATTGTTTAACAAGAATTCATGCCCATGGTTCAACAAAAGTTCACAAAAATCTATACTAACAGTGAAATTAATAGGAAAGATACAAAAATAAGAAGTTATACTAGTAGAAAGCAATTAAAAAAACAAAAATTAGACTACGAATTGAAATGAATAGGAGTTGTTACCAGGGATTAATGAAAATTCAACTAAATGAGCAATTAATGTGGATGCACAGTGAAAATCAAAGCTTCAGAAGAAAATTTGCGAAAAGGTTCAAATGAGGCCCAAGGCTTCTATTTATAAAAAACCCTGGGGCCCAGTACTCACCTACCTGCGCGGCCGTACAAAAATTTCACGCGGACCACACAGGATTTCCATTGTTCACCTTGGCTGCTCAACCATGCAGACCGTACTGATTTGGTGCGCGGCTGCGTGGAAGTTATCAGAGACCCTGTGAGTTCAGCTTCTCCCATGCGGACTGCACTACTTTGGTCCATGGCCGTATGGGATCTTATCAGAGAGCATGCCATTTTAAGTTCTCACACGCGAACCGCACAGAAATGGACGCGGACCGCGGTGCATCTTCTGAGACTTGTCCTCAACTGCTCAAACCTACGCGGGCCGCACTGTTTTGGTGTACGGCCGCATAGGCAACATTCAGAGACTGCTCATTTTTTATCTTTGTCCTGCACTGGTCCAAAATTATCCGTGCAACACTTCACAAACTATCAGCTCAAAAATCCTACTCTACAATAGAGAAACAAAGAAAAACAAAATACACGGGTTGCCTCCCAAGAAGCGCCTGAATTAACGTCGCGGCAAGACGCATGTTACCATCACAATCATTCAAATGAATAAGCGCCACCATGTGGCTGTCATCAATCTTGGCCAAGTAATGCTTGACATGATGGCCATTGACCCGGAATACTTCACCATTCTTGTTATTGAGATCAATGGAACCAAAACGAGTAACACCAACTACCTCAAATGGACCGCTCCACTTTGACTTTAGTTTGCACGGAAACAACCTTAACCAGGAGTTGAAGAGCAGAACATATTACCAACCTTGAATTCTTTCCCTCGAGAATACTTTTCATGAAGGTGCTTCATCTTATCCTTATACAAGGACAAGCTGGAGTAAGCATAAAACCTAAACTCATCAATTTCATTCAATTGCTCAACCCGGAGATTTGCAGCGACATCCCATTCTAAGTTCAACTTTTTCAAGGCCCATATGGCCTTATGCTCCAGTTCTACAAGAAGATGACAAGACTTCCCAAACACCAACCGATATGGAAACATACTAATCGGAGTCTAAGCTGTACGATAAGCCCAAAGAGCATCATCCAATTTGTTTGACCAGTCGGTCCTATTTGCATTGAGAGTATTGGACAGAATACTCTTGATTTCCCGGTTTGACACCTCAACTTGGCCACTAGCTCGAGGATGATAAGGAGTGGTCATTTTGTGGTTTACCCCATATTTGACAAGCAAAGAATCGAAAGCTTGGTTGCAAAAATGAGAGCCACCATCACTAATGATAACATGGGGTATGCCAAACCTAGTGAAGATGCTC
This sequence comes from Nicotiana benthamiana, assembly GCA_034376525.1. NCBI lineage: Eukaryota > Viridiplantae > Streptophyta > Magnoliopsida > Solanales > Solanaceae > Nicotiana > Nicotiana benthamiana. The sequence goes on from CM067336.1 coordinate 122,512,405, forward strand.
TTCTTCAAGAAAGCCACCACCCTACGAGCTTCCTTATTGGGCAAAGCGACGACCTCAACCCATTTTGACACATAGTCAACCGCTACTAATATATAGGTGTTGCCACAAGAACTCACGAATGGCCCCATAAAGTCTATCCCCCAAACATAAAAAATGTCCACTTCTAGAATCGTGTTAAGGGGCATCTCATCTTTCTTCGAAATCCCTCCGGTACGTTGACACTCATCACATCTTTTCACAAAGTCGCCGGCGTCCTTGAATAATGAAGTCCAATAGAACCCACAACTCAACACTTTAGATGTCATCCTCGCCCCGCCATGATGGCCACCATAGGGCGAAGAGTGACAAGCTTACACAATACTCAACTGATCTTCTTCGGGAACACACCGGTGAAAATTTTGAAAAGATACACCTCATCCTAATAGTAGTCCAAACAATCCCGCTTGAGTTTCTTCCTTTGATTAGAAGAGAGCTCATACAGGACCATGCCAGTAACAAGATAGTTGGCAATGTCGGCAAACCATGGAATGTATAGCATTGAAATCGAAAGGAGTTGTTCATTTGGAAAAGCATCATTTATCTCAAGGCCGTCCAAAAGCCTCCCTTCCTCCTCCAATCGAGACAAGTGGTCCGCTACTTGATTTTCACTACCCTTTCTATCAACAATCTCCAAATCAAATTCTTGAAGAAGGAGCACCCATCTCATTAACCTCGCTTTTGAATATTTCTTAGTCATCAAGTACCTAAGGGAGACATGATCGGTATGAATAATCACTTTGGCCCCTATAAGGTACGGGCGAAACTTCTCCATGGAAAAATCAATGGCAAGCAATTCCTTCTCGGTGACCGTATAGTTCCTTTGAGCTTCATTCATTGTCTTACTTGGATAGTACACCGGATGGAACATTTTATTGATTCTTTGGCCTAAGACCACCCCTACCGCAACATCACTAGCGTCGCACATGAGCTCAAAAGGCAAGCTCCAATTTGGTGCGGTGATGATGGGGGTAGTCATCAAATTTTGCTTTAGAAGCTAAAAAGCCTCCATACATCTCTAATCGAACACATATTTGGCATCTTTCTCTATAAATTTACACGACAGGTTAACCACCTTATTAAAGTCCTTAATGAATCTTCGGTAGAAACCCGCGTGTCTTAGAAAACTCCTCACCTATTTGACAGAAGTAGGGGGAGGGAGCCTTGAGATCACCTCGATTTTTGCCTTATCAACCTCAGTCCCTCTCTTTGAAATTTTGTTACCCAACAATTCCTTCTTCTACCAGAAAATGGCATTTCTCCCAATTGAGAACCAAGTTTGTGTCTTCGCATCGGGCCAACACACGAACCAAGTTTTGTATGCTTTCACCAAATGAGTCCCCAACCACACTAAAATCATCCATGTAGACCTCCAATATGTCCTCCACCAAGTTGGTGAAGATTGCCATCATACATCATTGGAAGGTCACCGGTGCATTACATAATCCAAATGGCATTCGAGAGAAGGCGAATGTGCCATAAGGACATGTGAAGGTTGTATTTTCTTGGTCTTTCGGGGCAATGAGAATTTGGATATAGCCTAAATACCCATCCAGAAAACAATTGAAAGCCCGGCCCGTAAGACGATTAGGCATTTAAACCAAGAACAGCAATGGGAAATGATCCTTTCTAGTCACCTTGTTCAACTTCCGATAGTCCATGCATACCCTCCAACCCGTCACAATACGAGTCAGAATAAGTTCACTGTTGTCATTGGTAACCACCATCATTCCTTCCTTCCTTGGCACACATTGTATCGAAGAAGTCTACGAACTGTCAGAAATTGGATACACCACACCGGCGTCAAGCCACTTGATGACTTCCTTTTTGACCACCTCTTGCATGGCCTCATTGAGTCTCCTTTGAAGTTCAAGAGACGGCTAGCATCCTTCTCCAATATTATCATGTGCATGCAAAATGTGGGGATAATACCACGAATATCCGCCAAGGTCCATCTAATCGCCCGCTTGCGCTTTTGAAGAACCGCCAAAGTGGCGTCCACCTGCACGTTAGTCAAGCAAGAAGAAAAATAACTGGCATAGTGAAATTAGGACCAAGAAATTCATACCTGAGGTGAGGAGGGAGTGGTTTCAACTCCAACACCGGTGGCTCCTAAATAGACAGCTTGGTGGGTGGAGTTTTACGATTTTCAAGATCAAGTGATAACTTCCTCGGCTCATACGAATACGAGCCCATGCCATGTAATGTGTTCACACACTCCACCCTTCCGGAATCATCATCAACATCCATGTTCAGTAGCACATCCTCAAGTGGGTCCTCAACATTTGCCATTGCGCTTGTGTCATCCACTATTACCTCTGTGACAATGTCAACAAACGAGCACACCTCGGTGCTATTTGGTTGCCTCATTGATCTGCACACATGGAACACCACCTTTTCATCTCCAACACAGAAGGTCAATTATCCCGCTTCTACATCAACCAAGGCCATCCTCGTAGCTAAGTAAGGCCTTCCAAGAATAATAGGCACCTCGAAATCCACTTCGCAATCCAAGATCACAAAATCGGCCGGCAATATGAACTTACCAACACGAATAAGGACATCATCAATAATTCCCAAAGGCCGCTTCATTAACCGGTCTGCCATTTGAAGCCTCATAGAAGTTGGACAAGGTTGTCCGGTAACCAAAGTCTTGAAAATCGAATATGGCATGAGATTGATGCTTGGCCCCAAATCACATAGGGCTTTTGCGAAATCGACACTTCCAATGGTACATGGTATTGTGAATGCTCCAGGATCCTCTAGCTTTGGATCCATAGAGTGTACAATGGAACTCACTTGGTGCGTCATCTTGATTGTCTCACACTCCATCGATCTTTTTTTAGTAACCAAGTCCTTCATGATCTTTTCATATCCCGGCATTTGTTCAAGTGCCTCCACCAAGGGCACATTTATAGTCAAACTCTTCATCATCTCAATGAATGTTTTAGACTGGTTGTCATCTTTTTTCTTGGCCAACCTTTGAGGATATGGCGAAGGAGGTCTAGGCAAGGGTGCCTTGGCTTTAGGCACCACCGGTTCGGGCATATCAATGACGTGTTCCCTAGACGGGTTCACGGACTCTTGAGTCTCCTCCTCACCCTCAGCAATTTGAATTCTCACATCATCACTTGCGTTTGGTTCAACAATATCCTCAACTACCAACAGGATCTCATCATTTTGCAACTCTTCTTCATCAATCACAACTCGATTTCATCTTGAGGCTTGCACATCATCGGCTCTTCCATTCTCGTGGTTAACGCTATCACATGATTATTATACCCACCCTTGGGGATTACTACCGTATCACTTGGTAGAGCACCCTTTGGGCGAGTGTTGAGAGATTGCAAAATTTTCCTGAGTTGTACTTCCATGTTACGGATTGAAGTGTTATGGGAGGCCAATTGAGCATCGGAGTCATGATTCTTGTTCATCATTTGCTCAAACATGTTATCTATTTGACCCATGTCATTTCCCGATGAACTCGACCCTTGAGATTGAAACAGAGGCGGGTTGTTAGGTTGTTGATACATTGGAGGCCTTTGAAAGCCGTTCCCCTATTACCTTGACCTCCATTATTATTCCACCCACCTTGACCACCATTGCTGTTGTTCCAATTGTTGTTCCCTTTCCAATTACCTTGATTTCCCGAGTTATTGTTCCCCCAATTGCCTCATTGATTGTTATTATAATTTCAATTGCCACCTTGTTGATTACCCAATTACCTTGAGGTCTCCATCGTTGATTCCCTTGATTACCTCTATTCCCTTGGTAGTTGTTGACATATTGGACTTCCTTACTTTGGTCATCAAAACCTTCATTCGAATATCCACCAACATCATCATAATTTTCAAAATTTTCTTGAGGTTGTTGTTGCCCGCTTTACCTTCTTTTCATCATATTCACTCCCTCCATGGCATTGACTTGGCACGGATTTTAAACTTGTTGAAGTTGCGCCTTAGACAATTGGTTCATTGTTCTTGTGAGTTCGAAAATGGCTTGGCCGTGATCATGCAACTCCTTAAGCAAGTGTATGACATTAGGATCACCTTGAGGAACATTATTTCGGCTTTTCCATGCCGAAGAAGTATCGGCCATTTCGTCAAGAACATCACAAGCTTTGTTGTATGGAAGCTTCATGAAATTACCACCGGCTAACTAATTGAAAATGCACTGGTTGGTTGTATTTATACCTCGATATAACGTCTGCTGGATCATAACATCATTCATATCATTATTGGGGCACTCTTTTACCATCGCCCAAAATCTCTCCCATATATCATGTAAAGACTCCGTCGGCTTTTGATTGAAAGCTAGAATCTCATCTCGAAGAGCCTCCATATGACTAGGAGAAAAGAACTTGGCAATGAATTTGTCGGCCAACTCATCCCACATAGTTATGGAATGATTTGGGAGTCTCTCCAAACAAACCAATGCCTTCCCCCGAAGTGAGAAGGGGAAAAACCATAACCTCAGTGCATCTTCCGAAACATTTGTTTGCTTGATCCCCCAACAAGTATCCACAAACCCTTTCAAATGTTTTTATGCATTTTGGTCCGAGGCGCCTGTGAAGTACCCTCTTTGTTCGAGCAAAGTGAGCATGACATTGGTGATCTGGAAGGTCCCCGCCCGTATTCGGGGAGAAACTATTGCACTTGCGTACCCTTGATTGGGCAGAACTCTTGGTGGAGGTGTAGGAGGTTTTGGTATGTTGTCATCAGCATTAACATTAGCATTTCTACCCTGTCTTTGTGCTGGGGTAAAATCACCTCTTGTTCTACGTCTTCCACCTCCTCCACTCCCACATTAATATCGTCTTGTGTGTTTAAATCCATTGGTACCTAAGTGAATTAACACAAACAAAGTAAACAAAAAGAACCAAAACACAAAACTAGCAAACAAATAGTCAAACACCGTAAAGCTCCCCGACAACGGTGTCGAAAAGTGATCTGTGCAGACTCAATCCTAAGAAAAAGAGGGCGCGATTATTTTTAACCCAATAGTGGTATCGGGGTCAATTTCCACAGAGAGATTCGATTTGGAGTTGAGTATTTGCTAAGATTGGAAGTGCGTTTTGCTCCTAATTGATCTTCTAACAGTTTTGGTTTTCTTTTGATTAATAACTTCAATTTTCAACTATAATTGTAAAACTAAGTCATGCTAAAATTATTATTCTAAGTTGTATGCAATATTTAGAAAGGCACTAGGGTCGTGGCATGTACCTAGGTGGTCAACTAACGGGTAAAGATTCCTAATGCACAAATGATGAATATGGGACTTATGCTATAACCGTTGCACTTTTGCACCCACTCTCACGCCTCTCGGTAGAGAGAGTGATTTTTCCCAATTGACTCCCTCGAGACCAATTGGGTAGGATAATTTGCCCAAGCAACTTTTGGTTCAAGTTGGGTAATTACTCTCTCGGGGTTTAACCCGTTAATTGAGACTACCATTCACATGGGTCCATCCTAATTCCTTGTTGAATTAATCTTGGGATCATAGAATCTCTTTCTCAAGAAGAGTCAAGACCCACTAAGCTAGACTTAGCGTTTGCAACCACCAAATCTTAGTCAAAACAGAAGATTAATCCAAATAACAAATACCCAACATCATTCATGCACTAAACAATCACACCCATTAATTACCTATTCTAGGGTTGAGCCACAACCCTAGCAAATGGATTTAGTTAGACATAATGGTAACAGAAATTAATGAAATAATAGATGAAATAAATATAATAATTAACTAAAATGATAATCTACTTGAATCCACTTTAAAACTAGAAGAAGTTGCCCAAAATAGGCCAACAATATGAAGTCTTGAACTCAGCAGCTAATCTGAAAACAAAAACTTCACCTAAAAAAGTAAAATGTTCTATTTATACTACATAGGAAAAATCAGACAAAAATACCCTGAGGGTCTGGCGCGGACGGCATACAAATGTCACGCGACTGCGAAGAGCAGTTGGTCTCCACATCTTTGCCTCTGGAACTAGGGGGTGCGAACCGCGTACAAACGTCACGCGGCCGTATAGGCTGTGACACACAGACCGCGTAGAAATGGGATGCGGCCGCGCAGCAAAACTTGCCAAAACATTGACTCTCTAAACTTTATCACGCGAACCACACTGATTTGGTGTGCGGCCGCGTAGGCTTTTGACTTGAGTTTCTGGGTCTCTGAACTTCTATATGTGTGGACCATGTGGAAATGATTGCGGACCGCGCAACTTTACTTCAAAATCTCTAGGCCTTTGAACTCACCTGCGCAGCCGCGTACCAAATAAGTGCAGACCGCATAGGGTAGCCTTGATAATACTCAGCCTCTGAACTTTCCTGTGCGGCCGCGTTGTAAAGCAGTGCGGACCGCACAAGTCATTTTGACCCCTATTTCAATTATATTTTGACGCTTGGAACATTTCCCTCTTTTTTGAGCCGATTTGTGATATTTATCATCTTGCCGTTCAAACCAGCAATCAAGCGTATCTTGTAAGAATTTCGGGACTAATCTAGAGAAATTAATGCACAAAGCTTAGGTAAGAAAGGGTATAAAACATGTACAATTCACAGTTATCATTGATCGATGCGTCATCGCCTCCCTTGATGATCATTTGAATGGTTCGAGTTAGAAAAGATGGTTTTGGTGGGACCTGGTGATGTTCACCTTCTCGAGCAAAGTTGACCCTTCCTTTGTCGCTCAACAACTCTTTCAAGTGCCCTTGGTGAAACATGTTTACGACCTCTTATCTTAGAGAAATGAAGTCATTGGGTTTGTGACCTTGTTCCTAGTAGAATTCGCAGAGGGCATTTGACTTCCTGATTTGGGTCAGACCTTATCTTCTTTGGCCACTTCACTTTTGGGCCGAGCTTCTCCAATGCGTAGACTATTTCTGAGGGTAAAAGCAAATGAGCAGATAGTAAGCGACGCATACCTCTCTCGCTTCAGTGAGTCCCCGTTCTTGGCCTAGATGGGCCTTTGTCGTGGTGAGAAGGTGGAATGATGTGCCTTTGACATACGGTTGATGCCTTTCTTGGTTGGGTCGTGCACCTTCTATATCCTTTCTATTGTCGTTTCTCTGGTATATTTTGGACTTGGCTTGTACTGAGGTCAACTTTTGGGTTGGTCCATTTAGGTCGTCTTCTTCGGCTCAGACCTCGGCACAATAGACATTGTGTATTTCATCCCAAGTGGTCCGGGGATATTTCATGAGCGGACTCAGCAACCTTTTGGTCGCCCTTGAACCGCTTCTGTTCAATCCATTCTGGAAAGCTGCCACAACCATTTCTTCCGATACATTCGGTAAGGTCATCCTTCCGATACTCTTGCTTCCGCCTTCTTAGCTCCGACATAGGCCGTTATGAATTTGTCGGGCATCTCTTGAATATTTCAATGGAGCATGCAAACAGCTGTGAATACCAGGTTAATGCGCCCCAGTAAGGGGTTTTCCAAACTTTTTCAACAAGATGGAGGATACTTGCTCTTTGGCGAGGTCGTTGCCTTTTACTGCGATGACATAGTGAGTCACATGATCCTCAGGGTCTGTCGAACCATCGTATATTTTTTAGATACGGTGGCATTTTGAATGTTTTAGGTATGGCATATGGTACGGCTTCTTCAATGTACGACTGCTCCACAAACTGGCAGGTGTCTCTTTTTGGTAAGAGTTTTGGGGCACCCGGTATTTTGTCTACCCTTTCATGATGCTCTTTCCTTTGGTTCCCAAGCATTTTGTTTTTATTTTCCATCTCTTCCATCTTCTTTAAAATGGATGTGAACGTGTCATCACCTGCATTATTAACATTTTGAGTGATTCCTGCTACGGGAGGAGGAGGGCCGTGCTGCTCGACTGTTATTAGTGTAACGAAATTCTTTGCACTCTCTCTGTTCGCCTTTTGAGCAGGTTTGTCAAGGATGCTGGTCAATGTATTTGTCAGCCAAGCTTCTAGCAGCTTTTTCATTGCCGGTGGTGCCTCTTCTATTGTGGACATGAAGGATCCTTTACGTGGGACATTGTGATACTACGAGGAGGAAGGGGTGAGCCACTTTGCCTGGGAGAGGCATTTGATATTATATCCTCACTCTGTTTCAAAGACCTTGTTTATGGTGTTTAAGAGGTTGGCGGTGAGGTCGGCTACCACCTTTATCCTTTTTTCTCTGTTACCTGCCATGTTAGATCTGTGTGCACAAAAAAGTATAGGGTTTTGCATTTTTTTTGTTAGTTATAGATCTAGAAGAAACTAAAATTTTAACTAGGAAGTCTCACAGACAACGCCAAATTGTTTGACTAAAAAATATTAACCTTTGGTCAAACTAATTGATTTGATATATAAGAGGTTAATCCTAGTTAAATATAATAACTTCGGATCTAAAATCAGCCTACATAGATGATGTAGGACAGTGTCGGGATAATATGTAACATGTATTTAATGTTTCGAGGCCAAGAATGGAATGAAAATAACAAGCATTAAATAACAATAAATGGCATAATATGTAAATAAGTAGAATGCTTCACCCAATATTGAATGGGGGAGATGATTCTTCTTCTGACAATGATGAATGACAAATAACTATGAGAATATTGGAAACTTTCTCGGACCTGATGGGAAAAGTATAGATCAATCAACAAAACGAATCTCTTTGGAAAGATGATATTTGTGTTTATCTAGAGACCCTTCTTTTCAAGAGAATTCTTATCAGAGAATCTTAAATGTCCCCCGTCTCTCTCTTTTTATTTATATGGGACATATGTCTAATCAACCCTAAAAATATAAGTACAAAGAATATTCGATGAAGTATTCTCCTAAAGATACTATTACAAAACTAGTTTTTTTTGGGTGCAAAAGAGCAAGCTCTAGAAGATCAATTTAGGTGATGCATTAGCGGCATCAGATTTACATTAGTATTCCCAAAACCCAGCAAAGGATCACCCTTAGTGGGTAACCCTATTGATCCTAAAGCAGTCAAAGCATTAATATGTACAAAAGGAAGCCTAAGACTATCACACTACCTAAGACTATCACTACTGCTACTAGCCGTTTTAACCAGCCTTGTTTGAAGTATGCCTTACTGGTCTTGATGGTAGACGGTTGTCACAAAAGATTGAGGTTCTTTATACATCATACAAAACCCTTGTTCTTTCTGAGCTCCAAACTTAGCCAAAGTATTTGCTACATTGTTTTGTTCCCGATACACAGCGTTGATGGTTTGATTATGCAGTTGGTGGAGTAACGACCTGCAATCTTTTAAAGGATTATCATGTTGTGGTGGTATATGAATTAACATACGCAATATATCTTGAGCATCTGTTTCAATAATAAGTGGAGTAAACTTTATTTCTATAGCAATTAGTACTCCTTTTAGTAAATCTAGGAGTTTAGTTTGAATAGATGTTCCATAGCTTGTTGTAGCTATAAATACCGTGATCCATTCACCCTTCTTATTTCGAAAAACTCCTCCTATGCCACATTTCAAAGTATATGTGGAGCAAGAAACATAAATGTTAAATTTATAAATGGGGCTATTTGGAGGATGCCATTTAATATATAATGGCAATGCAACCCTAGCCTTTTTATGGGGGTTAGTCAGGTAATAAAATTCAGCTGCTTTGTATAGACGAACCCTAGGTCTAAAGGTAGTTTATGTTTTTCAAAATGATGCTTATTTCTGTGAATCCATAATTCCCATAGCAAAAAGGGGGTTAATGTGGTACTTGGGATCTGTTGACTATGATGGGGTAGACAATGGTGTATAAGGCTCTTGAATATTAGTATATTACTAGTAATTCTTTGTAGTGAGTTCCTAAGAGTTCTGAAGGTTCTTCCAAATACATTCTGCGCCTGGGCACCAAAGTAATATATGATGGACAGTTTTAGGAGCTAGGTGACATTATGGACTAATTGGAGATGTAATAATACCTAGTTTATGAAGGAAGGAAGCTGTTGGAAGCCTATCATGGCATACTAGCCAAATAAAATAAGCAATTTTTGGAGGAATATGTACCTGCCAAATCCATTTAAAACTTTCTGATGAGTTAGAAGTAGCAAAATTAATATCCAAAGATGTATAAATGGATTTAACAGAAAACAAACCTGTGGAGTTGAGGTTCCAGTAGAGATGATCCAAAGTAGATGGTTGAATAGCCATATAAATCCTATGAATATTATCCTGTATTTACTTTGATAATAAAAAAGGAATTTGGTCGAGATGCCGCTGATGATTATAGTAATAACTAGAGACAGTCTTTTTTTCTTCTTCCCTTGGAAGGGGACCTGAAATATAGTTTCTAAGGGTAATATTGTGGTCAAGCCAAGGGTCTATCCAAAAGTTGACATTTTCCCCCGAGCTTAGATTCCATTTCATCCCTAATTGATAGAATTTCCATCCTTGCATTATATTTTTCCAAATAGAAGAGGTATTATGGTTGTGTAGACTAGAAGGTTTAATGTAATTCCACAGAAGAACCTGTACCCATAACTGATTAGGGTTTTGGAATAGTCTCCATGCCAGACTGGCATGGAGAGCTTTATGTTTTAAAGTAAGATTCTTAATACCTAGTCCACCCTTATCTAATGGTTGAGTAATAGTGTTCCAATTTATAAGATGCAATCTTTTTTTGGTATTAGTGGTTCCCCAGAGGAAATTTTTTTGACAACAGTAATAATGGAGGAAGGGATAGTAATATATTGCATAACATGGTTAGAGAGAGAATTCAAAGTAGAGCGGATTAATGTAGTTCTTCCAGCTTTAGTTAAGAAAGAAGTTTTCCATCCTGCCAACCTGTTACGAAAATTATCAATTAGAAATTGGTAGTCTTGTTTAGTAGGTTTGTCAGTAAAAATGGGAAAGCCTAAATATTTACCAAATTTATTACCCTCTTTCATATGAAACATATTAATCATTCTATTTCTAGTAATTGGAGAGCAATTTTTGGAGAAGAATATTTTTGACTTATCAAAATTAATCGTTTGACATGAGGTAGATGTGAAGTCTACCAGAGTACCTACTATAGCTTGACAAGAAGTAGTGTTGATTTTTGAAATAAGAGTAATATCATCTGCAAAAAAAAAGGTGCAATAATTGTGGTGCCTTACAGCTAACAGATATAGGGGACCATCTACAGTAGTCCACAGAAGTATTGATTTTCCTAGAAAGCATTTACAAGCAGATAATAAACAAATAAGGTGAGAGAGGGTCTCCTTGTCTAATTCCTCTCGTTGGCTGGAAGTATTCAGTGGGATTACCATTTATCAAGAGTGTAGTGGTTATACAAGACATAATGAGTTGAATAAAAGTTGGTGGGAAATTAAGAGCACATAAGGAATAATGTATGAAAGACCATTCAAGTTTGTCAAATGCTTTCTCAAGATCTAATTTTAACAGCATTTGTGTTTTATTACCTTTCTTTTTTCTAAAACTAGTAAGGATTTCGTGAACTATTATAGCATTATCAGCAGCCATTCTATTTTTTAGAAAACTAGATTGAGTAGGATGTATCAAGGCTACCAATAATGGTTTCAGTCTATTAGAAATGATTTTTGTGATTACCTTATATATAGTATAACAAAGACTAATAGGTCGATATTGGTAAATAGTAGAAGCTTTCTTGTGTTTAGGAATCAAGAAAATAAAAGTCGTATTAATAGCAGGGTCTATTTTATTAGTAGTAAAGCTGTATGACAAAAGTCCTTTACTGAGAGACTAATTTGGTCCCAGTATTTCTGGTAAAATAAAAGGTGAAGACCATCTGGGCCAGGTGCTTTATGTGTCTTAAAAGAATCTATTGCATTCTTAATCTCCCAATCTTGTAAGGGGTATGTTAAGGACTTACAGCCCTGACTTGTTAGGACATTATTGGGTAGAGTGTAGTATTTTAAGGTAGAACTTATTTCTTGGGTTTGAAAAAGTGTATGGTAGTATTGTGTAATATTTTTTCTAATCATGATCGGGTTTGTGATCCAATTTCCCTCTTGATCTTGTAGGGCAGTAATCCGGTCAAAACGTCTTCTATTTATAGTAGATAGATGAAAATTTTTTGTATTTGCATCCCCATTGTTGAGCTAGTCAATTCTAGATTTTAATTTCCAAAACTCTTATTCTTATTTTAAAATATTATTAAACTCAGAAATAAGAGTTTTTTCCAAGTTATGTAAAAATAAGCTAGTAGGGTAATGGTGAGAAGACTGGATACCACTAATACGACTTAACAGTTTCTTTTTTTTTTTAATATTACCAAATGTAGAAGTATTCCACTGCTGACTTGAGTAGCAAATTTCTCAATGGCAGGTAGTAAATGAACCCCCTCCATCTAGATATTTTTAATTAAAGTGGGAAAAGTGGGATGTGAGGCCCACATTGTTTCAAAACGAAATAATTTTTTCCTTGATAACACACATTATTGTAAGTCCAATCCTAGCGGGCAATGGTCAGAATGAAGTCTAGGTAAGTGCGATACTAGCATGTCAGGGAAATGACTAAGAAGTTCGTAATTTGCAAAAACACGATCAATTCTTTCCAGAATATTATGATTATTAAGCGTGCCATTTGTCCACGTGTAACGACTGCCTTTATATCATAAATCAGTTAAGTTGCAGTAGTTTACGCAACGACTAAAATTGTTCATGCGTCCATTATTTATAGGAAGGCCACCAAATTTGTCAGCCACTTCTAGTACATCACTAAAATACCCCCCATCACCCATGGGCATTTGTACCAGTCGTAGATACACATTAGATTTTCCCATAAAAGGTGTTTGTTAGCTAGAGAAGGATTATCATAAATAGCTGTAAATAAGAATTTAAAAGGGTGAGGAATTACCTGGATATGAGAGTGTATCTCCTGGGCCGTGGAAGCCACATGATCCACATGCAACTCCGTAGTCCATAATATGACTATTCCTACCGAATCAATCATTCCTAAAAATTGAAAATCATTTTTGATACTGTTATGACTAGCAGCATAAGTTTCCAGCAGGACTACTAGGGCTGGCCTGTTGTAATCAAGCAAAGAACGAAAATTCCTTCTAAAGTCCTCCGAATGAATCCCCCTGCAATTCCAAATAATAAAATTCATATGGCTGTCAGTATAATCAAACTGTAGGCTGCCCTTTGGCCCTCTTTGAAAGTTTATCCTTCTTGTATGAAGGATGAACGTAGGCATCAAAAGTATTGCATATTTTCCCACTTCCAGATTCGTAGTTGGCCTGAGACGAAAAGAAGTTGTTCTTAGATTTTGGGGACATCTGACGTAGATTTTCCTTCCGTACTGCTCCTTTTGCACAAAGACTTTTATCCCATCTAGAAATGCATGCACTGGTCGAGTTTCTCTGTTATAAATGAGTGCTGCTACGAGTTCCTCCTGGATATTTTTGTTTGGTTCTACTGGTGGTGGACTGTGTGGTGGTGTGGAGGTTGGAGAGGACACTGGTGTAGGTGGTGATGTTGTTGGAGGGGATGGAGGATCCCAATAAGGCTGAATCCATGGAAGAGTGTGATTTAGAGGTGTGTAAAATGGCATTTGGAGTATGTTTGGATGGAGATGCTGGGGATCCCACGTCGGGACTGTTAGAGTATGCTGTTGGTAAGAGTTTGAGTAGGCGGTTTGGGTCATCGTTGGGGGGTATCTCCCGTATATCTCCATCCCTAACTGCATCCCTTCCATCACTATCTGAGCTAAGTCCATGTGATGATTGATCAAAAGACTGATCTCCTGATGATTTACTTCGAGTGTACAAGATAGGGCATGATTTTGCAGCCCCGTTTCCAACCAAGATGCAAAGTGAGTAGGGGCATTTGGCGTTTGGGCTGTGTAGACAATTTGATTTTGTGCCATGATCAGTTGTGGTGGAGGAATGGATTGAGGTGTTGGGTGATGGTGTAGACGATGAGCTGGGTTCTGGGTTCTTTGATGCCTCCTTAGAAAATTCAGACTGGGTGTAAACATTTTCAGAGGAGAGCGTATTGGACAAGGGTGTGATTATATTGTTGCTTGTATTTGGTGTATGTGGAGTAATTGGAGAAGTTTGGTCGGAGTAGATGGAAATTAAAGGAGAGTCAGCAGAAGCTGATGGTGGATTTTTTTGATGGGGTTGGAGGGCGTGAATAATTAGTGAGGGGGTGCGAGGATCATTATTACTAAGGTTTATTGGAGTTGTGGGATTTGGCCTAGGGAGAGATGATTGTTTTGGAGTAGAGTGTATTGGAGTATAGATTTGTTTGGCCGAAATATGCATATCTAGGGCTTGCATGGGAGTAGATGGTGGTGTAATAGGGTTAATTTATTGCATATTGATATTTTTTACGTGTCCCTCAGCCTGTTCATTTTTTGAATTCAATTGAAGACTATCACGTAATTGGACCGGTTGTCCAAGTACTCAAGTATAGGTGGAATTAGTCAAAGAAGGCAATTAGCTTTGTAATATGGTATTATCAGATATTGTAGGGGCGTTTAATGCAGCAAATTTATTATTGGTGGGAATGTTTGACTGATTAGCAGTATTTGAATTTGGAGGTGTAGTTTTAGTTGAGTGTATGGCAAGCTGCTCAAAAGTAGTAATTGGATGGCTTTGGTGTGTAGGATTTGGAATAAGATTTTTAGGAGGTTTTTTCTTGGCAAATTGGGCTGTCTTCCACTCAGATATGGAAGGAGAAGTGATAGTATTTTCAGGGAGCAGTGTCTTACCAGTAGTAAGAGCAGAAGTAGATGATGAGGCAACTTGGCTTTGACAATGACAAGATCTTTGATTAACTCCCATCCGTCCACATTTAATACATAGGAGATTTAATCCTTCATACTGGATTGTCTGCCTATGGTTTCCAATATAAACATGGGATTTTATTAGCTTATCTAATTCCACTTCCACACATAATCTGGCATAACGACCTCTTGTAGTAGATATCGTGCAATTATCCATAGTTAATAACTTTCCAATCGTATTACCTACTTTTCGAAGAATATGAAAATTATAAAACTCTGTAGGTAATTCGGGAAGACGTAACCAGATAACAGAATATCGTATATTAGTTTCAGATGCCATAAACTTAGGTTCCCATTGTAGGTCAGAGAGAAAGTGATTCATAATAAACCAAGGTCAACGTTGTAAAGCATGGATTTTATTTTTTTCCTTTTGAAATTTGAGGAGGAAAAAATCCGACCCCAAATCAATTAGAGGAAGGTTTTCTGTAGGCTGCTATAGAGTGTAGATTTATTTCCTAAGCAGTTGATGTTCAATTTTCCTGCCATATACCTTGACAATGACTGCATGTCGCCAGGGTTTGTAAATACGATTCTTTTCTTTCACTGAGAGAGGAATAAAGTTTGCAGCATCTGTGGGTGCTTCCAGTTCATCATTGAGAACCATATGTGCAGCAGTCTGTGATCAGCTAGCAAAGTCTGAAGAAAGGATTTTGGTGTCATATCAGCTAGTGAAGGAGGATCTAGAACCATTTTTTGTGGTTGGGATTCGTTGAGAGAGGTGTTGAGTGAGTCAGATGTGGAAGAAGGATAAGGTGGTTTTTGTGGTTCAAGTGTTGTTAGGGATGGTGGTTGTAGAGAGTAAATGTATGTCATTTTTTCGTCTCCGTAAGAAATTAACTGTATCAATATCTGTAATTATTACAAAGTTAATTGTTACTGTTGCTTTTAATATTAGACCTCGACCGTGATCGACTAGACCGCGGCCAAATTACTTTAATAATACCTCTCTATGCCGAGTATCCTTATTCAGACCCAAGTACAAGTACTAAACGTATGGAATATGGTGCCCGTAAAAGTAAGATACCCATTTCGAGGATTTTTCTTTAGCGCTGATCTTTCTATAGCTCTTCTCAATTTTGAAGATTGCTGTGCAGTAAATGTGATTGTTCAATATGTTACTGTGCTAGCAATAATTTTTTTTAAAAAGTGTTCTAAAATAAGTTTTAAGATTACTTTTTCCTTTTTAAAAAAAGATGATCACTATAAAGTTTTAAGTTGTTGGACTTGGCATGTTTATTCTACATCAAACAAAATACTATAATATTTTGTTCTACATTAGATTCGTTAAATAATTGCTACATTTTTGTGTTTATTTATATTATTATGTAAAATTGGTTAGCTATAGTTTGTACCTATTTTAGTTATACTCTTAACAATTAAAACTTGCTAGCCATAAGCATACAACCTTTTTTATTTGCTTTTTTGTTTTGTTTTATTAAATTATTTACAACTAAAATTGTGAGCTATAGTATGCTGCTTTTTATTTTCTTATTTTAATAACTTTTACAACTAAACCTGCACTTCTTGTGATATAACCCACGCAGTAACTAAATTAGAGTCCGAAACCTAAATGCTAATTTTTTGGACTCAAAATACGTCTTTGCAGTATTAAAAAAAGTTACTTTTCTATATACTACATTTTACTTTAACGAAATTTTAGCCGTTAAAGTAAAACGCAGTATAATACCTCGTTTTCCATATAGCGCGGTATTATACGATATTTTACTTCTTTTTTTAGCCCGTCAATAAGTGTTTTGCGGTTAAATGACATAACAATAATTCAAATATATAAAGCGTGGTATGATACTGCATTTTACATAAAAAATATTCCGCACTCCGAGCTAGGACTTGCCTTAATTAAAGGCGTTAGGATTTTGTGAAAATCCATTCAAAACGTACCTTCAAATTTCAGTTCATACTTTTCTTCTTCTTATCAGGCATTTTTTTTATAATATCTGAGGAGTAAAAAATAAGGGTTTCATTATATTGGAGGGTGAGGTTATAATGGAGAATAACTCTGTGAGGTATAGTTCACCTCCACAGTGACATGTTAAATTGCCGCTTAAATGGATTACGATAAATTGGTATTGTTGTTAAGTAAAAAAAACGAATGTGAGAAAATGTTCGATGAACCTTAAACTAACTGGTAGATTTTCGTATTCTGTGACTCCGTAGGAGTTTGCTTATTATTCCGATTTAACATCTGAGATGATAAAACTCTTATAGATGTTTTGCGGATTTCGGATGAATATATGAAATTTATTGTAATACAAATTATTGAAAATGTATGTCAAGGTTGAAGACGTTCCCAATAATGAGGTTGTGTATAGTATGGATAACCCCCAGTCATCGGGCGGTTCTATTGGAGAAATTTTTATCGGACAGATTCCTGATGAAAGAGTTTGCCTTGATTTAAACTTCTCACCGCCAGCGAATGAGCAACGAGGAAATAATTTTTCGACTTTATATTATCCATAAGACGACTGGTAAAGTTGAATTTTTCTATGCTTTCGTGATGTTTATTTTATGTTTACATTGGATTTGTATTAACACTCATATTTTTCATGGGGGTACCGCTGGGATATGAATTTTACAAGTTACAACCCTGCTCCTAGTTGGAATATGCATAGATCTGGCGTGTTGGACCACGATGGTCCATCTGACAGTCATCACTAACAAGAAAATATCCATCATGGAACATCAACACAGTACGACTTGTAAGTGAAGTGATATATCTATATGTAAAACATTTATCAATTTTAGTAGCTTATCATTTGTTCTTTTTATGCAGTGAAAACGAGTAACTTGATGTTCCTGACCACACACAGTTGCCTGTAGATGACATATTAACTCATGATTTGGCAGATGCGCATAATCAGGAAGATGATAGTGACTATGACAACAATGCTGATGAGTCTTGATATGATACACCCTTCCCAGTTGGGAGTGATGATGAAGAGGAAGCGAAGTCGAACCTGAGCTTCGAGGGAGCATGCTCCTCCACCTCACGTTAGACCAAGAGTGTGCGAGTCCCACGTGTTGTTTCATGAGTAGAATATTCCTTACCTTGATAATTTTCCAAGTATGCCGGATGCGGATGCCCTCACAAGGGATGATGACGAATTTGTCTCAACAATGTGGGATGAGGCTAGACTAGTGGTGCTGGCAAAGGGCATGTATTTTCTTGATAAAGCTCGCCTATTCAGGTGTATAAAAATCTACAGCATAAGAGAGTACCTTGAGATGACGGTAAGGGAGTCAACTACGGAGGTATACAAGGCTTTATGGCGTATAGACTTTATGGGCTGTCACTGAATGTTGCGTGCCAGTAAGAAGAAATCACGATCGTGGAAAGTTGGTAAATGTATTAGCGCCCACAGATGTGAAATGGACACATTCAATGAGTATCACTTCAACTAGGATGTAGACTTTATTTCTCTTGTCTTGATTCCATACTTGGGAGTGTCCATTAGTTTCAAGATCAAAGTGTGTATTATAGTCATCCACCAGGAGTATGTGTATACTATAACCAAAATAAAGGCATATCTCGGGTGCAAACATGCTTTTGAAATTATTTATAGTGACTGGGATAAGTTATTTTTATCTTTGCCCAGGTACATGGCCGCACTGAAACACTTTAACCACGAGACTGTTGTTGAATGGAGGCGTGATCGGAGTCCGGAAAGACCAGAATATATTTTCAACTATGTGTTCCAGTCATTTAAACCAGCATTGATGATTTTGTACATTGTCTTCGGTAATTTCCATAGACGGTACTCATGTCTATAGAAAGTATGATATTAAGATTTTGATCACAGATGCAGTAGATTCCAACGGACGAATATTTCCACTAGCTTTTGCCATTTGTGCCAATGAAAGTGAAGAGAAGTGGATGCCTTTTTTGAACTCAATAAAGCAGCAAGTTGTCAAACAACATTCAGGTATTTGTCTAATATCTTATTGGCATGGTGGTATTTTGAGTTTTGTACGGCATTTTCCTGAATGGCAAGAACCCTATGCATACCACTGTTACTGTGTGATGCACTTGAAGGCCAATTCCTAGAAGAAATATCATGACAAGGCCTTGCATGATTTAATGTGGATGACTGCAACTGAGCACCAAAAGTGCAAATTCGCGAGACGCATGGAAGCGATCCGGCTATTAGATCCACGAGCCTATACTTGGCTGATGAGACATAAGCTTCACATGTGTACATTGGATGTTGATGGTGGCAGACGATGGGCAGCTCTGACTACAAATGTGTTAGAGTCATTCAATGGCTTATTGAATTTTGCACCTGAATTACCTGTCACTGCTATGGTCCGTATGACATTCAAACAGATTGAGGAGAGGTTTGTTGAAAGGCATAAAGCTGCATCAGAATTGATGGACAGGGGTGTTCAATTTATGCTAATACCAACGAGAAGATTTGAGAAGTACATGAGGCAAACATTTTAGCATTGATATTTATAGGGGTGATTTGTGTGGTATCTAATTTTTCGCGTTAGAAGAACCTGGTTCTTTTAAGTGTTCTAACTACAGTAGTTTACGGAATAATAAACAAAAAGTAAAGTGCACAAAGATTTTTACGTGGAAAACACCTGGCTCAAAAGGTGAAAAAATTATGACCTACTACTCAGTAGTATTTTCCCAAACTCCACTGCAGCCAAAACAACATTTATAAAGACTCTTTGTAAACCTAAGGATTAAACTCTAATCCTAGTGTGACACATAGCCTCAGCTGCTGCTGCACTATCAAGTTAACTCTAACTTGATTACACAAGGTACCTAATACAATTGCTTTTAGTAAAGCTGAAAGGTACAATTTGAAAACCTACTACAATCGAACTAAAGAAACAGATGGAACTGGCTCTTCTCTCTTAGTTCACGTAGCTTCACGCGTACACACTTGTATCTTGCATATATTGCTTGTAAACCAGACTCGCTTTATTTGCTCTCAAATATGCTTTACTTCTGCTTTTGTGTGTTACCTGTAAAAGAGAACCAGCATAATATATTGAGTTAGTAGTTAGAGTTTGATTCCAACTCCACTTCTCATTCGTAGTCCATTTAAGTCCTTAGCCAATACAAACTCTAACTCTTATCCTAACTTAGGATCAAGTTCTATTCTCATAAGTATAATGTACTCCTTATCCCAAATGCAACCTTTTTGATTACGTTCAGAAGATATTGATGCGTGATCTTAAGTGCATATCTTCCTCACGTGCTTCACATGTGCACTGGTTGATTCAGACCGTGTAGTACAGGATGGACCAGGTCCTTCCATAGGTCATTTGTCAATTTTCAAAACTCCAACTGAAACTTGGGCCAACAATTTCCCCATTTTTGATGATGATAAAATTTGTGCTTACTGTGATCAGGAAACCTATGAACTCAGCTGAAAATCAACATTTAGAAAATTTTAACTTATCATCTTGGAGGTCAGATTTAGGTCATAAACATCACTAGAATTTTAAGCACAGTATCTTTCCCTTATTGGCATCATCAAAAAGTTGCATTAATACTATGAATCCTCGAAGTTATTAATACTCATGGCTACTGGGGGAACTGCAAGTGAACACATGGTCAAGTTAATCACAAATCAGCTTAAAAATAACTATTTAGAACAAATTTCAACAAGAACAAGACAAGATGTATTCATTCATTAAATAGGTGTTTCTACAGTGCAGTCCACAAAAAGAAAAACAAAACATCCAACCATGAGCAAAAAAAATAAGAACAAAACAAGAACTTCCTAGACTGGAAACTGGAAACTGAAGGGTTACTAGACTGGACACTAAGGATAGGACACCTATGGGTTGGAAGTGCTGGAGGGTTGGGCTTGTAGAAGATTTAATATTTGCTGGAGCATGCCTTCATTTTTCTCCTTTTCTTTGGCAAGTTCAGCTGTCAGCCCATTCCTTTCTCCCTTCAAATCAGCAATTCTGGCATTGAGCCTTGCAATTTCAGCATCCTTTATCCCAACCTCTTGAACCAAGGCTCTGACCTTGCTGTTCATAGGAGTCTTGGCAGATGAACCAGGTTCAACAGGCACAACATTGAGCAGATAGTCACATGCTTGAAGGGTCTTGACACCAAAGTGCTCCTTGCTGGAGGCCATTTCCCACTTTTTCAAAAGAACATTTAATCGTTCAAGCACAGTAGTTAAGATAAAACCATAGGGAATGGCATGAGGCTTTGAACTATTTATTGCCCTTTCAAGCAGCTTCACCATAAAGACAGGTCAGTTGATCTGCTTCGCTTCATTCATACACTGCATGAACATCAGATCCATGTAATTAGCTGTATGCCTTCTTTCCTGTCTGGGCAGAAGGCACTTGTTGACAAATTCAAAAAGCACTTTGTGCTCTGGCCTCATTTCACTTTTCTGGACTGCCCTGGCCTCAGGAACCTCTTCATCTGTGTTAGTGTCACAAAAATTCCTTGTTATTTGCAGCTCAGAAGGCAACCCATCCAAGCAAGGCCACCGCTACCTTGTATAATCATCATACCTATCACAAGGGATACCCAGAATCTTTCCAAAATTTTCAGCATTGAATTTCACTTTTGACACCCCTCACTGTACTGGTCACCTGACTATTTTTCACTTTTCCATTGGCCATGAACTCCACTAGTTCCTTCCTTGCTAATTTTTCATCAATCTGAAGGACCATGTCCTTCCAGCCTTGTGCCTCCAGTGTTGTGACAAGTCTTATCATGTCTGGCTCCTCCAGGTCTCTCAGCAATCTTCCCTTCAATGTCTTTCTTTTATCAAAGTTTGCATACCCATCCCGTTCTTCTTCAGACTCACTTTCATCTTCTTCTTCTTTTATGGCTACTTTCACTTGTTTTCCCTTAGAAGCTGATCTTGTTCTCTTGGCAATAGAGGATTCAACAGGAACTGGTTTTGAGGGTTTCTTAGACAAAATTTCTAGTCTCCTTTGTTTTTGCAAGTGGAACCTCCATAGTAGTATTTCTTTCTTGATGGACCAGTTCCATCTACTCTTCTTCCTCCTCATCTATAACTTCTGAACTTTCACCTATCTTCCCTTTCCCCTTTTCTTTTCTTTTTCTCTTACTCTCATCTAAATCTTTTTGTAACTCAACTTCACTCTCCCTAACCTGGCTTCTAGTTTTCTAACCCTAGGAGCAGACTTGGGTGTTGAGGGTTTGGATTTCTTGGTTGGTTTGGATGCAACAGGGATCTTTTGTGAAGAAGCCTTGCGTTTGTTAGGATCATAACTAGTCCCAATCTTCTTCATCATCTCAACTAGAGTTTCCTCTACAGATAGACCAGGTTCAACAGTTTGTTTGCTCAAACCAACTAACCCTTCAGAAGCTTCTCCAAATTCACTTCCCCCTGACTTCGAGACCCCTTCTTCCCCACTCCCACATATAACTAGCACATTCTTCCTCTTATTTTTCTTCAATTTCATAGAATCACCCACAGAGAAATCTTTTGTAGCCCCTATGAGAACATACCTATTTTCTACCCTTTGCCCTACATCCTCAGAAACAACACTTGGATTTACCTTTTTTGGGGTTTATTTATATGTATTATTGTCAGAAGGTCCAGGTTAATCTCCTTTACTGGCAGAGATGTAGTAATCAGACTCCAAACTAGAATCAGTTTCTTTTGCTGGAGATTCTT
Organism: Nicotiana benthamiana; assembly: GCA_034376525.1. Lineage (NCBI taxonomy): Eukaryota > Viridiplantae > Streptophyta > Magnoliopsida > Solanales > Solanaceae > Nicotiana > Nicotiana benthamiana. The sequence goes on from CM067336.1 coordinate 122,534,841, forward strand.
TCCTTTGACTTGCCTTCAATCTTTCGTTTAGTGCTTTCCTCAAGAGACCAGTCGCAACAGCTTTTCTTGCTATCATTTTTGTCCGAAGGAATTTGGCTTTGGGGATTCACTAGGAGGTGTGGATGATGAAGTGGTGTTAGGTGACAGTGGTGGTGGTGTTCCAGGATTATCTTGGGGATTCGACATTTTTGGTGAAGAATTTCTGGAAAAAGCATGAAAAACTTTTGGACAATTTTTGAGGGTTTTTAGAGAAGAGAGTAGATGATTAGGGATTTTGAGATGATGGTTATGATATGATTAGAAGGGTTTTTAAAGAGTGGTCATTGTAGTTCCAGGAAAGGCTGCTTTTCAGGTGTTAGTAGAGATCTAATCAACTTATAGTTTCGGTCTCCCTAGTTATATATTAGGATTAATTATAATTTCTAATGTTTAAAAGATAGAGTTCCGTTACACTTAGAATTCCAATTTCAATGAAACTGGTTCAATTAGCCTCAACAGATAGATTTTTGAGACGATTGGTGCTTCTAGGACTCTTGCGCATGATTGAAAATTAAAATTTTCTATTTGTGCAAAGTATAAAAACATACCTGACCTTTCTCATGAGCATGCATTGATGAACCAGGTTCTTCAAATGAAACTTCTCCTGATTATGCCTCAAATGTCAGAATAGAGAATTTTTATGAGATGAGTGAGTCACATAAACACATGTCACAGGAGTATACCATTTGCAATATGAGATTGAGTAGGAATTAATCTAATATTCACAAGAATTAAGAACTCCTAACCAAAATTTTTTTTTCTCATTGTGCATTCTAACTTTGACCTCATTAGGTGATCTTAAAATCTTCCCTAATTCCAACCTGTTCCTTTCAAATTTTTCTCTACTTAGTGCCTTGGTGAAAATGTCAGCTATTTGCTTATCAGTGCCACAGAATTCTATGGAGATTAGCCTTTTTTCATAGTTGTCCCTTAAGAAGTGGTGTCTAACATCTATGTGCTTAGTCCTTTTATGATGAACATGGTTCTGTGTCATACTGATTGCACTAATGTTTTCACAAAATATAGGTATGCATCCCACTTCAATTCCAAAATCTACCAATTATTGCTTGATCCACAGCAACTGAGCACATAATGAAGCAGTAGCAACATACTCAGCTTCAGCAGTAGAGATGGCCACTGTATTCTGCTTTTTTGTTAGCCCATGATACAAGATAAGATCCTAGGAAGTTTGCCATACCTGAAATGCTCTTCCTATCCACTATATAACCTGCATAGTCAACATAAACATATCCAATTAAGTCAAAATTGCTACCTTTGGGATACCACTAGCACATATCAGTTGTGCCTTTTAGGTATCTTAATATTCTTTTGTTTGCAGTCAAGTGTGACTCCTTTGAATTTGCCTGGAAACGAGAACAAAGTCCTACACTGAAAACAATGTTAGGTCTACTGGCAGTAAGATACAAAAGTGAACCAATCATACCCCTGCACAACTTTTAATCAACTGAAGAACCAGGTTCATCAGCATCTAACTTTGTGGCAGTTGCAATAGGAGTATCTATTTCTTTGGATTCTTCCAATTTAAATTTCTTGATTAGTTCTTTTGTGTACTTTTGCTGATGAATCATAGTATCATTTGGACTTTGCTTGATTTGCAAACCTAAGAAGAAATTGAGTTCTCCCATCACACTCATTTCAAATTCACTGCCCATTAGTTTTGCAAAGTCCTTACTCAACCTCTCTGTAGTAGCCCCAAAACTTATGTCATCGACATAAATTTGTACAACAAGATCTTTACCTTATTCCATTAGAAATAAGGTGCTGTCAATTTTACCTCTTTTGTACCCATGCTCAAGAAGGAATTTTGACAATCTTTCATACCAAGCTCTTGAAGCTTGATTGAGACCATAGAGAGCTTTTTCCAGCATGTATACATGGTCAGGACATTCTTTGCTTTCAAATTCAGGAGGTTGCTTCACAAACACTTCTTCTTTGAGATATCCATTTAGGAAGGCACTTTTCACACCCATTTGATGAAGAGTGAATTCCATATGTGCTGCAAAGCCTATGATGAGTCTGATTGCTTCAAGTCTAGCAACTGGAGCAAAAGTCTCATCATAATCAATGCCTTTCTCTTGACTATGACCTTGAACCAACAACCTTGCCTTGTTTCTTGTAACTTTTCCATCTTTATCCAACTTGTTTCTCAAGACCCATTTTGTCCCAATGACTGACCTGTCCTTAGGTCTTGGAACCAAGTGCGATACTTGGCTTCTTTCAAACTGATTGAGTTCTTCTTGCATAATATTGATCCAATCTGCATCTTGTTGAGCTTCACTCACATTTTTAGGTTCAATCATGGATAAAAAGGCATCAAATGCACACAGGTTCTTCAGTTGTGATCTAGTCTTGACTCCAGATGTGGGATCATTGATTGTGTTCTCAATGGGGTGAGAACTCATGTACATTTAAGATTTCCCACTAGCTTGTTTCTGCTTGCTTCTCCTTCATTATTATGTTGTAGAGGAACAAGGTCAGGTACAGGCTTCAGAGAATTTTGTACAATTTCTCTCAGATTGGTTCCCCCTATCAGGTCATCCAGGGTGAAAGGACATGTTCCATCACCTGCTCTTTCCTTGGATGCCTCCTTGACTTGTGCTGTAACTTCAGTCAGTTGTCTCACCAGTCCAATGGCTTCATCTTCATGTTCCCGTCTCTCAGAAAGAGTGTTAGATTCATCAAACACAACATGTACACTTCTTCAACACATAAAGTTCTTTTATTAAACACTTTATATGCTTTGCTGTGTGAAGAATATCTCAAGAATAATCCTTCATCACTTCTAGGATCAAGCTTACCTAGGGAGTCTTTGCCATTATTGTGCACATAGCACTTGCAATCAAAAGCCATAAGATGGTATATGTTTGGTTTTCTCCCTTTAAGTAACTTATAGGGAGTTTTCTCTACCAGAGGTCTGGTCATGCATCTATTAATTATATAGCAAGCAGTGTTTATATCCTATGCCTATAAGTTGTGAGGTAGTTTACTGGAAAGTAACATGGTCCTTGCCATATCCTCAAGGGTCTTGTTCTTTCTCTCAACTACCCTATTTTGCTGAGGAGTCCTAGGGGCAGAGAAATTATGATCAATTCCATTTTCGTCATAAAATTCAGCAAACTTTGCATTTTTAAATTCAGTTCCATGATCAGACCTAATGGATGCAAGTTGATTTCCTAATTGTTTATGGATTTTTCTAACAAAAGCACTGAACACTTCAAATGCTTCATCTTTAGAAGTTAGAAATAGCACACTGGTAAATCTAGAATAACCATCAACAAGCACCAACGTATATCTTTTACTACCTCTGCTCATGGCTCTCATTGGACCACAGAGATCCATATGAACCAGTTCCAACGTCTTGGGCGTACTTACCATTTTCTTAAGTTTGAAGGATGAACTTACATGCTCCCCCCTTGCACATGCCTCACAAACTTTGTCTTCCTTGAACTTGATATTAGGCAACCCTATCACCAAGTCCTTGGAAACTAATTTGTTTAATTGATTTAGACTAGCATGACTAAGTCTTTTGTGCCAAAGGAGGGGATCATTAATTAACACACCCAAGCAAGTGAGTTCATTTTCAGAAAGAGACGACAAATCAATAATGTAAATATTGTTAACTCTTCTTCCGTACAAAATAATCTTGTCAGTAGTAAGGTTAATCACATAGCATTTTATGGAAGTGAAAGCCACAAGGTTACCTCTATCACACAAGTGTAACACACTTATCAGGCTATATTTCAAGTCATCTATCAAATAGACATTCTCAATGGAATGAGAGTCTAGCTTTCCTACCTTTCCAACCCTAATTATCTCACCCTTCTTCCCATTTCCAAAGGAGACATGTCTCCATTTAGGTTCTCAAGTGAAAGAAACTGGTCCTTGTTACCATTCTTGTGTTTTGAGCAGCCACTATCCATGTACCATATTTGGCTGCTTCCTTTCACTTGCACCTGCAAAATGAAATCAGGGGTTAGTCTTAGGAACCCAAACTAGTTTGGGTCCGTTTCTATGGGCAAAAGGATGAATTATCTTTTTCTTTACCCAACTAGGTAATTTGTGTTTTTTCTTGAACAAAAGCTTTGTTCTTTTGACTGGCCTTTTCTTTTGCATTGCATTCATTTTTGTAATGGCAAGTCTTACCACAAATCTTATTCTCAATAAGGGTGAGGTACTTGTTTTTGGGATCCTATTTTGGAGCTTGTGTCCCAAATCCAAGTCCTCTCTTGTTGCTGTTGTGGTGCTCTTGCAGCCAAGAGAGTGCATCAGAAGCCTTGTTCCATTTGCATGTTTTGTCTAGTTCATGTTTCACCTTTCCTAGTTATTGTTTGAGGACCTTGATTGATTCATCTTTCTTATACAGTTCATCTTTCATTTTTCCTAAATTTTCTTCTAGTGTGAGAAATGATTGATCAGCCTTTTTCTTTCCTGTCCATATTTTCAGTTTTAAGTTTTCAGACTTGAGTTCTAGGACATTGTTTTCCATGTTGAACATGGTTCTTCAAATCAGTATTTAAGCTATTACTCTCATCAGCCCTAGACTCAAACCTATTGCATTTTTTCTTCTAGTATTTCACAATCCCTAGACAGAACATCTTTTTCACTGTTTATTATTTCAGACTCATCTATGAAGTCCATCAAGAGCTCAGCCAATTTTTCTTTAGACAGGAATTGAATCTTTTCTTTAAGATGTAGAATACTTACCTCCTGTTCATCTTCTGATTCTCCGATGGCCATAAGAGCTTGCTCATCTTCAACTTCATATTCTGAGTCTTCATCTGACGTATCTCCCAATGCAGAAACCATTGCTTTGGTTGTTCCTTTGTTCATTCTTTCTGTCCTTTCTTTCTTCCACTCAATCTCCTATTAAGGGTAGTTTTTGATCATGTGATCTGTCTTTCCACATTTAAAGCAACCATCATTTGTCTACTTCTCAGGAGCCCTAGGTTTGTTGAATGTTGACCCTCTTGAAGAACCCTTTCCTCTCATAAGAAAATTTCTTGAAATCCCTAGTTTTTTTTAAGTTTAACAGTTAGATTTCATTGATATAAAAAAAATTACAATGAAGAGTTCATAGTAGTACTATGGACTAACCACTACTTTATAGTTCAACACTATTCTAATACAAGAATTTACACCTAAGGCTAAGGGTAATGGTTAAGTTGTCGCAATCCCGTTTGCCAACGCTTACAGTTTCTGCAGGAATATGAATGAGCAATGCAACCTCGCGACAGAACTGGTTTTCCTCTAATGGTTTCCCCTCAAATCTAATATAGTTTCTATTTCTCCAAATGAGTGCAACTGTGGTCACAAAGGTAGTAGCAGCAACAGCCTTATGCCATAGTTTACTTCTAGCTTGGCAGCATACCCATGGGATTTCAGTATCCCAACTACCAATTGTTCTGTTATAGCCCAGCCAATAACATATTCTAAGCCACAGTCGATTAGTGACTGGACATTCAAAAAACAGATGAGCAAAGTCTTCTACCTGTTGATCACAGAATACACATTTCTCAGCCACATTCACTCCAATCTTCAGTAATCTATCGACAGTAGGTAGTCGACCTTGAGCAGCAAGACAAGCAGTGAATTTATGTCGAGGCAGAACATTAGATGTCAGCAGCAGATTCTTCCATTCCACCCTAGGAAAGATAGGAAGCATTACATGGTATAGTTTCTGAATATGGAACTTGCCAAGCCTGCACAGTCCATCCAGTCTAAGCATGAGATCACCTTGCAGTTGTTTATTATTCAGAAGAGGAACTCTGCTCTCTATTATCTTTCTAACTACCCAAGATGCTGCCTTGGGGATGTGCATTGTAGCAATGTCACAGTTCTTAATGTAATAGTAGTGTATCCACTTGATCCATAAACAATCTTTCTTCCTAGCCAAATCCTACAGTAGCTTAGTGATAGCTGCCTTATTCCATACCTGCATGTCTATAATGTTGAGACCTCCAGCAGTGACAGGTCTACAGATCCTTTCCCATGCTACCAAAGCTCTTTTAGTTATTGTTGCACTTCCAGTCCACAGATAAGATCTGCAGATAGCTTCTATAATTTTCAGAACTCTCTTTGGCAAGATGAATATTTGTGCCCAATAAGTTTGGATCCCAAATATCACAGTTTTGATCAATTGACTCCTTCCTGCATAAGATAATAATTTGGCAGACCAGCAGGTGATTTTATCAGTTATCCTCTCTATCAGTTGCAGGTAATGGTGGAGGGCAAGCTTCTTTGAGTGGAGAGGTATCCCTAAATATTTGAAAGGCAGTTGACCCTCAATGAATCCAGAAGACTCTAGTATGGCTTCTTTGACAGTCTGATGAACCCCAGCCAGATAAACAGCACTTTTAGTGTTGTTTGCATACAGCCCAGAAGCTACAAAGAATGTAACGAAAGCATCATGCAGAATCTGGATAGATATAATATCAGCTCGACAGAATAGGAGAAGATCATCAGCAAAACAAATATGGGCACAGTTCAGCTTCTTGCATCTTGGATGGAAATTGAAATCTCCATTTCTATGTAACTAAGCCAGCAGCCTATTCAAGTATTCCATAGCCAGAACAAACAAGTAAGGTGACATGGGATCTCCTTGTCGAATACCCCTTCTAGCAGTGAAAGGCTTAGTGAGACCACCATTCAGCACTAGTGAGTAAGTCACAGAAGAGACACAAGCCATTGTCCAATTTACAAACTTAGCAGGGAATCCTAGATCAATAAGTAATTGTTTGAGGAAACTCCATTCAAGAGTGTCATATGCCTTACTCAAATCCACCTTCATAACACACCTAGGAGATATACCTTTTCTGGAATATCCCTTGAAAATTTCATGGCTGAGCAGGATATTATCAATTATGCTCCTCCCTTCAATAAATGCTGACTGGGCTTTTCCAACAAGATCACCAATAACAGATTTCAGCCTCCTAGTAATGACTTTGGATATGATCTTATAGATAGTGGTGCAGCATGCAATAGGTCTATAATCTTTCATTGTTCTAGGAGCTTTAACTTTAGGCACAAGGGCAATGGCAGTAGTATTGACCATGTGAGGCATCTTACATGTAGTAAAGAAATCCTTTGTAGCAGCATATACATCCTCCTTGACAATCTCCCAGTTGCTAGTAAAGAACTCCACAGGGAAGCCATCTACCCTTGGTGCTTTGTCTTTAGGCATATCTTTGATAGCTTTAGTGATTTCTTCCAGAGCAACATCCTGGATAAGTGACCTTTGCTGAGATAAGGTCAGACAGTGTCCTTCCTTAAAAATAACAGTGTTAATACAAGGCAATTCATCAGCACATTCACCCATTAATGACTTGAATACCTCAATAATTCCTGCTCCACAGCCAATGGATCTGTCAGCTTCATGCCTGCATCACTGTATATAGAAATAATATTATTCTGACTGGTTCTGATCTTCCACTGAGCATGAAAATATTTTGTATTGGCATTTCCACATTCTATCCAGCAAACCTTTGATTTCTGCCTCATAATTTGCTCTTCTACATTGCTCCATTTCTCAATGTCATTAAGAGCTGCTTTCTCCTCTTTAAACAGTTGCTCTGAAAATGGATTATGTAGCAGCTGATTCTGTATAATATCCAGTGATTCTCTAGCATGGATTAGCTTCTGTTTGTAGGAAGCCATATGACTGTTCAATTCTTTTAAGTGCTGCTTCAAGTTCTTCAATTTATACCATATCTGTTGCAAAGGTGAACCTTCACACTTCTGAGTCCATGCATGCTGCAGAATAGAAGAAAACTGGGGATCCTCCAAAATAGCATTATAGAATCTGAAAGCTTTAGGATGCAATAACTTTTGACTCCCAAACTGTATGAGAATAGGAGAGTGGTCAGAGACTGAGGAATTCATAAAATCAGCTTCTAGGTGTCCATGCTGCTGAAGCCACTGAAAATTACCAAGTGCCCAATCAATTTTGCTGCAGACCTGCTTATTTGTCCATGAATACTTCCACCCTTTTGATATGAGGGAGGCCAATTGAAGATCAGAAATGACCTCTTTAAACCCTCTAACTTTAGCATCTGTGACAGGAGAGCCAATCCTATCATCAGAGTATAAGACAGAATTAAAGTCACCACTAAGCAACCATGCATCTTGACTGGGAACATTAACTAATCTTAGATCATCCCACAATAGCTTCCTTAGAACTGCAGAATTATGAGCATAAATGACACTCAATTGTATTCTGATTTTATTCAAATGATCTTCTAACAGGCAATGAATAAACTGGTCAGTCACACAGGAGATATGGATCTGAATGTGAGGCTTCCAGATTAGCCATATTCTTCCATTGACAGCTTTGGTATAGTTGCATTGGACCTTCCACCCTTTAGCAATCTTATCGACAATCCTCCGTGCTTTATGTTCCTTAACTCTAGTTTGAAGACATCCCAGGACATCAACTTTATTCCTAGCCAGAAAGTTTTTCAGTTCTTTGTATTTATGGGCTTTATTAAGCCCCCTAATGTTCCAGGTGACTATAATCATGAATCATTAGGCAGCAAGCTCCAAGAAGGACCAGGATCCAGCTGTTGTCCCCTCCTACCATCATCAAGAAATCCCGCAACAGCCTTGCCCTTATCATGGTCAATCAAAACCTCAGTATCACCACTAGAAATACTTTCCTGATTGGCAGGGTCATCTAGTTCATTCCCCTGACTTGCAACCATATCCGTATTAATCTGCACCCTCTGCATCTTCTCATCATGTTGGGCAGATTGTAAAGGCAAGCTAGGCAATGTATTTGCAGGCATTGTAAAGCTTACCAGTGTATCTGCATTAGCTTTAGGTATCCATTTCTTCCTTGTAGTCTTTTCTGGTTTCTTATCTCTAGTCCTTTGCCTTATTTCCCTCCCTTGCTCTTGCATCTCCTGTACCCCTTCATTATGACCACTATACCAACAGTCAAGAGAGTCATGGCCAAACTTCAAGCAGTGATTGCAAAATATAGGCTTCCAGTCATACTCAATCCCTTGTATCTTCAGCCCAAAAGGAGTTTCAATTTCAATTTCCTCAGGCAGAGGAAAAGCAGCATCTACTTCAACCAGTACTCTAGCAAATGAGATCTTCTCAAAATGAGCTGTGAATTTATCTGTGTACAGAGGATTACCTACAGCACTGGCTAGTTTGCTTAAAATTTCTGGAGACCATGTAGCCCACTGGTAGACCAGGGAAACGAACCCAAACAGGTACAGTACTAAGAACAGTATTTTGAAAAGAGAAATCAACATCCCAAGGTTTCAGCACCATAGGCTTGTCCCCGTACGAGTATGGTCCAGATTGGAGAACTAAGTTTTTATCCTCAACATTATTGAATAGAAAGATACAATAAGCTTCAAAGTGTAGTAGAATCTGTGGTTTAGCCACAAAATTCCAGACATGCATAACAAAATTCTCCAATGTTTTCACAGTGGGATTATCACCGATGATGTAACCAATTAATGAAGCACTCCAGTACTCCGACTGAGGTTTCAATTCTGCTTCACTGATTTTAACTACTTTTTTCCCATCCCTATCAGTAGGCGGAACAAACGAGAGAGCCTTACCCATATTACGATTACCCCTGAGAACCTCAGCAACACTAGGAGATGAATGCTCAGATATGGTGATATCAGAGAACTGCAATCTTTTTACACCCAAGCTTGCAGGATCTGCATTACTCACCTTCAATTGATGCTCTACATTCACAATTTCATCTGCATGCGTAGTATCGATTGCTTGGAATTTCTGTGGTTGAAAGTTTCCAAACGTTAGCGGTTCAAGTTTTTTAGTTACACCCGGTGCTGGAGTGACGATTTGGGCAGTGGAGACAGTTGGTTGTCGCTCTGCGACGAGCCATTATCGGCGAGAAAGCTTCGTGCTAACTTACGCCGAGTTGTACTGTTCCATTGGTTTAATGTGCGCCGAGAACTTTTTTCGCAAGTATTAATCTCTAGTTATCATTGCCATTTTATCATCTTCAAGATCTGATCCTTCTGAGATTGTGAGAGCCAGACTTCTTTCTTTCTTTGAAGCATCCATCTTTATGGTTTGCCTTCTCACTTCATAGGCAGTCAGATTTCCAATCAGTTCATCTAATTTCAGAGTAGCAATATTTATTGATTCATGAATAACAGTGATTTTGCTTTCCCAGGAGATTGACAGAACTCTAGTTAGAATTTTCTCCACCTTTTCTTCTTCCAGAATAACCCTTTCAAGAGACAAGTTCATTTGTCAGTGTAGTGAACCTAGTATACATCTCTTGGATAGTGAAACCATCCTGCACAGTAAAATTCTCATATTGAGAATACAGTAGAGGTCCTCTTGACCTCTTCACCTGAGGTGTTCTTTCATGAGCCACTTGTAAAGTTTCCCAAATCTCCTTGGCAGTTGTACAGCCTTGAATCCTACTGTACTCATCAGGACCAAGTCCACACACTAGCCATTTCTTAGCTTTAGCATTTTTCTCCCACTTCTTGAGATCTTCAGCAGTACAATCCGCTCTAGTCTTTTGCACATCTAATACTTCAGTAGTCTTCTTGGTTGTGGCTAAAGGACCATAAGTGATCATGTCCCAAAGCTCATAGTATTCACCCATGATGTGGTCTCTCTTTCTGTTTTTCCACCAAGAGTAGTAGAGCCCATTGAAGAGTGGAGGCCTTGAAGTAGACTGTCCTTCCCACTTCCCAGGTGGTGCACTCATGTTAATCTTTTCCTAAGGTGTTAGCCTCTTCAAGGATAACCTGCTCTGATGCCAATTGATGCTAAGAAACGTCAATACCACACAAGAGGGAGGGGGTGATTTGTGTGGTACCTAATTTTTTGCGTTTGAAGAACCTGGTTCTTCTAAGCGTTCTAACTACAGTAGTTTGCAAACTAATAAACTGAAAGTAAAGTGCACATAGATTTTACGTGGAAAACACCTGGCTCAGAAGGTGAAAACAAAGACCTACTACTCAGTAGGATTTTCCCAAACTCACTAAAAATTAATGAGCCAAGACATCATTTACAAAGACTCTTTGTAAACCCAAGGATTAAACTCTAATCCCAGTATGGCACACAGCCTCAGCTGCTGTGACACTATCAAGTTAACTCTAACTTGATTACACAAGGTGCCTAATACAATTGCTTCTAGTAAAGCTGAAAGGTACAATTTGAAAACTTACTACAATTGAACTAAACAAATAGATGGAACTGGTTCTTCTCTCTTAGTTCATGTAGCTTCAGGCGTACACACTTGTATCTTGCATATATTGCTTGCAAACCATACTCGCTTTATTTGCTCTCAAATATTTTTTTCTTCTGCTTGTGTGTGTTACCTGTAAAAGAGAACCAACACAATAATATATTGAGTTAGTAGTTAGAGTTTGATTCCATTTCCACTTCTTATCCATAGTCCATTTAAGTCCTTAGCCAATACAAACTCTAACTATTATCCTAACTTAGGATCAAGTTCTATTCTCATAAGGAGAATGTCCTCTTTATCCCAAATTCAATCGTTTCGATTACGCTCAAAAGATATTGACGCATGATCTTTAGTGCATATCTTCCTCACGTGCTTCATATGTGCACTCGTTGATTTAGACTGTGTAGTAAAAGATGGACCAGGTCCTTCCATAGGTTCATTTGTCAATCTTCAAAACTCCAACTGAAACTTGGGCCAACATGCTTTCAACAAGTTGGTTTAGGGGCAACCAACTATGTTGATAAGCAATACAGTATTGTTGCATATGTAAACACATATAGTGGACAGTTTCAGCCATTTGGTGCGGAGTATTATTGGTTTTCGGAACCATTTAAAATGGTGTGTAACAAGGACTATTTGCGCAAGCTGCAAGTGCAAAAGAGAACGCGTATACGGAACCAAATGGATGTTGGTGATACCATTTATGCGGGTAAATGTGGCATATGCTCGCAAAAAGGACCCAACTGTCGTATATGTCCTTCAGCTGGTGTGGATGGCAGTGGTAATCCAGCTTCTGGTGCAAGTTCGTCAAATGTACCCAACTATCAAGGATACGCCTAGTGTTTTATTTTGGTAATATTTTTATAATAAGTTTATGTACATGTGTATGTTGCAATATATATCAAATAAAATTATGTTCCACAATCTTGTTACATCTTATTTTTAATATGACCTTTTGAATTTGGATGATGATATGGTAGTTCCAACATTCGACTTATCGGTGTTAGTAAAGAAGACCAATCTAAAGATTTAAAATTCATAACATAATATTCAAAGAGATAAAATTACAACAACCATAACTAAAGCAATATACATGAAAATAAAAGATAATAAAGGATAAATCAAGACATTGCTATTTCCTTTCAAAAAAATTGAATATGTAAAGCACGGTACAATACTACATTTTGTATGTTGTCTTTTCATTTTGTAAAGCTGAACCGATTGCGCAAAAGCTATTTCTTTTGAGAAAAATTAAATATATATAGCTCGATACAATACAATATTTTGTGTGTTGTCTTGTCGTTCTGTATAGCTGAACTGACTGCATAAAAGATGTGTCATTTAAGAAAAATTAAATATGTATAGCGCGGTATAATACTACACTTTGTATGTACAATACTACATTTGTTCTCATCCTGTAAAGCTATGCGCAAAAGCTATTTCGTTTCAGAAAAATTGAATATGTATAGCGCGGTACAATACTACACTTTGTGTGTTCACTTATCGTTCTGTAAAACTGAACCGACTGTGAAAAAGCTATTTCGTTTCAAAAAAATTGAATATGTATAGCTCGGTACAATACTAAGTTTTATGTGTTCTCTTGCCTATAAATGACATGCACATTCTAGTTATTTTCTATGCTTAACAATATCCAATAACAAATATTTCCATAAAATAAAGGGTTTTCTTTACGCTTGAACAAATTTCAAGACCCCTTTATGTCCCAAGGTGCGAGTGTGGCAAAACATGCATGATGCACAATTGTTGGGAAGAAGCTGGGCGCCGCTACTGGGCATGCATGAACAAATTTAATAGGGTTCCCGATGAACCTGCTTGCAATTTTGAGGTATGGATTGATGAACCCTGTCAGCAGGAATATTACAAAGAAAAGTTTTGTCTTCTTCATTGTTTGTGTTTGAAGCAGTGGGAAAGAGAGCGACAATCCAAACAAGAAGTTGCAGAGTTGAAGGTGAAACTCAAGGAGGTGGAAGAAGAAAAAAATAAGTTGGAAGACAAATTTAAGTGGTTGGAGCAGAATACAAGGCGGTTGTGACTAAACAATGACATGTACGTATTGAGTGTAGTACTGAATCTTTATGTTTCCCGTGTCATGTGTTTTCATTAGTTGCACTGAATTTATGTTATGTTAGGTTTGCTATGTTTGTGTTTGTGTTGTAACATTAAAATAAAATTGTTGTTCAAATTTTGTTAAAATAAAATTGTTGTTAAAATAAAATTCTTGCCATTATTTACATACTGTATTATTTACAAAAAAATAAAAATAAATGTGTCGCACAGCCTTTGTGCTTCAATGTAGCTGCTGGCCTGAGGCGCATCCCCTGTCGCAGGTACACTATCATGATCATCCTCATCACGTCGCCTCTTGATGTGAGGATGCGCTGCAGCATGTTCGTCAGTAGAGCTGGCAGGATCGGTAGAAGGGGTTGTCGGTCCGTCAGAAACCTACAAAATAATTAGTAAGCTTAGTATATGAAAATGTATATTAGTAATGTACAATCAAAAATAGTTTCTTACCCTGGTCTAGTCGGGATCCTGAATATAAGCATCCATGGTATCCTCATCATCGCATAAATTGGGCTCCATGATGGGCTGGATGAAGCCTTAATAAGAAATTTTAAAATTAATTTATGGAAAATTATTAAGGAAAAAAAACAAATTAAAATTTAATAGTAATACAAACATACCTGTGATTGTAATAGATCCGCCAGAACCGCCGGAGCTGAGTCAAAACTCAACTTGCGCCCACCATCCATGACTTGCGTCGGTCGATCCTTAGTGCGGTAGATGGGCCTGAAAAGAACTGCTCTACATCTCCGTCGAATGTACCCGTGATCAACAATGGATCCGACGGGGTGACCTATAATGCTGGCAGCTCCAGCTGAAGGCTATACGACGACATGGTGCTGTACGACTCATCTTATTGAGAGATGTAACCCGAGTGATCATCATCACGTGGCTCAACAGCTGGCTCAACAGCTGGTTCAACAACAGCCTCAACGCCCCCTTGCGGGGGACCACCTCCTCGCCGTCTACCACGACCCCGTGGGGAAATCCTGCCTCATAGGACAACTCTGCCTCGTGGGGCAGCCTAGCTCGTACTCATCCCCTTGGGTGTGCGATAGACCTACCGCGATGATGGTGCTCTAGCACCATATACTCTGCGGCGTGATCTAACCTCTCGTCCTCTCTGGCTCGCTGCAGTGTCCAAAGAGCCTGCTTTACCACCTGCCGGCCATACTCAATGACTGTAGGATTGTCGGCATGCTGCTGCATCTGCAGTCCAAATTGGTAGAATAAATGATGATCAATATCCTACACAATATTTAAAATATTAATTATAGAATGCTATAGCACAATTATAAGTACGGGTTCCAAAAGCAATACCAGTGCCTCGTGCCTCTCGGCGTATTGTCTATACCGATCGCCAGCTTGATGAACGGGGTTCCCGATCATCAATCGGTTAATTCGGCGGTACTGGGATTTATAAATCTCAGTAGTCACCGCCTGGATCTGTGAAGGTGGGGGCGGAATCAGGTCCTCTCACTGGTCCCAATTATGGACCTGCACCTCTAGCTATGCTACAAATGCGTCGTCCGCCCTCGAACGATTATCTCACTTTTAATATGTAACATCCTATGTAGGCTCCCTTGATATAGGTTACGGACAGTCAAGCTGGAGAAGTAACCGCTCTGTGGCATGATGCTCTACAATATCGAGGCATATCAGCGGGATGGAAGTGCTCCAAATCAGTCGGCTGACTGAGCAATAATTGTGCATGCCAGCTATCAAGTCGTCGTTGTATGGCATCCAGATCAACTATCAAATAATAACATAAAAGTTAGTATGCACAATACAAGTGAATTTGTAATAAGTAAGTTTAGGTACATATTTACCTGTGCGGCCTCTAGCATATCCAACACATCCCTGACAGGGGGCAGATTATGATGAGCATCAATGGCTTAGTATTTTCGTGCGGAGAACCCACCTCCTAGCTAGAGGGAGAAACGGAGGAGGTGTCACATCTAGAGGTAATGGTGGTAGAGGTGGCTGCAACAGCAGAACCGCTCCCAGGCCCAAACCTAACATACAAGGTCAATGTAAAGTTTAAGTCATTTTGACTATATAGAATTGGAAGTAATGAAGAGAGTATTCGAATATGTTGTCACATGTAGAATCGGAAGAAAACCACATATGTCGATCTGGGTGCCAATGCTAGCCTGGCATACTCATGTACAGGTAAGAGAGAACAGCAGCACCTCAATTGTACTGGGGTAACTCATCTTGCTGCTGATGATGTAGAAATCACATACTCACTAGATTTCCTAAAGTGTTAGAGAACAAGACACCCCTAAAATGAAGAAGCAGTGCCAACCTCGTGTACCAGTGAATATGTAGATCATTTGTCTCGCCAGTGATGTCGAGGTGCAATACCTCCAAATGCTATCTAATAGCTATCACACAAATGCGACTGCCCTTCAAAGCTGCAGCCTTACCCTGTGGCTTGAAACCACTGAACTGCCGCAGCAAGTCCAAATACACGGCACGCATCATAGATCTCATATACTGAGGCAATGGAATGACCAGTTCATCAGCAGACATCCCATATAAAACCTGAACATCCTGAAGCATGATGGTGGCTTCGCAAATAAGCAGGTGGAAAGTGTGTGTCTCCGGTCGCCACCGCTCTATCAACGCCTGTCGCACTCCTATTTTTCCCTCCTCACGAAAAGAGGTCCGGGTTTTGACATTCATGGGGGTAATAACTTGTTTCCTTTTGGGAATTTGGTATTTGAAGAGTCGCCACCTAACGAATTATGGTGCGTTAGCGCACCTAGAGTGATTAACTCTCGGATTGGTTTGCATTACCAGATATTAGGGTAAGGGCTCGAAATAACTTCGAGGGGAAGGTGTTAGGCACCCCTATTAGTCCACAACTATAGATCCCAACCAAACTTATATTTACAAATTAGTCCATTACTAATAAATAATTAGATCAATTAGGTTGCAAGTAAAGCCCGCATGATAACTAAAGTAATAAGATAAAGATTTGGACAAGTTGTAAAACAAATGTTTATATATAAAGGGAGTTTTGGTAGAGGAGGGGTCCTAGATTGGTTAGGCAATATGATCACCTCACACAATGTCTGATAAACACTTCTCGATGAGGGGCAACAGGTGCTATTAGCACGTAGTCATCATATCCCATATCTACTCTTCCTATCCCTTTAGTGGTCATGCAAAGCGAGTGTTTGGTCAGCGGTTTCTATTGCGTGCTGCTGCTCGTCCCTTCTTAATGATCCTAGAGGGAGTTAGGATCTCTACCTATAGGTGGTTCTAGACAGACCCCTAAGGTTTTAAAGGTGAAAATTCTATGGCGACAAGCAGAAGACAAAGGCATGTCAGCACATAAAAGGGAGCAATTAGAAGCTAAAAGTTTCCTCCTCAAATAAGCACATAAACAACACGACTCAAGCATAATTAAGGGCTTGTATTAGACAATATCTTTAAGAATGATGTCTAGGTGAGGTTCTCAAGAGGATCCCAAGGCAGCACACATACTGTAGGGGGTAGAACTTATTGACTAAGAGTAGAGTGAAAGCGATTTAGTATAAAATTGTACAAAAGGAATTTTGTTTGAAAGTAATTTAGTAAAACACAGAGACTGTTTGAAAATAGATTGGAGCAGTCAACAAAGTCCAAACACACAACTAGTAGTCACAGAACCAAGCAAGTTCAATGGTAAAAAAAGGGGTCAAGGGGTTTGGGGATATATAGAATACTCGATTGTAAACATATAATCAAGCAAAGGTCTAGGGATTGGTGTAGAAATGCTTAGAAACAGCTGACTAGGCATAGTCACAGAATCAGCCATAAAGAACAAGCTCACAACATGGGTGATAGAGATTTGGGAATACATGGAACACTTAGTGGTAAATACATAGAGATAATTGGTGCAAACATATTCAGAAACAACGCAAAAGGGTAACATGCTGATCTTAACGAAGGGAAATGCATAATATGGTAAACATCAACTACAAGCTTCATAACAAAACCACAAATAGAAGCAAACTAGAAACATGATGAACTGAAGCAATAAGAAAATCATATTGTTGTTGGAACTTTGAATTGAAATTTAAATATACCAGTAAGGAGGGCAGTAAGCAAAGTGAAAGAGTAGGAGAACACAATGGTTAGCCTTGGCTTGCCGGCTAACATAAGAGCAGTAGCAAGTAGCACAAGAGAGAGAGCAAAAAGTTTTAAGTGTGAGAGATAGTTTTTGAACCAAGAGTGTTCATCTCTTGTGTTAATGAAAGACTAAGGTATTTATAGCTTGAAAACATGTAGCAAATAAGGTAAAAATCAAAGTCCATTAGTAATTAAGGAACTCAGAATTAGTTAGTCAGGAAATCAAGGCAAGTACTCCCCTTAAGTCAAGGGAATTAACTCAAACGGTAAGAACAAATGATAAATAAGGAAAGAAATCAGTATAGAACTAATAACGAAAGATTCAAATTCAGTAAGTATAGGGTAGACAATTAGGTCCAAGTTCAGAAAGCTACTATTAAGGAAATAGTTCAGTAAGAATAAAGTACAATAGCAAATAAGGTAAGAGAATCAGTTGATTTAAATAGACGAGGTAGAAATTTAGGGTTTAAAAAAGGATTTGTTAATCAAAGCATAAAATAAGGAAATCACAATCAACCAAGGGGAAGTTATGATTCCATACTCAACATATAAATAGAGTAAGAACAACTAGACGTAGAAAACATACGGGGCCAGCAAATATCGATAGAAAGAGACAAGTCTTGAACAATCGATGAACATAATCATATAAAGGTGGTATAAGTTAGGCTAAGAACTCAATAACAACATATTCAAAGCATGGTAACCAGAGAGACTTATCAAGAATCGAGTAGTCATGCTAACACACAGAACCGGACAAAGGATCTAGAAATATTAGGGATTCTAACATAGACGAGTTGAAAAAGCAGTAAGAAAGTAGAATCAGTTGAGATATGCAAAGGGTTGAAGTTTAAACATAAAAATCGGTCTAACCAAAGTGTAGAAGAAGTTTCGAAAAAAACCCTAACTTTAGAAGAAAGTGTAAACAACTTGAAATCGATGATTTTGCAAAAGAGGTTCAAGAACAGTGTAAAATATAAAAGGAACAAACTCGAATCGTTTAAAAATAGAACAAATCTAGGATATGTAAACAAAAATTAGGGTTTCAGAAGAAACCCAAGTAAAGATTGAAGAATCTATTTAGGAACTCAAAGATCGTAACCAAGAACAACCCAACCAGCAAACCCTAGATATAAGTCGGTGTGGCCCAAGGCCCTTGAAGGCCTTAGAGAAGATGAGCATGGCAATGGGGGAGCCATTGGAAGCTTCGGAGTCGAAGGGTGGTCACCGGAGAAGACCGGAGAAGGGAGGTGGTTGAAAGGGAGTTAGGGTTAGGTTGAGAGAAGATATGAGATGAAATGATTTGAGGGCGACAATGTGTAGATAATGATTAGGGTTAGGGGTCGTTTAGGATTAAAAAAGGAAAGAAACAATACGGGACGTTGATCTTTCAAATCAACGACCATGACCTAACGAGTTCTTGGTCGGGTAAGTGTATATAGGGTCTGGGTCGGGTAATTTAGTAGGAAATAGGGCCGGGGTTGGGTCCAATTTAGGCTATAATTGAAATGTTAATCTGACTACAATTTAAATAGCCAATTTTCCCCTATTTACTTTATAATAAATAATAAATAATTTTTTGAAAATAATTCTATGTACAAAAATAATTTAAAATATATATTTATCATTTTAAAAATATATGAATAAAGTTTACTCATCTAAAAAATGTAATTATACATTAAATGGGCTACTATTGCAATTATATGCAATTAGCTTAGAAAAATACCAAAAGCAAATATAAAAATGCATATGAATATATTAACCATATATTGGCATAATAAAGAAATTGAATGACTAAATCAACATAAAAATAATTTGAGGAATAATTATTGGGAATTTATGAATAAAAGGGAAGGAAATAAATCAATTAAAATCCTAAAAATTATGGAAAAATTGTAAAACCCATGTGCAAAATTATATATGCATATATATATTCAATTTTGAAGGTAATTATGCATATAGAAAATATAGGAAAAAACTGGGTATCAACAACGCCGTGATCAAACACTAGTCGAGTTGCAGCCGCCCAATCTCAAAAATTCTATAGAAGCCTGTATCACGTAGGCGCTGGACTACGCGGGGATGGAGAAATCTCTCCCTCAAAAAAGTCCAACACGTCGTCGAATCCCCTGGCGTGGAGAGTATGCTCCACTAGCTCTCCCTTCCATATATAGGCCGACCTATGATCGCAACACGAATATCTCATCCGAGAAAGGTTCATGATGCACATACGTCACGTCGATGTCGTCTATTGTAATATTAATTGTGTGTTTATGTTATAATAATTAATATTTAAATTTTTAATTGGACAGAGTATATATCTATGGGTTCCAAACTCGATATTTGAGACTCAGTAGTACCAAGCTATCCTGAATTCATTTATGGGTCATTTTCAATATTTTTAGAATTTTCTTAGTTTTATAAATTAAATTAATTATTTAATCGGACATAGTGTATATCTATGGGTTCCAGGCTCGATATTTGAGGCCCAGTAGCATCAAACTATTCTGAATTCTTATGTGTGTCAATTTGAATATTTTTAGAATTTTGTTAGTTTGATAAATTAAATATTTAATTATTTAATTTGACAGAGTATATATCTATGGGTTTCAAGCTCGATATTTGAGATCCAGTAGCACCAAGCTATCCTAAATTCTTATGTGTGTCAATTTCAATATTTTTAGAATTTCATTTGTGTAATAATAATTAATATTTAATTATTTAATTGGGCAGAGTAAATATTATGTGTTCCAGGCTCGATATTTGAGGCCGAGTAGCACCAAACTATCTTGAATTCTTATGTGTCAATTTTAATATTTTTAAATTTTTTCTAGTGTTATAAATTAAATAATTAATTTTTAATTGGACAGAGTATATATCTATGAGTTCCACACTCGATATTTAATTTGACAACATATATTAGTTTGTTAGTTCTGTATGTTTGTTTTATAAATTAAATAATGAATTTTTGTAAAGTGTAATTGGATAGAGTTTGTAGTTGGTAGATACTTAAACTAGAGAGATTCTACGCTAACAGGATCTATATTTTACTACGCTAAAAGACTATATATTTTACTACGCTATAGGACTCTATATTTTACTACACTATAAGGGAACTATTCTTTAAGCAAATAAATAATCTAAACTAAATAAAAGTAACAAACATATTTTAATGACATAACATTTACGAAATTACATATGAAACAGTAAAAGAAATTTATATTTATATTAACAAGAAAAATTATTTCTCAACCTTTAACTATTTTTTTAAAGTAATAATAATTTAATATGGATAAAAGTAACATACAAATTTAAGCGCAAACAATGTGGAAACACATTCAAGACAACTAATATGCATTATTATATGAATTTCGAAATAAACTAAATTGGAATACCTTGATTTATGTTTTTAGAAAAGTCGAACAGTTGAAACTTTGATCCCGAAATGAGGAAACCACAACAATCGAAGGCTTGGGTTGTATGCGGGACTTACAATCTTCACCTTTTGTATGACGGGTGGGTTCCACTCGATTTTTTTTAAAGAATCGGGGGGAGGGGGAGACCGCTATTGGAATAAATTAATGGAGGTTGAAAGGTGTATTGGCCCAAGTTCAGTTGAAGTTTTGAAGAATGACAAATGAACTCAGTGATGGACCAGGTCCATCTTGTGAGACACGGTAATTATCAACCTATGCATGTGGGATGCACGTGAAGAAGATAAGTCTTAAGGATCAATCAACAATATCTTCTGAACTGATCAAAACGATTGCATATGGGATAAGGAGAAGAGTCTCCTTATGAGAAAAGAACACAATCCGGATCAAGGATAAGGGTTGGAGCTTGTATTGTTCAAGGACTCAAATTCAATGGAGGACCAGCAATTGAGTCTCAATCAAACTCTGATTATAAACTCAATAAATAACTTAGTTTGTTCTCTTTTACAGGTAATGCACATACACATAAGTTAAATTAAATTGAGAGCAAAAGAGCAAGGCATTTTTGCAAGCAATTTATGTGAGATTCAAGTGTGTACTCCCGTAGCTACTTGAACGAGATAGAAGAACCAGTTCTATTGTGTTTATTCTTATTCTAGTTCAAGTGTAGTAGGTGGTTTAAAATTGTACCTTTCCAGCTTTCATAGAAGCAATTATATTAGTTACTTTGAGTATTCAAGTTAGAGTTAACTTGAAAGTGTCGCGACAATTGAGGCTATGTGCCACACTGGGATTAGAGTTAATCCTTAGGTTTACAAGTGTTCTGTAAATGGTGTTTTGGCTCATTGATTTTAGTGGATGTTTGGGAAAATCCTACTGAGTAGTAGATCGGTAAAATCACCTTCTCCCCCTTGTGTGGTATTGACGTTTGGAACATCAATTGGAATCAAAGCGGGTTATCCTTGAAGAGGCTAACACCTTAGGAAAAGATCAACATTAGTGCACCACCTAGAAACCGGGAAGGGAAATCCACTACCAGACCTCCACTGTTCAATGGACAGTACTACTCTTGGTGGAAGAATAGGATGAAGGATCATATCACGGAGAATGACTTGAACTTTGGGACATAGTCACTGATGGTCCTTTGGCAACTACAATGAAAAATGAGAAAGGAGTGGATGTGCCAAAAACAAGGGCTTACTACACTGGTGAAGACATGAAAAAGTGGGAGAAAAATGCTAAGGCCAAGAAATGGGTTGTATGTGGACTGGGTCCAGATGAGTACAGCAGGATCCAAAGTTGTACTACTTCCAAAGAGATATGGGACGCATTGCAAGTGTCTCATGAAGGAACACCTCAAGTGAAGAGATCCATAGGAACACTGCTGTATTCTCAATATGAGAATTTCACTATGAAAGATGGATAAACTATTCAAGAGATGTATACTAGGTTCACTACACTGACAAATAAACTTATGCCTCTTAGAAGAGTTATTCTTGAAGAAGACAAGGTTGAGAAAATCTTGACAAGAGTTCTTCCAGTTGCTTGGGAAAGCAAAATCACTGCTATTCAGGAATCAAAGAATATGGCTACTCTCAGACTAGATGAACTGGTTAGAAATCTTACTGCTTATGAACTAAGAAGGCAAACCAGGAAGATGGATACACCCAAGAAGGACAGAAGCCTAGCTCCCAAAATTGCAGAAGGTTCACATCTGGAAGATGATGAGATGGCTATGATCACTAGAGATTTCAAAAAGTACCTGATGAGAGGAAATGGTTCATCAAGAGGTAGTAACTTCAACAAGTCAAGAGCTCCTGAGAAATTAACCAATGATGGCTGCTATAAGTGTGGTAAGACTGATCACATGATCAAGAATTGCCCTCAATGAGAAACGAGTGGAAGAAAGAAAGGGCTGAACGAAGAAAACGGAGGAAAGAACAGGTTCAACCAAAAAGAAACAAAGGTTAAACCAAGGCTATGGTTGCTTCTTGGGGAGAAATCTCTGATGAAGACTCAGAAGATGAAGCTGGAGAAGAGCAAGCTCTTATAGCCATCGGAGAATCAGATGATGAGCAAGAGGTAAGTATTCTACATCTCAAAGACAAAATTAAATTGTTGTCTAAAGAAAGGATGGCTGATCTATTATTAGACTTCATTGATGAGTTTGTTCTGTCTAGGGAGTGTGTCATCTTAAAAGCAAAATGCTAGAGTCTAGAGTCTAGGGCTGATGAGAGTGATAACAAAAATGCTGAGTTGAAGAACTAGGTTGTTGAACTTGATAACAGCGTCTTAGAACTTAGATCTGAGAATTTAAAACTAAAACTAGGAATAAGTAAAATGAAGGCTGATCACTCATATCTCACTCTAGACGAGAATTTAGGAAAATTAAAAGGTGAGATATATAAGAAAGATGAATTGATTAAAGTCCTAAAAGAAGATCTAGGAAAAGTGAAACATGAACGAGATAGAATTGCAAGTGGAACACGGCTTCTGATGCACTTTCTTGTTTGCAAGAGCAGCACAGTAGCAACAAAAGAGGACTTGGTTATGGGACCCAAGCTCCAAAATGGGATCCAAAAATCAAGTACCTCACACATCCTGAAAATAAAATCTGCACACAATGTGACAAGACTGGCCATTACAAAAATAAATGCAACGCTAAAGAAAAGGCCAGTCAAAAGAACAAAGCTTTTGTTCAAGAAATACACAAGCTGCCTGGTTGGGTAAGAAAGAATTTGATTCATCCTTTTGCCCCTAGAAAGGGACCCAACTAGTTTGGGTTCCTAAGACTATCTTCTGATTTCTTTTTGCAAGTCCAGGCGAAAGGGAAGAGCCAAATATTGTATATGAATAGTGGCTGCTCAAAACATATGACTGGGAACAAGGACCTTTTCCTTTCACTTGAGGACCTAAAAGGAGGTAATGTCTCCTTTGGTAATGGAAAGAAAGGTGAAATCATTAGTGTTGGAAAGGTAGGTAAGACAGACTCTCATTCCATTGAGAATGTCTACTTGAAAGATGGCTTGAAATATAGCCTAATCAGTGTGTCACAACTGTGTGACAGAGGTAACCTTGTAGCTTTCACATCTACCAAATGCTTTGTGATTAACCTTACCACTGGCAAGATTGTTTTACAGGGAAAAAGAGTTAACAATATTTACATTGTAGAATTGTCAACTCTTTCACAAATGAACTCACTTGCTTAACTGTGTTAGTTATTGATCCTCTCCTATGGCACAAAAGACTTGGCCATGCCAGTCTAAATCAGCTAAACAAATTAGTCTCCAAGGACTTGGTGATAGGGTTATCTAATATCAAGTTCAAGGAAGACAAAGTTTGTGAGACATGTACAAGGGGTAAGCAGGTGAGGTCATAGTACAAATCCAAGAAAATGGTAAGTACGTTAAAGACGTTGGAACTAGTTCCTATGAATCTTTGTTTTCCAATGAGAACCATGAGTAGAGGTGGAAAGAAATATGTGATGGTACTTGTTGATGATTATTCAAGATTTACCTGGATACTACTTCTGATATCTAAAGATGAGGCATTTTAAATATTTATGATTTTGTTAGAAAAACTCAGAAACAATTAGGAAATCAACTTGCATCCATTAGGTCTGATCATGGAACTGAATTTGAAAATGCAAAATTTTCTGAATATTATGATGAAAATGATGTAGATCATAACTTCTCTGCCCCTAGGACACCTCAGCAAAATGGAGTAGTTGAAAGGAAGAACATGACCCTTGAGAATATGGCAAGGATCATGCTTCTCTCTAGTAAAGTACCCCACATCTTCTTAGCAAAGGTGATAAACACTGCATGTTACATAATCAATAGATGGATGACTAGACCCCTTGTAGAGAAAACATCCTATGAGTTACTTAAAGGGAGAAAACTAAACATATCCCAGCTTAGGGCATTTAGTTGCAAGTTCTATGTGCACAATAATAGAAAAGACTCCCTAAGTAAGTTTGATCCTAGAAGTGTTGAGGGAGTATTCTTGGGATATTCTTCACATAGAAAAGCATATAATGTGTTCAATAATAGAAATTTGTGTGTAGAAGAAAGTATGCATGTTGCATTTGTTGAAACTAACATTATTTCTGAGAGACAGGAACATGAAGATGAAGCCATTGGACTGGTAAAAGAATTGACTGAATCTACAGCACAAGACAAAGTAGCATCAAAAGAAATAACATGTGATGGAACAAGTTCTTCTACTCAAGGCAACATGACAGGGGGAACTAATCATGGAGAAATCGAAATAAACTCTCTCAAGAACATGTCCATGAACCTGTTCCTCAGTAACAGAACAGAGGAGAAACATCTTTAGCAGAAACTAGTTGGTTGTGAAATCCCATAAGTATCTAAGTTCTCATCCCATTGAGAACATCATTACTGATCCAACATATGGAGTCAAAACTAGATCTCAACTAAAGAATATGTGTGCATTTGATGCCTTTTTATCTCTTACTTAACCTAAAAATGTTGTTGAGGCTTTGCAGGATGCAGATTGAGTCAATGCTATGTAGGATGAACTCAACCAATTTGAAAGAAGTTAAGCCTGGCATCTAGTTCCAAGACCCAAGGATAGATCAGTCATTGGTACAAAATGAGTCTTCAGTAATAAACTTGATAAAGATGGAACTGTTATAAGAAACAAGGCAAGGCTAGTGGTTCGGGGCTAGAGCCAAGAGGAAGGTATTGACCATAATGAGACCTTTGCTCCAGTTGCAAGACCAGAGGCAATCAAAATCCTCATATCCTTTGCAGCACATATGAAATTCACTCTCCATCAGATGGATGTCAAAAGTGCTTTACTGTATGGCTACCTCAAGGAAGAAGTGTTTGTGAAACAACCTCCAGGATTTGAAAGCAAGGAATGTACTGAGCATGTGTACAAGTAGGACAAGGCTATATATGGGCTCATGCAGGCCCCAAGAGTTTGGTATGAACGACTATCAAAATTCCTACTGGAGCATGGCTACAATAGAGGTAAAATTAACAGTACTTTGTTCCTAAGGGAAAAAGGGAAAGACCTCCTTGATGTGCAAATATATGTTGATGACATAATATTTGAGGCTACTACTGATAGGTAGAGTAAGCACTTTGAAAAACTAATGGGAAGTGAGTATGATGGATGAACTTAACTTCTTCTTAGGCTTGCAGATTAAACAAAACCCAAATGGAACCATGATCCATCAGCAGAAGCATACAAAAGAACTAATCAAAAAGTTTCAAAATGGAAGACTCCAAAGAAATAGATATACCTATTGCAACTGCCACTAAATTAAATGTTGATGAACCTGGTTCATCAGTTGATCAAAAGTTATACAAGGGTGATTTGTTAACTCTTGTATCTTACTGCCAACAGACTTGACATTATTATCAGTGTAGGGCTTTGTGCTCATTTCCAGGTAAATCCAAATAATTCACGCTTGATTGATGTCAAGAGGATATTGAGATATTTGAAAGGCACCACTGATCTGTGTCATTGGTATCCCAAAGGTGGTAATTTTGATCTAGTAGGATATGCTGATGTTGATTATGCAAGTATCCTAGTGAATAGGAATAGCACCTCAAGAATGGAACATTTCTTAGGTTCATTGTGTCATGGGCTACCAAAAAGCAAAATTCAGTAGCCCTGTCTCTTGCTGAAGCTGAATATGTTGTTGTTGCTTCTTGTTGTGCTCAATTGCTATGGATTAAACAATAGCTGGTAGATTTTGGAATTAAACTGGGATGTATTCCAATATTCTATGATAACACTAGTGGTATAAATATGACAAAGAACCATGTTCATTATAAAAGTACCAAGCACATAGATGTTAGATATCACTTCTTAAGAGATAATTATGAGAAATGATTTACTTCAATAGAATTATGTACTATTGATAAACAAATAGCTGATATCTTCACTAAAGTACTGAGTAGAAAAAACTTTGGGAGGAACATGTTGGAATTAGGGATGATTAAGATCAACTAGAAAGGTCTAGTTCAGAATGCAAAATGAAGAAAAAGGGAAAATTATTTTTGGTTAGAAGTTCTACCTTGTGTAAATATCTAAATAAATTCTTACTCAGCCTCATAATTTAACCGGTATACTCCTGTGACATGTTTTTATAGTGACTCTGTGATCTTTTACAAAGGTTTTTTCTATTCTGACATTTGAGGCATAAACAAGAGAAGTTCTACTTGAAGCACTTGGTTCATCAACGTATGCTTATGAGACAATTCAGGTATGTTTCTACACTTTGCACAATTTGAAAGATTAATTTTCCAATCGTGAGTAGCAGTCCTAATTTAACCAAACTCCGAGAAATTATATCCGTTGAGCATTGAACCAATTTCATTCTCCTCGAACTCTAAGGAAAATGAGATTTTTACCTAAAATCTAGCGTAGCTTATTAATCACTAAGAGACCAGAATTCTAAAGTGATTAGACTCCTGATTGACTACTACAAAAAGGCTGTTGTTTCTAGATTTAATCATAACCCTCTTTAAATACACTCCACATCCTCGTTTTTGGTGCACAACCATCATTGATCCCTCCCAAAATTCTGATCATCCCATTCATCTCCAAAATTCTCGAAAATACTCTACCATGACAAACCATCAAGATAACCCAGGAACTCCCCCATC
This sequence comes from Nicotiana benthamiana, assembly GCA_034376525.1. NCBI lineage: Eukaryota > Viridiplantae > Streptophyta > Magnoliopsida > Solanales > Solanaceae > Nicotiana > Nicotiana benthamiana. Next base: position 122,562,377 of record CM067336.1, read on the forward strand.
AGTATCCCCTAATAATTCCTCATCCTCAGCTGCTGTTGAAACCCTAAAACCTAGGTTTTGCCGGCAGAAAATCTTGGCCAGAAAAATAGTAGCTTCTGGTTCTCTAAGAAAAGGTATGAATGAAATATTGAAGGCTAGCCTAACGAAAGAGAGCCCTGTTAAAGAATCTAACTCAAGCTCTGAGTCTAAAGCATTCATCTCTGCCAGCGAAGGAGAAGAACATGGGTCTTCTGACATTGACGAAAATTAAGAAATCGCTGGAGAGGTAAATACTTGTCTTATGTTCTCTGATGTGGTAGATAGGGGAGAAAATAGGTTTGTCTTGGTGGGTTATGTAAAAGATGTAAAAGGGGCTGGGTCAAGTAGAAAGGGAATGAAAAAGAAAGGAAAAGTTCTTGCTATTTGTGGTAGTGTAGAGGAGGGGGCATCAAGTTAGGGGGAAATGGTTCCGGAGAGGCTACTGAAGGCCTTGTTAATTTGAGTAAGCACCATGATAAACCTAGTTCATCTGTGGAGGAAACCTTAGCTGAAATCTTGAAGAAGGTTGGGGCCAGCTATGATCCAAAGAAGCATAAGGCTTCTTCCCAATGGACCCCAATTGTTTTCAAACAATCAAAGAAAAGCAAGGTATCATCTCCCAAGTCTGTTGTCCCTCCATTACCTATGGCAAGAGCCACAAGGAGCTGGGTCAAGCAAAGTAAGGTAGAACTATAGAAAGCTCTAGAAGAAAGTAAGAAAAAGAAGAAGGAAAAAGGAAAGGCAAAAGTTGTAGAAAGTTCTGAGGCTGTTGAAGAAGAGGAGGAGGAGATGGAACTTATCCATCAAGAAAGATATACAACTGTGGAGGTTCCAGCTTCCAAACCAAAAGGAACCAAAACTTCTGCAAAGAAGTCTTCAAAACCTGTATTTGTTGAACCCTCCTTGGCCAAACGAACTAGGTTTGTAGTGAAGGGAAAATAGGTAAAAGTTACTAAAGAAGAAGAAGAATGGAGTGGAGAAGAATAAGAGATGTCTGAAAAAGAATAGGATAGGTTTGCCATCTTTGGCAGAATGAAGATTTTGAAGGGAAGGTTGTTGAAAGACCTGGAGGAGCCGGGCATGATTAGATTGGTGGATGCCTAGATGCACAATGCTGGAAGGACATGGTTCTTCAAATGAAAGGAAGGATAGCAAGAAAGGAGCTGATCGAGTTCATGGCTAATGCCACTGTGAAAAATGGGATAGTCACCAGTGTGGTTAGGGGAGTAAAAGTACAATTTGATGCACCTAAATTGAGCAAGATTCTGGACATACCCTGTGAGGGTTATGACTACAATAGGCACAGGTGGCCTTGTCTAGATGATCTTCCTAATGCTCTCCAAATCACCAGAAACTTCTATGATACAAGGTCTGCTGAAGATGTGCCAGAGGCAAGGTTTGTGTAGAAGAGTGAGATGAAGCCTAAGCACAATATGTTATTTGAATTTGTGAACAAATGTCTGCTGCCCAGACAGGAATGAAGACATGCTGTTAACTACAAAGACGTGGTTGTTATGGAATGCCATGTGAGAGGAAAGCAGATTAACTGGCCTACCTTCATTGTCAAGCTACTGGACAGGGTCATAAATGTCTCCAAGGCTCATGCTACTCCTTATGGGTTCATACCGACGCCTGTGCTGGATAGGTTGAATGTTCCCTTGAAAAAATTGGAGATGGAATCTATCAAGGAGCATTTTGGTGTCAAACCATCTAGGATTGTGACTATCTCCTTAGTGTAGCCCCAGTTGAACCTGGTCCATCTTTGAAGACTCCAGTGAACCACAAGGTTGGGGCCTTGGTTCAAGAGTGTGGGACAAAAAATGCTGAGATTGCTAGGCTCCCAGGCTCGTGTTGTTGAACTTGAAAATGAGAGGAATGGCCTGAAATCTTAGCTAGCAAAGGAAAAGGAAAAGGGTGATGGGATGCTTCAAACAATTCTCAATCTTCTCCAATTCCAACCCTCTAGTTCCTCCAAGCCTTAGGTCTTCCACCACTGTGTTTGAACCAGTCCAGTAACCCCTCAAGTGATCCAAATTAGGGATTTTTCTTTGTCTTTTTGCCCACGGTTGGATGTTTTTTTCCTTCTTTTTGAGGGCTGTTTTTTAGAAGCATTTCCTTATTAATGGCAACTAGTTTTTTCTCTTGCTATGTGAAGATTCTGATCTTAATAGTTAAGTTTTCATCAAGATTGATTATTGCTTAAATAAACCATGCTTTCTCGTGGAGTTGCCCCAATGGCCATGAGTAACTATAGTATCTGGGATTCACATTATTTGCAACTTTTCGATGATGCCAAAAAGGGGAAGAGATATTGTACTTTACTTGTATTCTGAAATAAAGTGATGTTTATAACCCGATTAAGCATGGTCCTTAATGATAAGTTAAAATTTCTAAGTTACAGTGTTGATAATTCAGTTGAGTTCCACAGGTTCTCTGATTAGTAAAGGCACAGAGTTTGTCATTATCAAAAAGGGAAAATTTTTTGGCCCAAGTTTAGTTGAAGTTTTGAAGAATGACAAATGAACTCAGTGATGGATTAGGTCCATCTTGTAGACACAGTTATTATCAACCTATGCATGTGAGATGCACATGAAAAAGATGAGTCTTAAGGATCAAGCAACAATATCCTCTAAACTGATAGAAAAGATTGCATATGGGATAAGGAGAAGAAATCTCCTTATGAGAAGATAACACCGGATCAAGGATAAGGGTTGGAGCTTGTATTATTCAAGGACTCAAATTCGATGGAGGATCAGCAATTGAGTCTCAATCAAACTTTGATTACAAACTCAAGAAATAACTGAGTTTGTTCTCTTTTACAGGTAATGCACAAACGCGGAAGTTAAACTAAATTGAGAGCGAAAGAGAAAGGAAATTTTGTAAGCTATTTATGTGAGATTAAAGTGTGCACTCCTAAAGCTAATTGAAGGAGATAGAAGAACCAATTCTATTGTGCTTATTCTTATTCTACTTCAATTGTAGTAGCTGTCACACCTCCTTTTTTACAACACCCGCAAGGGCATAGAGGATTTTTTCCAATTAAAGGACAGTCAGAACGAGATTTATTACTAAGAATTAGAGTCGCCACTTGGGAGATTCATCGTATCCCAAGTCACTGGTTGAATCCCGAGCCGAGGAAAATATGACTCTATGAACAGTCCACAAACCAGAAATTCGAGTACGGAATTTTGTTAACTCGGGAGAAGATGTTATGCATTCCCGGGTTCCGTGGTTCTAGCACAGTCGCTCAACTGTCGTGTTTAGCTTATTTATTTGATTTTATTACATGATGGAACTATGGGCCAATTTAACTTTTTACTGATTTTTATTTAATTTTAAAGAAAAGTTAAACGTCATTTAAAACGTGTCTTTGGATTGCGCCACATGAAATGCACCCCCAACCCTAAACATGTTTTATTCAACTTTTTGGGATTTAATTTGGGTCACATGAAATGCACACCCGAGTTTAAGAAGGTAATTTTACTAAAATCGCATCTAAAGAGACTAACACATTATTATCTTTTGGGAAGGCCGTGAAATTCGCTAAACGGCCCATCCCAAATTCTTGGTATTTGACATGAACATTTAAAGAGGGCCCCGCAAGTTATGTGTTCATTTGGCAAGGCTAATCTCATGTTTTTTAAAATCCAATCCTAAAGCAACCTATAATTTTCTATTTAATTCGTCTCTAAGAATAAAAGAAAATTCCCTAATTAATTACCATTGATAAAAGGTCAAATCCTTGTGAATCACTCTCAAGCAATTCAGGCCCAATAGCTTATGAAGTAAATAAATGAAGCATGCTTAGCAATTTGTTCAAAATATATAAAGGATCCAACACATTAAGCCTATTATTGGAGAAATTGGCCCAAACTAACGCCTAAACGTGAATCCTGGCAGCCCAATCAACCCCAGCAGTGACTATCTGGTTTTGTGTAATTGTATTGTACTTTATCTCATATTATAAAAATCAATTTCTTCATCTAATTATTTTCTGTTGAAGAGTTCCCAAATCTCATTAAAGGTGACAACCAAATTGGAACTAGGAATTCGATTTTATAGCAGCTTGATTGTGTGACTTTGCTTAACCCTATGTATGAATAAATTAACGAACCAAACACAGAACAGATCAACTATTTTGAGAGTACTTTAAACTAACATTATTTGACTAATACTCAAGTAATTCCTGATTTAAGAACTAGACTGTTGAAATTAGCATGCTAAAACATGAATCAATTTTTACAATTACTGAAAAGCAATTGAACTACACTACATTATAATATGCTGTACTAATAACACCAACTAGACCAAATTAAAACTGTTAAATACAAAATTCACATACTCAATAAGAATAAGAGGAAATCAGCAGCAAAACGAGCAACAATCAAATAATAGCCAAGAATGTGTTTGATAGTCCAAGAAGAGCTCAGGAAATCAGATTGAATCGAGAAATCAACCAGAAACACTTGAATGCACCAAATTGAACCCAGGACTTTCACCGAACCAGTCACACAACCAGAATGTTTCAAACAGCGCAAAACAAGCTCGAAATTGAAACTACAAACTTTAGAAAACTTCCAGCAATTCAAATCATGAACTAAGATGAGCAAATTAGCAACTACACTTGAAATTAAACTACAAATGCCAATGGAACAATGCATTGTTTTTGGTTTTTTTTAGAGTTTTTGTTGTTTTTGTTTTTATATAGAAAAGCTTCAAATTCTAAAAGGAAATTTCATATTGCAGATCTCCTTTGAATTTGAAACTAGAGAGTATTTGTGGTGAATTTTGATGGTTAAAAAAACTTCTTTCTCAAGGAATTAGTGAAGCCCTTTTATAGACGCAACTAAGAGGGTATCCGATTTTTATCTTTACAAAACAATCCCCCCCCCCCTTATTTTGAGCTTTAGTCTTCTATGTATTAATTTGTGCCTCAAGTCACTACCTTTAAACTTCTAAAATTGTAACTAAAGTTCTATTCTAGAGCATTCTAGTAAGTTCTTCTTCAATTGAAATACCTAAACAACCTTCATTGATTCTACAATTACCAAATTAGCTTCAACTAAACTCAACCTCTTTAATCTAGTCAGAATTCATCTATAGCCCAATAAACCTTTAAACTAAATTTAACCAATCAAAATAAACCAATCTTTTATTCTAGTTAAACTTTAACTATAGTAACTAGGAATTGAAATTACTCAGATATATCTAATATGATCTAAAACCAATTTGAAGTTAATCAAAATAACAATTAATCACCAACAAGCAACAGTTAAGTTTAAACCAGAACCAATCAAAACCTTAAAGCATAAAAATTAAACCGGCAGAATCAAATATAAAACTTATCTAATCATGCAAAACAATTACTACATCAATCCTTCTAACATTCTAACTAAACCAACATACTAACAAGAAGAACAAAGATAGAGACTTGACTAAAAAAAGACGTCAAGAAGGAATCTGAACAGAAAACAAAGAGAACACACTTACTGAAAAAAGAAATTTGGCTAGTTATCAATTTTCCAATTCGTCCATTTCCGGTGATATTTGAACGCCCTAGGTGGTGGAATCTTCATGAGGATGGTGAGGGGATCACATGATGTCAAATTGGTATTATTTGGAGCATTTAGGGTTTTGGCCGGAAATCATTCAAATCAATATTCGATCGGTTCCGGCCATATTCGAGGGACGAGGTTACGGGGGTTTGATAGAGGAGGGCTAAGCAGTCTTATGGTATTAATTTGGTGGAGTTTGGGAAATGTTGCATTTTGGGAGGAGTTCTTTCGATCTGATATTAGAATGGTTAGGGTGGGATTCGAGGGAAGTGGGTGATGGATTCAGATTGAGGAAATGAAGAGAAGCATAAGGTGTTAACTTGGGGTAATTTGGCGACATGCCGCCGCCGTGGGCGATTTCCGGCGGCGGTACACGTTGGTGTTACATAGGGCTATAAATGGGTGTATTTGGGACGTTGAAACAGGGTTTAGGGGGGATATCCGACCGATTTATATTAATTAACCCATAATTAAGGGTCGTTTGATTGACTATCATCGACGGCTCAGATTAAGTAGGCCCTAAGCATGGTCGTTATGAGGGGATGGTATATTGATCGGGTATTTTTGCGACTAGGCTTGGTCTATTGATCTGATTTTGGGGGGTTTTGGGCTATGATTTTTGAATGATAGCAGCCCATTTCAAGCATCCCCAAAACTTTTATTTGTTTTTTCTTTTATTTTCCTTCTTTGTTTTGTTTTCTTCTTCTTTTTTGTTATTTATTCAATATTTATATTTTCTAATTTTTGAGATGCTAAGATAAAAAAATCAAATTGACTCCTAAAATTATTATTCCACTCCCCAAATACTCTAATTTCTAATTAAACCCAAATTAAGACAAATTAAATCTAAAAATGCAAAAGGCCTTTTTTTGTTATTTTCTTTATTTTTGTCCTAAAAACAACTTAACCACTAATTAAATCCTAAGATTATGAGACTAAATCCTAAATGAAAATGACAAGTGTATTTTTTTCACTTTTCATAAGAATTAAAATGCATAAATAAAATGCAAACAATTAAAAGAAAATAACACGAAAGTTCACAAAAATTGTAAAATAAAGAAAATTCCTTTTGTTCAAATTTTTAGGAATAATTCATTTAGGGAAAAAATCACATGCTCACAGCTGCCCCTCTTTGTCCGGAAACACGAAGAGTTTTCACGCCAAGATAAGTGAGCAAATACGAGCGATTTTTTCCCGTTTGAATATTTCTTGTGAAGCATTTTTAAAGAGTTGACCGAACCTTGCTTCAGAGGTTGCCTACATATTCTTGGATAAAAACGAATCAGGTTAGTGTAGTTCGGGAATGTTTGGTAGCTGGGACTATCAGGAGTTGTGATTTCACTGCGATTGCTGCTGCTACTGCTTGCTGACCTCCATTATTATACCATGTCAAAATAAAAGAAGCTAATGTAGCTATCCTCTATGAATTACAAAAGTCCTATCTAAATTCTTCAAACTTGCTCTTGTACTTCTCTTAGCTTTGTTGTCTTGTGTTCTCTTGGTGAAATCTATTGTTGCCTCTTCGAATTGTAAACTGAGATGTTGTTCCTTTCCTACTAATTTCTGAACTTGAATGTATTCCGCTGTTGTACATGCGAGCTCCCGACTGCTGAACTTGAACTTGAATGTATTCCTCTTTTCTCCAGGCGAGCTCCTGACTTCACAAAAATAGACAAAACAAAGAAAACTTTCTACCCCAGTTTGGAAACTGGGTGCATGTTAGGGGATATTAATAAGACGTAAAACTAAAACCTGAATTGTAATACCTCTATTCTCCTCGCGGGCTCCTGACTTCCACTTGAAATGTATTCATCTATTATCAAGGCGGCTCCTAACTATATTCTCCAGGCGGGTTCCTCCTAACATCAAACTTGAAAGTGAATGTATTCTTCTGTTCTCCAGGCGGGCTCTTGACTTCACAAAAATAGACAAAAACAAAGAAAACTTTCTGCCTCCGCTTGAAAACTAGGTGCATGTGACCAGATATTAATAAGAATTTAAAAAACTAAAACTTGAATTGTTATACCTCTGTTCTCCATGAGGGTTCTTCCTGACATCAAACTTGAATGTATTCCTCTGTTCTCCACACGGTCTCCTAACTTCAAACTTGAAATATATTCCTTTGTTATCCAGGTGGGCTCCTGAATTCACAAAATAAACACAATAAAGAAAACTTTCTGCGCCAGTTTTGAAACTGGGTACATATTACCGGATATTAATAAAAATTTAAACTAAAATTTCAATTGTGATACCTCTGTTCTCCAGGCGGGCTCCTGACTTCAAAATTTGAATGTATTACTCTATTCTCCAGGCGGGCTCCTAACTGCCGAGCTTGAAATTGAATGTATTCCTATGTTATCCAGGCGGACTCCTGACTTCAAAAAAACAGACAGTTTGGAAACTGGGTGCATATTACAAGATAAGAATCTAAAAAATAAAGCCTGAATTGTAATACCTCTGTTCTCCAGGCGAGCTCCTGACTTCAAAGCTTGAAATGTATTCCTCTGTTCTCTAGGCGGGCTCCTGACTTCAAAATAGACAAAGAAATCAATTGAAAACTAAAATTTTAATTGTAATACCTCTGTTCTTCGGGCGAGCTCCTTATTGCTGAGATTCAAAATGCATGTCTATGTTCTCCAAGCGGACTCCTGATTCCAACAAAATAAGCAACCAAAGAAAATTTTCTACCCAAGTTTGGAAACTGTGTGCATGGGTAAGTTTTAAACTGAATCATATTACCAAATATTACTAAGAATTGAAAGCTAAGTCCCATTATCCAGGGAGGTCCTGACAACTCCTAACAATTACGAACCCAAGGTGTTGCTCTCACTACATCATGTTATCTACAAGGTTTTTTTTAACTACATCCTATTATCCATAAAGGTCCTGACAACTCCTAACAATTAAGAACATAAGGTATTACTCTCACTACATCATGCTATCTTCAAGGGTTTTTGAACTGCATCACATTATGTAGGGAGGTCCTGACAACTTCTAACAATTACGAACCGAAGGTATTACTTCTCACTGCATTATGTTATCTTACAAGGGTATTTGAACTACGTCCCATTATCCAGGAAGATCTAGACGAATTCTACTTGAATTTTATCCTAAACATGCAAACTTTTATTCCCCTATGTTATTCATGATTATTTTATACTTTAATCACACCACGCTTTGCTGTCACACCTAAGTACTGCTTGTTTTTCCTATACGAAGAATTCCTCCTAAACAACTGATTTTTCTTCCCCTGTTTCAATCAAAGAAAATTTTGTCAGTTTAAATGGTGGTTAGTTGATGGCATTTTTGCTTAAAATCCTTCCACTGCATTACTTCGTGTTGACTGGCTTCCCCGAATTGGCCCTCAATCGCCTGTCTTTTTGACTGACCTTCAAACCCCTGACTTTGACAAACCGAGTGTTTTGTACCCATGTTGTCATTTCACACCTCTAACCCCTTTATCCGAACCTTTGCACTTCCCACGACATTTTCCCAATCATTTCACCGATGACACTTCCGGTCATTCCATGTATTACACCTTTCATCACATTGTTTTTGACATGCTCTGACCACATCGTGCTTTACACTTTTCGGAATCTGGCAATGAGTTTTGAAATCCCTTTCCACTTTCTTTGGACGAAAATGACACTGAAACATCTTAGACAGATAAAACCCCCAAAAGAAAATGAAATGCAATGATTTTACGAGATAAGGATAAGAAGAATCCAAAATTGGATGACTGCTAAAAAGAAAAGGGAAAGAAAATTTTCTAACCGGAACAGCTGGTACCAATGGTCATGACATGTATTTCGGACTAATCGACCCAGTCTGTCCAACTAACCAGCTATTGGTCACCACACTTTGTTGCCCCTAAATTTCCATCACTTCATTACTTTACCCAAACCTTAGCCTTGTTTATCATGAGCTGCCTCGAAACAGTTTTCCAGCAGCAAACCTCTCTCATTTGTTCATTTCTCAACAAACTTTTGCCTCAAGGTGCCAGTGAGGGTTTTCACCAATAGACTCTCTCATTTCAATTTATTTCAACTCATGTTGCCTTACACTGCCTATAGGAGCTTTTCACCAATAAGACTCTCTCATTTTTATTTCTCTCAGCTATCATCGCCTTACGGTGTCCGTGAGGGTTCTCATCAATAAGAATCTCTTATTTTTTATTTTTTCCCGCTTAAACCAAAGTGTTGCTCTTGTTATGAATTATCTTTACATGTTTGACTTGGCATTTCTCGAAGACTGGTTAGAAGGTTTTGCTTTAGACCGTAATGTGGCTTTTGGACAGGGTTAGAAAATAAAGGGTATAAAAAGGCTCAAACAATTTCAAAATGGGTTAAAATTACAACTTTCGAAATCAGATTTCTCACAACAACCACAACATCTGCCCCAGTTTCTTGCTTGGGGACTTTGATTTTTATTTTTGTATGACTGAACCTCAGAGAAAAGTTGCCTATGTACCCTTTCGAGATCAAGTCAATCGTAGTTCATGCCATAGAAATTACGTTGTTGTGATTTTCTTTGTCTTCTTTTCTTTCTGCTTTTCTATTTCTTCTTTTCCTTACTTTTTCCTTTTTCTTTTCTTTTCTTTCTCTTTTCATTTTTCGTTTTTCTTCTTGTTTTCTTTTCTTTTCTCCTTCTTTTCCTTTCCTTTCTTCTTTCTTTTCTTTTCCTCCTTCTTTTCCTTTTCCTTCCTTTCTCCTTCTTTTCCTTTCCTTTCTTCTTTCTTTTCTTTTCCTCCTTCTTTTCCTTTTCCTTCCTTTTTTTATTTACTTATTTTCGGCACTTGCGTTTCCTCCAGTGATTTCGAAAGAGGTATGAAAGAAAATAAACACGGTTCAAAAGGGGTGATAACGGATAAAGTATTTCAAATAGCAGAATAAAATGCCTTCATCATTTCAATCTTCAAAATATGCCAAATACAAAACAAGTACAATCAAAATAAAGAAATCATTCAAAGTATCTCTTGAATGCATTTGAGTTGATAGCCATTTCCACATATTTTCCTTCCACATCTATTAGATATAATGTATCATTAGACAACACTCTTGTTTACAACAAATGGCCCCTACAGTTTGGGGCAAATTTTCCTTTTGTTTCAACCTGGTGAGGCAAGATACGTCTTAGCACTAACTGTCTGACTTCAAACTTCCTCGGATACACTTTATTGTTGTACGCTCTTGCCATTTTTGTTGGTATAATTGGCCATGACGCACTGATACTAATCTCTTTTCATTAATCAAACTCAAATGTTCAAGGTGGGTGAAATCGTCATCTTATTCCAACTCATTATCACACTCAATTTCTTATATTATTACTTTAGAATAAGGCCAACTTTCAAGACTGGCCCAAGGATTCCTCATACATGTCATGTTATTGATATCAGCATAAAAAGAACTATAGAGAGAAGAAAAACAAACTGAAATAGAATAAAGCATGAAGAAGGAAAGACAATTGCATTTCATTGAAGGAAAAGATAACAGGGTTTTAACTCATACAAACGGATGGAACATAGTATCTGGACTATAGACCCTAGATTAATCCAGACAGCTTAATGAAAAATAAGACCACTAACACGACTTCCAGTCGTTGACTTTTGCCCATGGTCAGATGAACTGCACATTTACCTAGCTTGACCCTTCTTCTGCTTCAAACATGTTTACTTAATGAATAACCTTTTGAACCCCTTTCCCACGTCTCCATCCGCATCACTCAATGACCCAAGATCCTTTGCCAACAATGACTTGTTATCTACCCCTTTCAACTGAACCACCACTTTCTCACTAGTTGGCTTTTCATTCAAATTGGGTTTGCTAGAACGAATCATCATTACCGTCTGTGAAGGTTTCTTAGCCTTTCCTTCCTTATGTATAAATTCGATCACATGAGCCTCATGGTGAGCCGACAGTAGATTTTGATTGATATTTTGTGCCTTACGGGTCTGAACCTCAATCCGGCGAGTGTCAATGAGCTCTTGCACAACCATTTTCAGTTTCCAGCATTTCTCAAAATCATGCTCGAGGGCCCCCGAACAATATTCACGACTCACTGACTGGTCCAAATTTCTAGGAAGGGGATTTAACACTTTAGGCTCAATTGGGTTCAACAGGCCTAGTTGCCTCAATTTGTGAAAAAGGCTGGTATATGACTCCCCCAACAGAGTGAATATTTTCTGCTTCTATGCCCTTTCAATCCGGAAGGCTTGATTCCCACGAAAACCGGATCCTAGAGGATTTCTGTAAGACCTTGGGGGTGGATATGTGTTTTGTAGAGGTGGGTATGTGTTTTGGGGAGCCGGTGCACACCATTGCGCGTGAGTTGGAGGCTGAGTGTAAGCTTGAGCATGGTGAATGGAAAATGTGGGTCTGGCAGTGGGTACTAGCATTATGGAGGGATATATGGAGTGTAGGGATCATTTGGGTGGTGGGATCAGGGTTGGTAGTAGAGTCAAGGGCCTCTAGATCTGGACCACGCTCTGGACTCAACAGTTGCGGCCTCTTCCTTTTTCTTTTTTCCGAGCACACCCCAATGCCGCTTTGGATGGCCTGGGTGGTGGCTTTTATCATTGAATAGCTCATGATTTTATTGGTCTTAAGCCCTTCCTCGACCATACTATCTATCTTCACAACTTCACTAAAAGATTTACCAATTGCTGTTACCAAGTGCCCAAATAAGTTGTCTCCAAAGCTTGCAAAAAGTAGTCAACCATCTCGCTTTCCTTTATCAGAGGATCGACCCCAGCAGCCTGTTCTCTCCAGTGGAACCCATACTCCCTAAAAGTTTCCCCAGGTGGGCCATCGGGTCACCGTGCCTATCATACAGATCGAACTTTGGTATTTTGAATTCTACTGGTAATTGAACATCCGGGAATAGACACAAATCTTTATAGGCCACACTGACTTGGCCACCCTACCGTTTCATGTTCATGAAGGACTGCTCCAGGCTTTTTAATTTTTGAATCATCTTTTCCTCCTCCGGGTTCTTCGGCGACTTCTTAGTTTCCACTGGGAGCTCAAAGTCAGGGGTGTAAGAATATGGCTCGAGAGCTTTAAAGGTAGGATCAAGAGGATAGTATTTCTTATCGTGAGCTTGAAACAGTGGCTCATTTGAAGATCTTTGCAGTGTGGTAGGTGGAGGCACCACAAAGACAAGGGTGATTGGTGGAGGAGGGTTTTTTTAAGGTGGTGGAGCTTGGGGAGGATATGAGGTAGTTCCATCACTCTGTTGGTAGAATGGAAAGCTAGAGATGAATTCACAGTATGAGGCTCCTGAGATTGATCCAAAAGTGAGATGTAGGCTGGATTAGCGGGATAAAATTATGCGGACTGACCCCTAGACCAAGCCTGATGCATTTCGGCCATTTTTTGCTTCAACTGATGCATTTCTTCCCTCATTGCATTAACATCCATCACCTCTACCTCTTTTGCCAGGTCCACAATACTGGTACGGATTCCTGGCCTGTCATTTTTAGCTTGTTCTTTGATCAGGTGTTGTAGGAGTGGGTTGCCGGAATGCCAAACAACTAACCACCTGCCTGAAACCAACATCAACAAAAACTTGGTTAATAGTTAGGGCATTAGTAGATTTGATAACTCCATGTTGGGGAATGAATGCACCTAAGACGTTAACGGATTCTACTGTGCATTTGATCGACTGCTTGCATTATCCCGGCTTTTATTTCTAATGGAAACTTTCCTTCTTTTTATTTCTCTTTTTCTTTCTTCTTTTTATTTTCTTTCCTATTCTTACTTTTCTTTCTTTTCTTTGTTTCCGTTTCAATTCTTTCCTTTACTTTCTGCTTGTTTCAGTTCTCTCATTCCGTCGATTTCTTATTTTCTCTCTTTTCTTTCTTGTTTTTCCGCTCTTTTCTTTCTCTCTTTTAGTTCTCCTCTTTTCTCTCTTTTTTGCTTCCTCTTTTGTTATTCTTCTTATTTTCTTTTCCTTTTTCATTTGGTTGCGGTCGAATCCTATGAAGATTGCCTACGTATCATGACCCCGCATGAATGAGACCAGGCGTAATAAAATGCAAAAAATAAAGAAATAATTTTTAGGAATTTTCAACTTTCATTAAAAAAACAATTCTATTACAACACTAGACACTTTTTGGAAAGGAAAATATTAGACTCGAAATAAAACAAAGTACAAATTCGAGAACCACTAACAGACTCTAATGCCAAAAAGTAAATACATACTCCAACAGCGACAGACTATAAGGACAAGAAAAAACAGACTCAAACTATGAACATTAGAGCTTCAAATACTGGTGCCTGCGGGGCGTTGTTCGGCCTCTCCACGGGCCTAGGTACAAGACCCCTTTCCAATTGTTCAGTTCATTCATTATCTGCTTGACAAATACCATTACCACTGAAAAGAAGGTGGTGCGGGTCATGTTCTCGCACACTCGGCATTTTCTAGCGATGGCATGAGCAATGGTCAAAATCATGTCTTTGGTTCGGCCATTTTCTAGAAGCAGGTGCTCTATCTGATTATCCCTAGCTTGCAAAACCTGAGAGTCACAAAGTTGCTGACTCTTTAACTGTTGTATCCCTTGTTCCATTAGTGCCATTAATTCATAGCAGTGTTCATTTTAAAACTCAAAAGCTTTGGCTTGTTTAGCTGCCTCGTCCTCAAGGGTGGCCAGTTTCCTTCTCAAATTGGCAATGCTCTTTTCATAATCCCTCTTCATTTGCTGTAAGAACTGTGCGCGCTCTTCCATTCTATTTTCCTATTGTGCTCGGAGATTTGATATGTTACCCTCGGTCTTCTTTAGATCTTCCTGGCACTCAATGATTTTCTTTTTCAACCCACTTATCAACCTTTCATCAGACCGACTTCTTTTCTAGTTGTCGACGTCCATTCTCATTTGTCGAATTTGGGCCTTAAGAGCCTCATTTTCCTGGGAAAACTTCTTTCTATCTCCTGCGTCATCTGCAACTTGCAAACTATTTTCAAACCAGAGATCCTGTACCTATTTCTCCAGTGCTCATATGCGGGCCTTGAATTCCCTTTCTTTTTCTAACCAACCGCACTGTTCCTGCAATGACTCGGCAAAGTCCTTGAGGTGAGGTCTTTTGGCTGGCCTCTTAAATGCAACTTCCCTTCGGTACCAAGCATGATATTCGGGTGAAACGTCTCCTCTAGATCAGTCCCTCACACAGGTGTTCGCTGCTAATATTGATATTCACTCCAGATCTATTGGACCTTTGCTTCAGGAAATTGGCCAACAGGACAAATCTTGACAACATGTACACTAAGATCGTCATCATTTGGCACCACTTGACATCTCCGGAGTTGCCTTAAAACCTGATATGGAGCATAAGGATGAATGCTCTCAAGCCCCATCAAGAGAAAACGCGGCCTAGCCGCTGGCATGCATATGATTTCGTCAATGGGTAGCCATCCAAGAGTCCACTGCATTTGACTGGTAGTGACAGTCTGAAAGTATGATGTCCACGCTATTACTCCTTCAGGTAGACTGACCCCATCAATTTTTGTGTAAAACTCCCCTATGTAGGTTTTCTCAGATGAACCATAACTCAAGAATTGATGGTGATGGCACAGGTGTTCGGTCATCCACAGTTGCAACAAGATATTGCACCCCTCAAAGAAATCCCCTCCGGCTTTGCACACTGTATGAGCACGGAAGATATCAGCCACTATCATGGGAGCAAGAGTGCTTTTGTCTTGAGTAATTAATGTATTGACGACCCTGGTATCTTTATATCAATATTCCCATCTTTCCCCGGGAATACCAGAAGCCCCAAAAAGACTACAATTTTAGAAAAACGTCTATGTTCATCCCATTTTTGCCGATTTTCTTTACTATATATCTTCATTTTCGGGTTATTACTCTCACTACATCATGCTATCTTCAAGGGTTTTTGAACTGCATCATATTATGTAGGGAGGTCCTGACAACTCCTAACAATTACGAACCGAAGGTATTACTTCTCACTACATCATGTTATCTTACAAGGGTATTTGAACTACATCCTATTATGCAGGAAGATCCAGACGAATTCTACTTCAATTTTATCCTAAACATGCAAACTTTTATTCCCCTATGTTATTCATGATTTTTTCTACTTTAATCACTCCACCGTTTACGGTCAAAGCTAATTACTGCTTGTTTTTCCTTTTTGAAGAATTCCTCCTGAACAACCGACTTTTCTTCCCCTGTTTCGATCAAAGAAATTTTTTTCAGTTTAAATGGTGGTTAGTTGATGGCATTTTTGCTGAAAATCATTCCACTGCATTGCTTCGTGTTGACTGGCTTCCCCGAATTGGCCTTGAATCGCGTGTCTTTTCGACTGACTTTCAAACCCCTGACTTTGACAAACCGAGTGTTTTGTACCCATGTTGTCATTTCATACCTCTGACCCCTTTATCCGAACCTTTGCACTTCCCACGACATTTTCCAATCATTCCACTGATGACACTTCTGGTGATTCCCTGTATTCCACCTTTTATCACATTTTTTTTGACATGCTCTCACCACATCATGCTTTACACTATTCGGAATCTGGCAATGAGTTTTGGAATCCCTTTCCACTTTCTTTGAACGAAACTGACACTGAAACATCTTAGAAAGATAAACCCCTAAAAGAAAATGAAATGCAATGATTTTACGAGTTAAGGATAAGAATAATCCAAAACTGGATGACTGCTAAAAAAAGGGAAAGAAACATTTCTAACCGGAACAGCTGGTACAAATGGTCATGACGTATTTCGGACTAATCAACCCAATCTGTCCAACTAACCAGCTATTGGTCACCACACTTTGTTGCCCCTAAATTTCCCTCACTTGCTTACTTTACCCTAACCTTATCCTTGTTCATCCTGCGGTGCCTCGAAACAGTTTTCCACCAGCAAACCTATCTCATTTGTTCATTTCTTAACTAACTTTTTCCTCAAGCTGCCCGTGAGGGTTTTCACCAATAGACTCTCTCATTTCAATTTCTCTCAACTCACGTTGTCATACAGTGCCTATGGAGGTTGTCATCAATAAGACTCTCATTTTTATTTCTCTTAGCTACCGTCACCATACAAAGCCCGCGAGGGTTTTCACCAATAAGAATCTCTTAATTTTCATTTTTTTCCCGCTTGAACCAAAGTGTTGCTCTTGTTATGAACTACCTTTACCTGTTCAACTTGGCATTTCTCGAAGACTGGTCAGAAGGTTTTTCTTTGGACCGTAATGTGGCATTTGGACAGGGTTAGAAAAGAAAGGGTATAAAAAGGCTCAAACAATTTCAAAATGGGTTAAAATTACAACTTTCGGAATCAGATTTTTTACAACAACCACTACATCTGCCCCAGTTTCTTGCCTAGGGACTTTTGCTTTTAATTTTGGTATGACAGAACCTAAGAGAAAGGTTGCCTACGTACCCTTTCGAGATCAAGTCAATCGTAGTTCATGCCATAGAAACTACGTTATTGTGATTTTCTTTGTCTTCTTTTCGTTCTGTTTTTCTATTTTTCTGTTTCTTCTTTTCCTTACTTTTTCCATTTTCTTTTCTTTTCTTTCTCTTTTCATTTTTCGTTTTTCTTCTTCTTTTCTTTTCTTTTCTCCTTCTTTTCCTTTCCTTCCTTCTTTCTTTTCTTTTCATCCTTCTTTTCCTTTTCCTTCCTTTTTTTATTTACTTATTTTTTGCACTTGCGTTTCCTCCAGTGATTCCGAAAGAGGTATGAAAGAAAATAAACACGGTTAAAAAAGGGTGACAACGGATAAAGTGTTTCAAATAGAAGAATAAAATGCCTTCGTCATTTCAATCTTCAAAATATGCCAAATAAAAAACAAGTACAATCAAAATAAAGAAATCATACATAGTATCTCTTGACTGCATTGGAGTTGATAGCCATTTCCACATATTTTCCTTCCACATCTATTAGATATAATGCATCATTAGACAACACTCTTAGTTACAACAAATGGCCCTGCCAGTTTGGGGAAAATTTTCCTTTTGTTTCAGCCTGGTGATGCAAGATACGTCTTACTTATTCTTGTTGTACGCTTTTGCCATTTTTGTTGGTATAATTGGCCATGACGCACTGATACTAATCTCTTTTCATTAATCAAACTCAAATGTTCAAGGTGGGTGAAATCGTCATCATATTCCAACTCATTATCACACTCAATTTCTTCTATTATTACTTTAGAATAAGGCCGGCTTTCAAGACTGCCGGAGGATTCCTCATACATGTCATGTTATTGATATCAGCATAAAAAGACCAATAGAGAGAAGAAAAACAAATTGAAATAGAATTAAGCATGAGTAAAGAAAGACAATTGCATTTCATTGAAGGAAAAGATAACAGGGTTTTAACCCATCCAAACGGATGGAACTTAGTATCTGGACTATAGACCCTTGATTAATCCAGACAACTTAAAGAAAAATAAGACCACTAACACGACTTCCCATCATTGACTTTTGCCCATGGCCAGATGAAGTGCACATTTACCCAGCTTGACCCTTCCTTTGCTTCAACCATGTTTACCTCAATGAATAACCTTTTGAACCCCTTTCCACGTCTCCATCCGCATCACTCGATGACCCAAGAACCTTTGACAACAACGGCTTGTTATCTACCCCTTTCAAGTGAACCACCACTTTCTCACTAGTTGGCTTTTCATTCAAATTGGGTTTGCTAGAACGAATCGTCATTACCGTCTACGAATATTTCTTAGGATTTCCTTCCTTATGCATAAATGAAATCACATGAGCCGCATGGTGAGCCGGCAGCAGATTCTGATTAATATTTGGTGCCTTAGGGGCCTGAACCTCAATTCGGCGAGTGTCAATGAGCTCTTGTACAATCATTTTTACTTTCCAGCATTTTTTAGTATCATGCTCGAGGGCCCTTGAACAATATTCACAACTCACTGACCAGCCAGATTTCTAGGAAGGGGATTTGACACTTTAGGCTCAATTGGGTTCAACAGGCCCAGTTGCCTCAATTTGTGAAAAAGGCTGGTATATGACTCCCGCAGCAGAGTGAATATTTTCTGCTTTTGTACCCTTTCAATCCGGAAGGCTTGATTCCCACGGAAACTGGATCCTAGAGGATTTCTGTAAGCCCTTGCGAGTGGATATGGGTTTGGTAGAGGTGGGTATGTGTTTTGGGGAGCCGGTGCACGCCATTGCACATGAGTTGGAGGCTAGGTGTAAGCTTGAGCATGGTGAATCGAAAAATGTGGGTCTCGCAGATGGAGTGTAGGGATCATTTGGGTGGTGGGATCAGGGTTGGTAGTAGAGTGAAGGGCCTTTAGATCTGGACCACGCTCTGGACTCAACAGTTGCGACCTCTTCCTTTTTCTTTTTCCCGAGCACACCCCAGTGCCGCTTTTTATGGCCTGGGTGGTGGCTTTTATCATTGAATAGCACGTGATTTTATTGATCTTAAGCCCTTCCTCAACCATACTTCCTATCTTCACAACTTCACTAAACGATTTACCAATTGTAGTTACCAAGTACCCAAATAAGTTGGCTCCAAAGGCTGCCAAAAGTAGTCAACCACTTCGCGTTCCTTTATCAGAGGATCGACCCTCGCAGCCTATTCTCTCCAGTGGAACCCATAATCCCTAAAAGTTTCCCCAGACTTCTTCTCCACTTTTATCAGTGACAGGCGGTCTGGAACAATTTCTAGATTGTACTGAAAATGGCAGGAAAATGCTTGTGCCAAGTTATCCCAAGTATACCACCTCTCATGGTCCTGTCGTGTATACCACTCCAAAGCAGACCCACTCAAACTCTGGCTGAAGTACGCCATCAATAGTTGATCTTTCCCACCGGCCCCTCTCATTTTGCTACAGAATCCCCTCAGGTGGGCCATCGGGTCACCGCGCCTGTCATACAGATCGAACTTTGGCATTTTGAATTTGACTGGTAATTGAACATCGGGGAATAGACACAAATCTTTATAGGCCACACTAACTTGGCCACCAAACCCTTTCATGTTCCTGAAGGACTGCTCCAGGCTTTATAATTTTAAAATCATCTCTTCCTCCTCCGGGTTCTTAGGAGGATTTTCAGTTTCCACTGGGAGCTCGAAGTCAGGGGTGTAAGAATATGGTTTGAGAGCTTTAAAGGTAGGATCAGGAGGATAGTACTGCTTGTCGTGAGCTTGAAACAGTGGCTCACTTAAAGATCTTTGCAGTGTGGTAGGTGGAGCCGCCACAAAGACAGAGGTGATTGGTGGAGGAGGGTTTTGTCTAGGTGGTGGAGCTTGGGGAGGATATGAGGTAGTGCCACAACTCTATTGGAAGAATGGGAAAGCTAGAGATGAATTCACAATATGAGGCTCCTGAGACTGAGCCAAAATTTGGATGTAGGCTGGATTAGCGGGATAAATTGGTGCCGGCTGTTCCCCAAAACCAAGCCTGATGCATTTTGGCCATTTGTTGCCTCAACTTATGTATTTCTTCCCTCATTGCGTTAACATCCATCACCTCTACCTCTTTTTCCGTGTCCATAATACGGCTATCGGATTCCTGGCCTGTCATTTTCAGCTTGTTTTTTTATCAGGTGTTGTAGGAATGGGTTGCAAGAATAAACAACTAACCACCTGCCTAAAATCAACATCAACAACAACTTGGTTAATGGTTAGGGCATTAGCAGATTTGATAGCTGCATGATGGAAATGAATGCACCTAAGCAGTTAACAGATTCTACTATGCACTTGCTCGACTGCTTGCGTTATCCCGGCTTTTATTTCTAATGGAAAATTTCCTTCTTTTTGTTTCTCTTTTTCTTTCTTCTTTTTCTTTTCGTTCCTATTCGTACTTTTCTTTCTTTTCTTTGTTTCCTTTTCAATTCTTTCCTTTACTTTCTGCTTGTTTCGGTTCTCTCATTACCTCGATTTCTTATTTTCTCTCTTTTCTTTCTTATTTTTCCGCTCTTTTCTTTCTCTCTTTTTGTTCTCCTCTTTTCTCTCTTTTATTCTTCCTCTGTTGTTTTTCTTCTTATTTTCTTTTCCTTTTTCATTTTGTTGCAGTCGAATCTTATGAAGATTGCCTACATATCATGACCCCGCATGAATGAGACCGAGCGTAATAAAATGCGAAAAATAAAGAAATATTTTTTAGGAATTTTCAACTTTCATTAGTAAAACATATCTATTACAACGCTACACACTTTTTGGAAAGGAAAATAATAGACTCAAAATAAAACAAAGTACAAACTCGAGAACTACTAACAGGCTCTAATGCGAAAAAGGAAATACAAACTCCAACAGACGAGAGATTCTAAGGACAAGAAAATACAGACTCAAACAATGAATACATTAGAGCTTCAAATACTGGTGCCCGCGAGGCGTCGTTCGGACTCGCCGTGGGCCTAGGTGCAAGACCCCTTTCCAATTGTTCCAGTTCATTCATTATCTCCTTGACAAATATAATTACCACTGAAACGAAGGTGGTGCGGGTCATGTTCTCGCACACTCGAAATTTTCTAGCGATGGCATGAGCAATGGTCAAAATCATGTCTTTCGTTCAGCCATTTTCTAGAAGCAGGTGCTCTATCTGATTATCCCTAGCTTGCAAAACCTGAGAGTCACGAAGATGCTGAATCTTTTACTGTTGTATCCTTGTTCCATTAGTGCCATTAATTCATAGCAGTGTTCATTTTCAAACTCAAAAGCTTTGGCTTGTTTAGCTGCCTCATCCTCAAGGGTGGCCAGCTTCCTTCTCAAATTGCAATGCTCTTTTCGTAATCCCTCTTCATTTGCTGTAAGAGTTGTATGCGCTCTTCCATTCTCTTTTCCCATTATGCTCGGAGATTTGATATGTTACCCTCGGTATTCTTTAGATCTTCCTGTCACTCAATGATTTTCTTTTTCAACCCACTTATCAACCATTCATCAGACCTACTTCTTTGCTAGTTGTCGGTGTCTACTCTCATTTGTCGGATTTTGGCCTTAAGAGCCTCGTTTTCATGAGCCACCTTCCTTTTATCTCCTTCGCTGACTGCAGCTTGCATACTATTTTCAAACCAGAGATAGTGTACCTATTTCTCCAATGCTTCTATGCGGGCCCTGAATTCCCTTTCTTTTTCTAACCAACCGCATTGTTCCTGCAATGACTCGGAAAAGTCTTGGAGGTGAGGTCTTTTGGCTGGCCTCCCGAATTCAAATTCCCTTCGGTACCAAGCATGATATTCGGGAGAAACGTCTCCTCTAGATCAGTCACTCACACAGGTGTTCGCTGCTAAATATTGATATTCACTCCAGATCTGTTGGACCTTTGCTTCAGGAAATTGGCCATCAGGACCAATCTCAACACCCAGTACACTAAGATCGTCGTCATTTGGCACCAGTTGAAATCTCTCGAGTTGCCTTAAAACCTGTTATGGAGCATAAGGCTGAATGCTCTTGAGTCCCATCAAGAGAAAATGCAGCCTAACCGCTGGCACACATATGATTTTGTCAATGGGTAGCCATCCAAGCGTCCACTGTATTTGACTGGTAGTGAGAGTCTGATAGTATGATGTCCACGCTATTACTCCTTCAGGTAGACTGACCCCATCAATTTTCCTGTAAAACTCCCCTATGTAGGTTTTCTCAGATGAACCATAACTCAGGAACTGATGATGATGGCATAGGTGTTCGGTCATCCACATTTGCAACAAGAGATTGCACCCCTCAAAGAAATCCCCTCCGGCTTTGCAGACTGTATGAGCACGGAAGATATCAGCCACTATCATGGGAGCAAGAGTGCATTTGTCTTGAGTCATTAAAGTTTTGACGACCCCGGTTATCTTTATATCAATATTCCCATCTTTCCCCGGGAATACAAGAAGCCCAAAAAGACTATCATAAAAGAAAAACGTCAATGTTCATCCCATTTTTGCCGATTTTCTTTACTATATATCTTCATTTTTGGGTTATTGATCCCGCCTATGTGGCCATATCGGTTGTATAAAAAGCATGGAGTACAAAATCCCTTTGCCAAATCCGGATTGTGGATTGTCCTGATTATTTTCAGTGAGTCTAAAAACTTGTGCGCAGCTACAATTCTTGGGGCAATCAAGTACTTGTGCCTTAACGGAACCTCACCACTTCTGATGTATCCAGCTATTTCCTCTAGGCTTGGATTGAGTTCTAAGTCCAAAAGATGGAACACATTCTTTGATGGGTCCCAACATGTGACCAATGCTCTGATGATGTCTCCCCGAGGCACGATCTCTAACAAACCAGTAAGACATTTCAAATACTTCTTGACCTCATCTTTCCCTTCTTTACCTAGATCATCCCACCATAGACGCAACTCCAGAGGGATTTTAGTCATGATTGAAAAAAGTTCATTTTGAATCGTGCTCATCCTGCACATTTATTAAGGTGATTTAATCACTTATTTTGACCTAAAAGAAAAGAAATGACACTATTTTGTTCAAATTTCCAATTTAAAACAAACGGGCAATTTTACGGATACGACCTTTCAGCACTTCGTGAAAAAGATTTTAAGGTTGTGGCCTGATAACTATTAAAAATAACCGAAGGTGGTTGTTCTAGCAAAAACAGCCTTCCGGCGCCCTTTAAGGGACATTTGGCTTATGTTTGACAAGAATAGCGTCACCCAACATATTCATGACGAAATTAAAATTGACATTTTTGGTCTATTTTTGCAAAGGGGAGGTTTGACCCCATGGGGTTTGCCTACGAATCTAACATCCGGTGAGAATCAAACCTGCGCAGTTCGGGCCGATAAAACTAACCATTTTCGAAAACAAGACTCTTCTTAATGTTTATTTTTGGCATTTCATAAGCAAATAAAACCTAATTTAAAAAAAGACTCTTTTCCTCTTTCTTTTCAACAACAATAAGACAACCTATTTTTCCAAACTAAAATAAAAGACTCTTTTCCTTTTCCTTTTCCAACAAACAAGAGAACAACCTATTTTTCTATTCCGTTGGCAAATAAACCATTTTGAAAACAAGAAAAATAAAAAATAACTCTTTTCCTTTTTGTTTTTTTTTTTTAGTAAAACAAACTACTAAAAAAATATTTTCTTTTTCATTTT
The DNA here is from genome assembly GCA_034376525.1 of Nicotiana benthamiana. Lineage (NCBI taxonomy): Eukaryota > Viridiplantae > Streptophyta > Magnoliopsida > Solanales > Solanaceae > Nicotiana > Nicotiana benthamiana. Next base: position 122,585,976 of record CM067336.1, read on the forward strand.
CTCAAAATTTCAGCAGAGTTTCAACAGTATTTGGGCATTAGTTTTTTCTGAAATCGGTAATTAACTTTCTACACTGCTATTTCTCTCTTTTTCGCTTTTCTAATTTTCAATAATCAAAAAGCCGGTCAGCATGCGAGTCTGAAGAAAATAAATGCAGAAAACAAGTAGGATGCATCAGTATGATCTTTTTCCGTTCAGGTTGCTTGTCCTATACGGACCCAACCCCTGTGTTGAGTCCCCTAAGCCAAATGCACATGACGCAAATAAGAGTTGCTACTGAGGGTCCGGAATAAAGTCAAGTTATTTTAAGTTCAAAACCTAGGTATTTGTTATAGAATATGTACCCGAGCGGACAACTCGAGTCAAGTAGGGGACTACGTACCGGGAACCAAAAGGTCATCCGACTTAGTAACTTATCCAAGCCTCTTTCTCATATTAGGGTATTACGCTAACAAAATAGGGAGTCATAACCAGTAAGCACATCCCCAGAGGTGAGAAGAGAAGGGTTTCGGCACAGTTTATATACAGTTCAGATAATATCAAAGCAGTAAAGCCAAAGACAACAATTATTCTAAGCTCGAATTCTTAAACCCTGAATGAAGTTTTAGGTTTGTGTCCCTAGCAGAGTCGCCAGATCTGTCACACCTCCTTTTTCACTACACCCGCAAGGGCATAAAGGAGTTTTTCCAATTAAATGATAATCAGAATGGGATTTATTATTAAGATTTAGAGTCACCACTTGGGAGATTCATGGTGTCTCAAGTCACCGGTTGAATCCCAAGCCGAGAAAAATATGACTCTGTTAATAGTCCACGAACTAAAAATTCGAATAAGGAATTCTGTTAACCCGGGAGAAGGTGTTAGGCATTCCCATGTTCCGTGGTTCTAGCACGGTCGCTCAACTATTGTGTTTAGCTTATTCATCTATTATTATTACATGATAGACCTATGTGCCAATTTTACTTTTATCCGCCTTTTATTTAATTTCTAAGTAAAGTTGAATGTCATTTAAAATGTGTCTTTGGATCGTTCCACATGAAATACATCCGCAACCCTAAACACATTTTATTCGATATTATGGGATTTGATTTGGGTCACATGAAATCCACACCCGCGTTTAGGAAGGTAATTTTATTAAAATCGCGCCTAAACAGACTAACACGTTATTATCTTTTGGGAAGGTCGTGAAATTTGCTAAACGGCCCATCCCGAATTTTAGGTATTTTGCCATGAACATATAAAGAGGGCCCCGCATGTTATGCATTTCATTTGGTGAGGCTCGTCTCATGTTTATTTAAAAGCCAGTCTTTAAGCAATCTATAATTTTATATTTAATTCATCTCTAAGAATAAAAGCAAAAGCCCTAATTAATTACCATTGATAAAAGGTCAAATCCTTATGAATAAATCTCAAGCAATTCATGCCCAATAACTTAGGAAGTAAATAAATGAAGCATGCTTAGCAATTTGTTAAAAATATATAAAGGATCAAACATTTTGGGCCTATTATTGGAGAAATTGGCCCAGGTGACACTGTTCTCGTCCAGTTGTAGAGAAGGAAACAGTTCAGAGGTCGATTCAAGGCAGGGGCACAAACTAACGCCTAAACGTGAATCTAGACGGCCCAATCAACCCCAGCAGTGACTACCTGGTTTAGTGCAATTGTATTGTGCTTTATTTCAGATAATAAAAATTACTTTCTGCATCTACGTATTTTACCTTACTTATTTTCTACTGAAGATTTCCCAAATCTCATTATGGTATATGGATAGTGGCTGCTCAAAACATATGACTGGGAACAAGGACCAGATACTTTCACTTGAGGACCTAAAAAGAGGTAATGTCTCCTTTGGTAATAGAAAGAAAGGTGAGATCATTAGGGTTGGAAAGGTAGGTAAGACAGACTCTCATTCCATTGAGAATGTCTACTTAAAAGATGGCTTGAAATATAGCCTTATCAGTGTGTCACAACTGTGTGACTGAGGTAACCTTGTAGTTTTCACCTCTACCAAATGCTTTGAGATTAACCTTACCACTGACAAGACTGTTTTGTAGGGAAAAAGAGTTAACAATATTTACATTTTAGAATTGTCAACTCTTTCACAAAATGAACTCACTTGCTTAAGTATGTTAGTTAATGGTCCTCTCCTATGGCACAAAAGACTTGGCCATGCCAGTCTAAATCAGCTAAACAAATTAGTCTCCAAGGACTTGGTGATAGGGTTATCTAATATCAAGTTAAAGGAAGACAAAGTTTGTGAGTCATTTACAAAGGGGGAAGCAGGTGAGTTCATAGTACAAATCCAAGAAAATGGTAAGTACGTCCAAGACGTTGGAACTAGTTCATATGGATCTTTGTTTTCCAATGAGAACCATGAGTAGAGGTGGAAAGAAATATGTGATGGTACTTGTTGATGATTAATCAAGATTTACCTGGGTACTATTTCTGATATCTAAAGATAAGCCATTTTAAATGTTTACTAATTTTGTTAGAAAAACTCAAAAACAATTAGGAAATCAACTTGCATCCATTAGGTCTGATCATGGTCTGAATATTGTGATGAAAATGATATAGATCATAACTTCTCTGCCCCAGCAAAATGGAGTAGTTGAAAGGAAGAACAGGACCCTTGAGGATATGGCAAGGATCATGCTTCTCTCTAGTAAACTACCCCACAGCTTCTGAGCAAAGGCGGTAAACACTGCATGTTACATAATCAATAGATGGATGACTAGACCCCTTGTAGAGAAAACATCCTATGAGTTACTTAAAGGGAGAAAACTAAGCATATCCCATCTAAAGGCATTTAGTTGCAAGTTCTATGTGCACAATAATAGAAAAGACTCCCTAGGTATGTTTGATCCCAGAAGTGTTGAGGGAGTATTCTTGGAATATTCTTCACATAGCAAAGCATATACAGTGTTCAATAAAAGAACTTTGTGTGTAGAAGAAAGTATGCATGTTATATTTGATGAAACTAACATTCTTTTTGAGAGACAGGAACATGAAGATGAAGCCATTGGACTGGTAATAGAATTGACTGAATCTACAGCACAAGACAAAGTGGCATCAAAAGAAATAACATGTGATGGAACAAATTCTTCTACTTAGGGCAACCTGACAGGGGAACTAATCATGGAGAAATCGAAATAGTTTCTCTACAAGAACATGTTCCTCGGTAACAGAACAGAGGAGAAACATCTTTAGCAGAAACCAGTTGGTTGTGAAATCCCATAAGCATATAAGTTCTCATCCAATTGAGAATATCATTACCGATCCAGCATATGGAGTCAAAACTAGATCTCAACTAAAGAATCTGTGTGCATTTGATGCCTTTCTATCTCTTACTGAACCTAAAAATGTTGTTGAGGCTTTGCAGGATGCAGATTGGTCAATGCTATGCAGGGTAAACTCAACCAATTTGAAAGAAGTCAAGCCTGGCATCTAGTTCCAATACCCAAGGATAGATCAGTCATTGCTACAAAATGAGTCTTCAGGAACAAACTTGATGAAGATGGAACTGTTATAAGAAACAAGGCAAGGCTAGTGGTTCAGGGCTAAAGCCAAGAGAAATGTATTGACGATAATGAGATCTTTGCTCCAGTTGCAAGACTAGAGGCAATCAAACTCCTCATATCCTTTGCAGGATATATAAAATTCACTCTCCATCAGATGGATGTCAAATGTGCTTTACTGAATGGCTACCTCAAGGAAGAAGTGTTTGTGAAACAACCTCCAGGATTTGAAAGCAAGGAATGTCTTGAGCATGTGTACAAATTGGACAAGGCTCTATATGGGCTCATGCAGGCCCCCAGAGCTTGGTATGAACGACTATCAAAATTCCTACTGGAGCATGGGTACAAAAGAGGTAAAATTGACAGTACATTTTTCCTAAGGGAAAAAGGTAAAGACCTCCTTGTTGTGCAAATATATGTTGATGATATAATATTTGAGGCTACTACTGACACGTTCAATGGCACCACATCCTCCTTTTTAGTCCACAACCATCATTGTTCCCTCCTAAAATTTTGATTATCCCATTCATCTCCAAAATTCTCAAAAATACTCTACCATGACAAGCCATCAAGATAACCCAGGCACTCCCCCACCAGTATCCCCTAATATTTCCTCATCCTTACCTCCTAATGAAACCCTAAAACCTAGGTTTTGCCGGCAGAAAATCTTGGCCAGAAAAATAGTAGCTTCAGGTTCTCTAAGAAAAGCTATGAATGAAATATTGAAGGCTAGCCAAAAATAAGAGAGCCCTGTTAAAGAATCTAACTCAAGCTCTGAGTCTGAAGCATTCATCTCTGCCAGCGAAGCAGAAGAACATCGGTCTTCTAACACTGACGAAAATCAAGAAATCTCCGGAGAGGTAAATACTTGTCTTATCTTCTCTGATGTGGTAGAAAAGGGAGAAAATAGGTTTGTGTTGGTTGGTTATGTAAAAGATATAAAAGGGGCTGGGTCTAGTAGAAAGGGAAAGAAAAAGAAAGGAAAAGTTCTTGCTATTTGTGGTAGTGCAGAGGAGGGGGCATCAAGTTAGGGGGAATGGTTCCGGAGAGGCTGCTGAAGGCCTTGTTAATTTGAGTAAGCAGCGTGATAAACCTAGTTCATCTGTGGAGGAAACCTTAGCTGACATCTTGAAGAAAGTTGGGGCCAGCTATGATTCAAAGAAGCATAAGGCTTCTTCCCAATGGACCCCAATTGATTTCAAACCAACAAAGAAAAGCAAGGTATCATCTCCCAAGTCTGTTGTCCCTTCATTACCTATGGGAAGAGCCACAAGGAGCTGGGTCAAGCAAAGTGAGGCAGAACTACAGAAAGCTTTAGAAGAAAGTAAGAAAAATAAGAAGGAAAAAGGAAAGGCAAAGGTTGTGTAAAGTTCTGAGGCTGCTGAAGAACAGGAGGAGGAGATGGAACTGATCCATCAAGAAAGATGTACAACTGTGGAGGTTCCATCTTCCAAACCAAAAGGAACCAAGACTTCTGCAAAGAAGTCCTCAAAACCTATATTTGTTGAACCCTCCTTGGCTAAAAGAACTAGGTCTGTAGTGAAGGGAAAATAGGTAAAAGTTACTAAAGAAGAAGAAGAAGAATGGAGTGGATAAGAAGAAGAGAAGCCTGAAAAAGAATACGATAGGTTTTCCATCTTTGGCAGAAGGAAGATTTGAAGGGAAGGTTGTTGAAAGACCTGGAGGAGCCAGGCATGATTAGATTGGTGGATGCCAAGATGCACAAGGCTAGAAGGACATGGTTCTTCAAATGGATGGAAGGCTAGCAAGAAAGGAGCTAATCGAGTTCATGGCCAATGCCACTGTAAAAAATGGGATAGTCACCAGTGTGGTTAGGAGAGTAAAGGTACAATTTGATGCACCTAAATTAAGCAAGATTCTGGACATACCCTGTGAGGGATATGATGACTACAATAGGCAGAGGTGGCCTTGTCTAGATGATCTTCCTAATGCTCTCCAAATCACCAGAAACTTCTATGATACAGAGTCTGCTGAAGATGTGCCAGAGGCAAGGTTTGTCCAGAAGAGCGAGATGAAGCCTGAGCACAATGTGTTATTTGAATTTGTCAACAAATGTCTGCTGCCGAGACAGGAAAGAAGGCATAATGTTAACTACATAGACGTGGTTCTTCTGTAATTCCATGTGAGAGAAAAGTAGATTAACTGGCCTACCTTCATTGTCAAGCTGCTAGACATGGTCATAAATGGCTCCAAGGCTCATGCTACTCCTTATAGGTTCATACCGACGCCTGTGTTGGATAGGTTGAATATTCCCTTGAAAAAATGGGAAATGGAATCTAGCAAGGAGCATTTTGGTGTCAAAATCATGCACGATTGTGACTATCTCCTCAGTGTAGCCCCAGTTGAACCTGGTTCATCTTTGAAGACTCCTGTGAACAGCAAGGTTGGGGCCTTGGTTCAAGAGTGTGGGACTAAAAATGCTGAGATTGTTAGGCTCGCAGGCTCGTGTTGTTGAAATCGAAAATGAGAGGAATGGCCTGAAATCTTAGCTAGCAAAGGAAAAGGAAAAAAGGTGAAGGGATGCTTCAAACAATTCTGAATCTTCCGAACCCTCTAGTTCCTGAAAGCCTTAGGTCTTCCACCACTGTGTTTGAACCAGTCCAGTAACCCCTCAAGTGATCCAAATTAGGGATTTTTCTTTGTTTTTTTGCCCATTGTTGGATGTTTTTTTCTTTCTTTTTGAGGACTGTTAGAAGCATTTCCTTATCAATGGCAACTAGTTTTTTTCTCTTGCTTTGTGAATATTCTGATCTTAATAGTTAAGTTTTTGTCAAGATTGATTATTGCTTAACTAAACCATACTTTCACGTGCAGTTGCCCCAATGGCCATGAGTAGCTATTAATATCTGGATTCACATTATTTGCAACTTTTCGATGATACCAAAAAGGGGAAGAGATATTGTACTTTACTTTGTATTCTGAAATAAAGTGATGTTTATACCCGATTAAGCATGGTCCTTAATGGTAAGTTAAAACTTCTAAGTTACAGTTTTGATATTCAGTTGAGTTCCACAGGTTCTCGGATTAGTAAAGGCACAAAGTTTGTCATTATCAAAAAGGGAAAATTTGTTGGCCCAAGTTCAGTTTAAGTTTTGAAGAATGACAAATAAACTCAGTGATGGATTAGGTCCATCTTGTAGACACAGTGATTATCAACCTATGCATGTGAGATGCACATGAAAAAGATAAGTCTTAAGGATAAAGCAACAATATCTTCTAAAGTGATCGAAAAGATTGCATATGCGATAAGGAGAAGAAGTCTCCTTATGAGAAGAGAGCACAATACGGATCAAGGACAAGGGTTAGAGCTTGTATTGTTCAAGGAATCAAATTCAATGGAGGATCAGCATTGAGTCTCAATCAAACTTTGATTACTAACTCACTAAATAACTGAGTTTGTTCTCTTTTACAGGTAATGCACATACGCAGAAGTTAAACTAAATTGAGAGCGAAAGAGAAAGGAAATTTTGTATGCAATTTATGTTAGATTAAAGTGTCCGCACCTAAATAAAATTGAAATAGATAGAAGAACCAGTTCTATTGTGTTTATTCTTATTCTACTTCAATTGTAGTAGCTGTCACACCTCTTTTTTTGCAAAACCCACAAGGGCATAAAGGAGCTTTTCCAATTAAAGGAAAATCAGAACGAGACTTATTATTAAGATTCAGATTCGCCACTTGGGAGATTCATGGTATCCCAAGTCACTGGTTGAATCCCGAGCCGAGGAAAATATGACTCTATTAACAGTCCGCAAACCAGAAATTCGAATAAGGAATTCTATTAACTCGGGAGAAGGTGTTATGCATTCCCGGGCTCCGTGGTTCTAGCACGGTCGCCCAACTGTCGTGTTTAGCTTATTTATCTGATTTTATTACATGATAGAACTGTGTGCCAATTTAAATTTTAACAACTTTTTATTAAATTTTTAAGAAAAGTTGAACTTCATTTACAATGTGTCTTTGGATCGCGCCACATGAAATGCACCCGCAACCCTAAACACATTTTATTCAACTTTTTGGGATTTAATTTGGGTCACATGAAATGCACACCCGAGTTTAGGAAGGTAATTTTACTAAAAACGCATCTAAAGAGACAAACGCATTATTATCTTTTGGGAAGGCTGTGAAATTTGCTAAACGACCCATCCAAAATTCTTGGTATTTTGACATGAACATTTAAAGAGGTCCCCGCAAGTTATGCGTTGCATTTGGCAAGGCTTGTATCACGTTTTTTTAAAATCCAATCCTAAAGCAATCTATAATTTTCTATTTAATTCGTCTCTAAGAATAAAAGAAAATTCCCTAATTAATTACGATTGATAAAAGGTCAAATCCTTATGAATCACTCTCAAGCAATTCGGGCCCAATAGCTTATGAAGTAAATAAATGAAGCTTGCTTAGCAATTTGCTCAAAATATATAAAGGATCCAACACTGTAAGCCTATTATTGGAGAAATTGGCCCTGGTGACATTGTTCTCGTCCAGTTGCAGCGGAAATAGTTCAGAGGTCGATTCTAGGCAGGGGCACAAACTAACGCCTAAACATGAATCTTGACAGCCCAATCAACCCCAGCAATGACTACCTGGTTTTCTGCAATTGTATTGTACTTTATCTCAGATTACAAAAATTAATTTCTGCATCTACTTATTTTATCTTACTTATTTTCTGTTGAAGAGTTCCCAAATCTCATTAAAGGTGACAACCAAACTGGAACCGGTAATTCGATTTTATAACAGCTTGATTGTGTGACTTTGCATAACCCTGTGGGTGAAATCGTCATCATATTCCAACTCATTATCACACTCAATTTCTTCAATTATTACTTTAGAATAACGCCAGCTTTCAAGACTGGCCCGAGGATTCCTCATACATGTCATGTTATTGATATCAGCATAAAAAGAACTGTAGAGAGAAGAAAAACAAACTTAAATAGAATTAAGCATGAAGAAAGAAAGACAATTGCATTTCATTGAAGGAAAAGATAACAGGGTTTTAACTCATCCAAACAAATGGAACATAGTATCTAGACTATAGACCATGGATTAATCCGGACTGCTTAAAAAAAATAAGACCACTAACATGACATCCAGTTGTTGACTTTTGCCCATGGTCAGATGAACTGCACATTTACCCAGCTTCACCCTTCCTTTGCTTCAACCATGCTTACCTCAATGAATAACCTTTTGAACCCCTTTCCCACGTCTCCATCCGCATCACTCAATGACCCAAGAACCTTTGACAATAACGGCTTCTTATCTACCCCTTTCAACTGAACCACCACTTTCTCACTAGTTGGCTTTTCATTCAAATAGGGTTTGCTAGAACGAATCATCATTACCGTCTGTGAAGGTTTCTTAGGCTTTCCTTCCTTATGCATAAATTCGATCACATGAGTCTCATGGTGATCCGGCAGCAGATTCTAATTGATATATGGTGCCTTAAGGGCCTGAACCTCAATCCGGCGAGTGTCAATGAGCTCTTGCACAACCATTTTTACTTTCCAGTATTTCTCAGTATCATGCTCGAGGGCCCCCGAACAATATTCACAACTCACAGACTGATCCAGATTTCTAGGAAGGGGATTTGACACTTTAGGCTCAATTGGGTTCAACAGGCCCAGCTGCCTCAATTTGTGAAGAAGGCTGGTATATGACTCCCCCAGCGGAGTGAATATTTTCTACCTCTGCACCCTTTTAATACGGAAGGCTTGATTCCCACGGAAACCGGACCCTAGAGGATTTCTGTAAGCCCTTGCGGGTGGATATGTATTTTGTAGAAGTGGGTATGTGTTTTGGGGAGCCGGTGCACTCCATTGCGCATGAGTTGGAGGCTGGGTGTAAGCTCGAGCATGGTGAATGGAAAAATGTGGGTCTGGCAGTGGGAAGTAGCATTTTGGAGGGATATATGGAGTGTAAGGATAATTTGGGTGGTGGGATCAAGGTTGGTAGTAGAGTGAAGGGCCTCTAGATCTAGACCACGCTCTGGACTAAACAGTTGCGACCTCTTCCTTTTTCTTTTTCCCGAGCACACACCAGTGCCGCTTTGGATGGCCTGGGTGGTGGCTTTTATCATTGAATAGCTCATGATTTTATTGGTCTTAAGCTCTTCCTCGACCATACTTCCTATCTTCAATACTTCACTAAAAAATTTACCAATTGTTGTTACCAAATGCCCAAATAAGTTGGCTCCAAAGCCTGCAAAAAGTAGTCAACCATCTCGCTTTCCTTTATCAGAGGATCGACCCTCGCAGCCAATTCTCTCCAGTCGAACCCATACTCCCTAAAAGTTTCCCCAGGCTTCTTCTCCAGTTTTATCAGTGATCGGCTGTCTGGAACAATTTCTAGATTGTACTAAAAATGCAGGAGAATGCTTGTGCCAAGCTATCCCAAGTATACCACCTCTCATGGTCTTGTCGTGCATACCACTCCAAAGCAGACCCACTCAGACTCTGGCTGAAGTACGCCATCAATAATTCATCTTTCCCACCGGCCCCTCTCATTTTGCTACAGAATCCCCTCAGGTGGGCCATCGGGTCACCGTGCCTATCATACAGATCGAACTTTGGCATTTTCAATTCGAATGGTAATTGAACATCCGGGAATAGACACAAATCTTTATAGGCCACACTAAGTTGGCCACCCAACCCTTTCATGTTCCTGAAGGACTTCTCTAGGCTTTATAATTTTTGAATCATCTCTTCCTCCTCCAGGTTCTTCGGTGGCTTTACAGTTTCCACCGGGAGCTCAAATCAGGGGTGTAAGAATATGGCTCAAGAGCTTTAAAGGTAGGATTAGGAGGATATTACTGCTTGTCGTGAGCTTTGAACAGTGGATAACTTGAAGATCTTTGCAGTGTGGTAGGTGGAGGCGCCACAAAGACAGAGGTGATTGATGGATGAGGGTTTTGTTTAGGTGGTGGAGCTTGGGGAGGATATGAGGTAGTGCCACAACTCTGTTGGTTGAATGGGAAATCTAGAGATGAATTCACAGTAACAGGCTTCTGAGACTGAGCCAAAATTTGGATGTAGGCTGGATTAGTGAGATAAATTGGCGTCGGCTGACCCCAAGACCAAGCCTGATGCATTTTGGCCATTTGTTGTCACAACTTATTCATTCTTCCCTCATTGCATTAAAATCCATCACCTATACCTCTTTTGCCGGGTCCACAATACGGGTATCGGATTCTTGGCCTGTCATTTTTAGCTTGTTTTTTTTATCAGGTGTTGTAGGAATGGGAATGCCAAACAACTAATCACCTGCCTAAAATCAACATCAACAACAACTTGGTTAATGGTTAGGTAATTAGCAGATTTTATAGATGCATGTTGGGGAATGAATGCACCTAAGAAGTTAATGGATTCTACTATTCATTTGCTCGACTGCTTGCGTTATCCCGGCACTTATTTCTATTGGAAACTTTCCTTCTTTTTGTTTCTCTATTTCTTTCTTCTTTTTCTTTTATTTCCTATTCGTACTTTTCTTTCTTTTCTTTGTTTCCTTTTCAATTCTTTCCTTTACTTTCTGCATGTTTCGGTTCTCTCATTCCCTCGATTTCTTATTTTCTCTCTTTTCTTTCTTGTTTTTCCGCTCTTTTCTTTCTCTCTTTTTGTTCTCCTCTTTTCTCTCTTTTTGTTCTCCTCTTTTCACTCTTTTTTTATTCCTCTGTTTTTCTTCTTCTTATTTTCTTTTCCTTTTTCATTTGGTTGCGGTCGAATCCTATGAAGATTGCCTACGTATCATGATCCCGCATGAATGAGACCGGGCGTAATAAATTGCAAAAAATAAAGAAACAATTTTTGGGAATTTTCAACTTTCATTAGTAAATCAATTATATTACAACACTAGACACTTTTTCGAAAGGAAAATAATAGACTCGAAATAAAACAAAGTACAGACTCGAGAACCACTAAGAGACTCTAATGCGGAAAAGGAAATACAAACTCCAACAGACGGCAGATTCTAAGGACAAGAAAATATAGACTCAAACTATGAATACATTAGAGCTTCAAATAGTGGTGCTTGCGGGGCGTCGTTCGGCCTCCCCGTGGGCCTAGGTGCAAGACCCCTTTCTAATTGTTCTAGTTCATTCATTATCTGCTTGACAAATATCATTACCACTGAATAGAAGGTGGTGCAGGTCATGTTCTCGCACACTCGGAATTTTCTTGTGATGGCATGAGCAATGGTAAAAATCATGTCTTTGGTTCGGCTATTTTCTAGAAGCAGGTGCTCTATCTGGTTATCACTAGCTTGTAAAACCTGAGAGTCACGAAGATGCTGACTCTTTAACTGTTGTATCCCTTGTTACATTAGTGACATTAATTCATAGCAATGTTCGTTTTCAAACTCAAAAGCTTTGGCTTGTCTAGCTGCCTCTTCCTCAAGGGTGGCCAGTTTCCTTCTCAAATTGGCAATGCTCTTTTCATAATCCCTCTTCATTTGCTGTAAGAACTGTGCGCACTCTTCCGTTCTCTTTTCCTATTGTGCTGGAGATTTGATATGTTACCCTCGGTATTCTATAGATCTTCCTGGCACTCAATGATTTTCTTTTTCAACCCACTTATCAACCTTTCATCAGACTGACTTCTTTGCAAGTTGTCGGCGTCTATTCTCATTTGTCGGATTTGGGTCTTAAGTGCCTCGTTTTCCTGGGCAACCTTCTTTTTATCTCCTTCGTCGGCTACAGCTTGCAAACCATTTTCAAACCAGAGATCTTGTACCTATTTATCCAATGCTCATATGCAGGCCCTGAATTCCCTTTCTTTTTCTAACCAACCGCACTGTTCCTGCGATGACTCGGCAAAGTCCTGGAGGTGAGGTCTATTGGCTGGCCTCTCGAATGCCAATTCCCTTCGGTACCAAGTGTGATATTCAGGCGAAACTTCTCCTCTAGATCAGTCCCTCACACAGGTGTTCGCTGCTAAATATTGATATTCACTCATGATCTGTTGGACTTTTGCTTCAGGAAATTGGCCATCAGGACCAATCTCGACCACCTGTACACTAAGATCGTCGTCGTTTGGCACCAGTTGACATCTCTCGAGTTTCCTTAAAACCTGATATGGAGCATAAGGCTAAATGCTCTTAAGTCCCATCAAGAGAAAATGCGGCCTAGCCGCTGGCATTCATATGATTTCGTCAATGGGTAGCCATCTAAGCGTCCACTGTATTTGATTGGTAGTGAGAGTCTGAAAGTATGATGTCCACACTATTACTACTTTGGGTAGACTGACCCCATCAATTCTCGTGTAAAACTCCCCTATGTAGGTTTTCTCAGATGAACCATAACTCAGGAACTGATGATGATGGCACAGGTGTTCGGTCATCCATATTTGCAACAAGAGATTGCACCCCTCAAAGAAATCCCCTCCGGCTTTGCAGACTGTATGAGCATGGAAGATATCAGCCACTATCATGGGCGCAAGAGAGCTTTTGGCTTGAGTCATTAAGTATTGACGACCTCGGTTATCTTTATATCAATATTCCCATCTTTCCTCGGGAATATCAGAAGCCCCAAAAAGACTACCATAAAAGCAAAATGTCTATGTTCATCCCATTTTTGCCGATTTTCTTTACTATATATCTTGCTTTTCGGGTTATTGAGCCCGCCTATGTGGCCATATCGGTTTTATATAAAGCATGGAGTATAAAAGCCCTTTACCAAATCCGGATTGTGGACCATCCTGATTATCTTTAGTGAGTCTAAAAATCTGTGCACAGCTACAATTCTTGGGGCAATCAAGTACTTGTGCCTTAACGGAACCTCAGCACTTCCGATGTATCCAGTTATTTCCTCTAGGGTCGGAGTGAGTTCAAAGTCCAAAAGATGGAACACATTGTATGATGGGTCCAAACATGTGACCAATTCTCTGATGATGTCTCCCCGAGGAACGATCTCTAACAAACCAGTAAGACCTTTCAAATACTTCTTGACCTAATCTTGCCTTCTTTACCCAGATCATCCCACCATAGACGCAACTCCAGAGGGATTTTAGTCATGATTGAGAAAGGTTTATTTTAAATCGTGCTCATCTTGCACATTTGTTAAGGTGATTCAATCACTTATTTTGACCTAAAAGAAAAGAAATGACACTATTTTGTTCAAATTTCCAATTTAAAATTTTGACATTTTTTGTCTATTTTTGCAAAGGGGAGGTTGGACCCCATGGGATTTGCCTACGAATCTCACATCCAGTGAGAATCAAACCTGCGCAGCTCGGGCCGATAAAACTAACCATTTTCGAAAACAAGACACTTTTTTTTATTTTTGGCATTTCATAAGCAAATAAAAACTAATTTTAAAAAAAGACTCTTTTTCCTTTTTCTTTTTCAACAACAATAAAACAACCTATTTTTCCAAACTAAAATAAAAGACTCTTTTCCTTTTTCTTTTCCAACAAACAAGAGGACAACCTATTTTTCTTTTCTGTTGGCAAATAAACTATTCTGAAAACAAGAAAAATAAAAAATAAGACTCTTTTCCTTCTTTTTTTTAAGTAAAACAAACTATTAAAAATAAAATATTTTCTTTTTCATTATCTCAAAATTTCAGCAGAGTTTCGACAGTATTTGGGCGTTCGATTTTTCTGAAATAGGTAATTAACTTTCTACACTGCTATCTCTCTCTTTTTCTCTTTTCTAATTTTCAATATTCAAAAAGTCGGTCAGCATGCGAGTCTAAAGCAAATAAATGCAGAAAACAAGTAGGATGCATCAGTATGATCGTTTTCCTTTCAGACTGCTTGTCATATACGGACCCAACCCCTGTGTTGAGTCCCCTAAGCCAATTGCACATGATGCAAATAAGCATTCCTACTGAAGATCTGGAATGATTCAAGTTATTCTAAGTCCAAAAACTGGGTATTTTTTATAGACTGTGTACCCGAGCGGACAACTCTAATCGAGAAGGGGAGTAGGCACCGGGAACCAAAAGGCCATCCGGCTTAGTAACTTGTCCGAGCCTTTTTCTTATTTTAGGCTATTACACTAATAGAATAGGGAGTCTTAACCAGTAAGCACATCCCCAGAGGTGACAAGAGAAGGGTTTCGGCACAGTTTATATACAGTTCATATAATATAAAAGCAGTAAAGCATTTAGCACATTTAGAATGAAACATGTAGGAAAATTAGATAAATCCAAACACAACAATTATTCTAAGCTCAAATTCATAAACCATGAATGAAGTTCTAGGTTTGTGTCCCTAGCAGAGTCGCCAGATCTGTCACACCTCCTTTTTCACTACACCCGCAAGGGCATAAAGGAGTTTTTCCAATTAAAGGATAATCGGAACAGGATTTATTATTAAGATTCAGAGTAGCCACTTGGGAGGTTCATGGTGTCTCAAGTCACCGGTTGAATCCCAAACAGAGAAAAAATATAACTCTGTTAATAGTCCACGAACCAAAAATTCGAATAAGGAATTCTATTAACCCAGGAGAAGGTGTTAGGCATTCCCAGGTTCCGTTGTTCTAGCATGGTCGCTCAACTATCGTGTTTAGCTTATTCATCTAATTTTATTACATGAAAGACCTATGTGTGATTTTACTTTAACTGCTTTTTATTTAATTTTTAAGTAAAGGTGAACGTCGTCTAAAATGTTTTTTTGGATCGTGCCACATGAAATGCACCCGCAACCCTAAACACATTTCATTCAATATTATGGGATTTGATTTGGGTCACTTGAAATGCACACCCGAGATTAGGAAGGTAATTTTATTAAAATCGCGCCTAAAGAGACTAACGCGTTATTATCTTTTGGGAAGGTCGTGAAATTCGCTAAACGGCCCATCCCGAATTTTAGGTATTTTGTCATGGACATGTAAAGAGGGCCCCGCAAGTTATGCATTTCATTTGGCGAGGCTCGTCTCATGTTTATTTAAAAGTCAATCCTAAAGCAATCTATAATTTTATATTTTATTCGTCTCTAAGAATAAAAGCAAAAGCCCTAATTAATTACCATTGATAAATGGTCAAATCCTTATGAATAACTCTCAAGTAATTCATGCCCAATAACTTATGAAGTAAATAAATGAAGCACGCTTAGCAATTTGTTAAAAATATATAAAGGATCCAACACTTTAGGCCTATTATTGGAGAAATTGGCCCAAGTGACACTGTTGTCGTCCAGTTGCAGCGAAGGAAACAGTTCATAGGTCTATTCCAGGCAGGGGCACAAACCAATGCCTAAACATGAATCCAAATGGCCCAATCAACCCCAGCAGTGACTACCTGGTTTTGTGCAATTGTATTGTACTTTATTACAGATAATAAAAATTAACTGCTGCATCTACGTATTTTACCTTACTTATTTTCTACTGAAGAGTTCCCAAATCTCATTAAAGGTGACAACCAAATTGGAATCAGGAATTATATTTTATAACAACTTGATTGTGTGATTTTGCTTAACCCTATGTATGAACAAATTAACGAACCAAACTCAAAACAGATCAACTATTTTGAGACTAATTCAAACTAAAATTATTTTAATAATACTCAAGTAATTCTTGATTTAAGAACTTACTGCTTATGAACTAAGAAGGCAAACCAGGAAGATGGATACACCGAAGAAGGACAAAAGTCTAGATCTCAAAATTGCAGAAGGTTCAGATCTGGAAGATGATGGATGGCTATGATCACTAGAGATTTCAAAAAGCACCTGATGAGAGGAAATGGTTCATCAAGAGGTAGTAACTTCAACAAGTCAAGAGCTCCTGAGAAATTAACCAATGACGGCTGCTATAAGTGTGGTAAGACTGATCACATGATCAAAAATTGCCCTCAATGAGAAACGAGTGGAAGAAAGAAAGGGCTGAACGAGAAAACGGGAGGAAATAACAGGTTCAACCAAAAAGAAACAAAGGTTCAACCAAGGCTATGGTTGCTGCTTGGGGAGAAATCTCTGATGAAGACTCAGAAGATGAAGCTGAAGAAGAGCAAGCTCTTATAGCCATTGGAGAATCAGATGATGAGCAAGAGGTAAGTATTCTACATCTTAAAGACAAAATTAAATTCTTGTCTAAAGAAAGGATGGCTGAGCTATTATTAGACTTCATTGATGAGTCTGAGATAGTTAACAATGAGAAGGAATTTCTGTTTAGGGAGTGTGTGATCTTAAAAGAAAAATAATAGAGTCTAGAGTCTAGGGCGGATGAGAGTGATAAAAAAATGCTGAGTTGAAGAACCAGGTTCTTGAACTTGATAACAGCGTCTTAGAACTTAGATCTGAGAATTTAAAACTAAAACTAGGAATAGGTAAAATGAGGCTGATCACTCATATCTCACTCTGGAAGAGAATTTAGGAAAATTAAAAGGTGAGCTATATAAGAAAGATGAATTGATCAAAGTCCTAAAAGAAGATCTAGGAAAAGTGAAACATGAACTAGATAGAACTTGCAAGTGGAACACGGCTTCTGATGCACTTTCTTGGTTGCAAGAGCACCACAGTAGCAACAAAAGAGGACTTGGTGATGGGACCCAAGCTCCAAAATGAGATCCGAAAATCAAGTACCTCACACATCTTGAAAATAAAATCTACACACACTCTGACAAGACTGGCCATTACAAAAATAAATGCAACGCTAAAGAAAAGGCCAATCAAAAGAACAAAGCTTTTGTTAAAGAAAGACACAAGCTGCCTGGTTGGGCAAGAAAGAATCTGATTCATCCTTTTTCTCCTATAAAGGGACCCAAACTAGTTTGGGTTCCTAAGACTAAATCCTGATTTCTTTTTGCAGGTCCAGGTGAAAGGGAAGAGCCAAATATGGTATATGGATAGTGGCTTCTCAAAACATATGACTGGGAACAAGGAACAGTTCCTTTCACTTGAGGACCTAAAAGGAGGTAATGTCTCCTTTGGAAATGGAAAAAAAGGTGAGATCATTGGGTTGGAAAGGTAGGTAAGACAGACTCTCATTCCATTGTGAATGTCTACTTGAAAGATGGCTTGAAATATAGCCTAATCAATGTGTCCCAACTGTGTGACAGAGGTTACCTTGTAGCTTTCACCTCTACCAAATGTTTTGTGATTAACCTTTCCACTGACAAGATTGTTTTGCAGGGAAAAAGAGTTAATAATATTTACATTGTAGAATTGTCAACTCTTTCACAAAATGAACTCACTTGCTTAAGTGTGTTAGTTAATGATCCTCTCCTATGGCACAAAAGACTTGGTCATGCCAGTCTAAATCAGCTAAACAAATTAGTCTCCAAGGACTTGGTGATAGGGTTATCTAATATCAAGTTCAAGGAAGACAAAGTTTGTGAAGCATGTACAAGGGGGAAGCAGGTGAGGTCATAGTACAAATCCAAGAAAATGGTAAGTACGTCCAAGACATTGGAACTAGTTCATATGAATCTTTGTTTTCCAATGAGAACCATGAGTAGAGGCAGAAAGAAATATGTGATGGTACTTGTTGATAATTATTCAAGATTTACCTGGGTACTATTTATGATATCTAAAGATGAGGCATATTAAATGTTTATTGATTTTGTTAGAAAAAACTCAGAAACAATTAGGAAATTAACTTGCATCCATTAGGTCTGATCATGGAACTGAATTTGAAAATGCAAAATTTTCTGAATATTGTGATGAAAATGATGTAGATGATAACTTCTCTGCCCCTAGGACACCTCAGCAAAATGGAGTTGTTGAAAGGAAGAACATGACCCTTGAGGATATGGCAAGGATCATGCTTCTCTCTAGTGAACTACCCCACAGCTTCTTAGCAAAGGGGGTAAACACTGCATGTTACATAATCAATAGATGTATGACTAGACCCCTTGTAGAGAAAACTTCCTATGAGTTACTTAAAGGGAGAAAACTAAGCATATCCCATATTAGGGCATTTAGTTGCAAGTTCTATGTGCACAATAATAGAAAAGACTCCCTAAGTAAGTTTGATCCTAGAAGTGTTGTGGGAGTATTCTTGGGATATTTTTCACATAGCAAAGCATATAAAGTGTTCAATAAAAGAACTTTGTGTGTAGAAGAAAGTATGCATGTTGTATTTGATGACTAACATTACTTCTGAGAGACAGGAACATGACGATGAAGCCATTGGACTGGTAAAAGAATTGACTGAGTCTACAACACAAGACAAAGTGGCATCAAAAGAAATAACATATGATGGAACAAGTTCTTCTACTCAGGACAACCTGACAGGGGGAACTAATCATGGAGAAATCAAAATAAACTCTCTCAAGAACATGTCCATGAACCTGTTCCTCAGTAACAGAACAGAGGAGAAACATCTTTTACAGAAACCAGTTGGTTGTGAAATCCCATAAGTATCTAAGTTCTCATCCCATTGAGAACATCATTACCTATCCAACATATGGAGTCAAAACTAGATCTCAACTAAAGAATCTATGTGCATTTGATGCCTTTCTATCTCTTACTGAACCTAAAAATATTGTTGAGTCTTTGCAGGATGCAGATTGGGTCAATGCTATGCAGGATGAACTCAACCAATTTGAAAGAAGTCAAGCCTGGAATCTAGTTCCAAGACCCAAGGATAGATCAGTCATTGGTACAAAATGAGTCTTCAGTAACAAACTTGATGAAGATGGAACTGTAATAAGAAACAAGGCAAGGCTAGTGGTTCAGGGCTACAGCCAAGAGGAAGGTATTGACTATATTGAGACCTTTGCTCCAGTTTCAAGACTAGAGGCAATCAAACTCCTCATATCCTTTGCAGCACATATGAAATTCACTCTCCATCAGATGGATGTAAAAAGTGCTTTACTGAATGGCTACCTCAAGGAAGAAGTGTTTGTGAAACAACCTCCAGGATTTAAAAGCAAGGAATGTCCTAAGCATGTGTACAAGTTGGACAGGGCTCTATATGGGCTCATGCAGGCCCCAAGAGCTTGGTATGAACGGCTATCAAAATTCCTACTAGAGCATGGGTACAAAAGAGGTAAAAGTGACAGTACTTTGTTCCTAAGGGAAAAAGGTAAAGACCTCCTTGTTGTGCAAATATATGTTGATGACATAATATTTGAGGCTACTACTGATAGGTTGAGTAAGCACTTTGAAAAACTAATGGGAAGTGAGTATGATGGATGAACTTAAATTCTTCTTAGGCTTCAATATCAAACAAAACCCAAATGGAACCATGATCCATCAGCAGAAGCATACAAAAGAACTAATCAAAAAGTTTAAAATGGAGGACTCCAAAGAAATAGATACACCTATTGCAACTGCCACTAAATTAAATGTTGATGAACCTAGTTCATCAGTTGATCAAAAGTTATATAGGGGTATGATTGGTTCACTCTTGTATCTTACTGCCAATAGACTTGACATTATTTTCAGTTTAGGGCTTTGTGCTCATTTCCAGGCAAATCCAAAAAAGTCATGCTTGATTAATGTCAAGAGGATATAGAGATATTTGAAAGGCACCACTGATCTGTGTCTTTGGTATCCCAAAGGTAGTAATTTTGATCTAGTAGGATATGCTGATGTTGATTATGCAGGTTCCAGGTGGATAGGAAGAGCACCTCAGGAATGGCACATTTATTAGTTTCATTGTGTCATGGGCTACCAAAAAGAAAAATTCAGTAGCCCTGTCTACTACTGAAGCTGAATATGTTGCTGCTGCTTCTTGTTGTGCTCAATTGCTATGGAGCAAACAATAGCTGGTAGATTTTGGACCTCAAGTGGGATGTATTCCAATATTCAATGATAACACCAGTGCTATAAGTATGACAAAGAACCATGTTCATCATAAAAGGACCAAGTACATAGATGTTAGATATCACTTCTTAAGAGATAATTATGAGAAATGATTTATTTCAATAGAATTATGTGCTATTGATAAACAAATAGCTGAAATCTTCACTAAAGTACTGAGTAGAAAAACCTTTGAGACGAACATGTTGGAATTAACGATGGTTAAGATCACCTAAAAAGGTCCAGTTCAGAATGCAAAATGAAAAAAAAGGGAAAATTATGTTTGGTTAGAAGTTACACCTTGTGTAAATATCTTAATAAATACTTAGTCTCATACGTTAACCAGTATACTCCTGTGACATGTTTTTATAGTGACTCTCTGATCTCTTACAAAGTTTTTTTCTATTCTGATATTTGAGGCATAAACAAGAGAAGTTCTACTTGAAGCACGTAGTTCATCAACGTATGCTTATGATACAATTCAGGTATGCCTCTACACTTTGCACAATTTGAAAGATTAATTTTCCAATCGTGAGCAAAAGTCCTAATTTCACAAAACTCCCAGAAATTATATCCGTTGAGCATTGAACCAGTTTCATTCTCCTAGAACTCTAAGGAAAACGAGATTTTTACCTAAAATCTAGTGTAGCTTATTAATCACTAAGAGACAAATATTCTAAAGTGATTAGACTCCTGATTGACTATTGCAAAAAGGTTGTTGTTACTGGATTTAATCATAACTCTCTTTAAATACACTCCACATCCTCCTTTTTAGTCCACAACCATCATTGATCTCTCCCAATATTCTGATCAACCCCTTCATCTCCAAAATTCTCAAACATACTCTACCATGAAAAACCATCAAGATAACCCAGGCACTCCCCCACCAGTATCCCCTAATACTTCCTCATCCTCACCTCCTGTTGAAACCCTAAACCCTAGGTTTTGCCGGCAGAAAATCTTGGCCAGAAAAATAGTAGCTTCTGGTTCTCTAATAAAAGCTATGAATGAAATATTGAAGGTTGGCCAAAAGAAAGAGAGCCCTGTTAAAGAATCTAACTCAAGCTCTGGGTCTGAAGCATTCATCTCTGCCAGCGAAGGAGAAGAACATCGGTCTTCTGACACTGACAAAAATCAAGAAATCCCTGGAGAGGTAAATACTTGTCTTATGTTCTCTGATGTGGTAGAAAGGGGAGAAAATAGGTTTGTGTTGGTGGGTTCTGTAAAAGATGTAAAAGAGGCTGGTTCTAGTAGAAATGGAAAGAAAAATAAAGGAAAAGTTCTTGCTATTTGTGGTAGTGTAGAGGAGGGGGCATCAAGTTAGGGGGAAATGGTTCCGGAGAGGCTGCTGAAGGCCTTGTTAATTGAGTAAGCAGCGTGATAAACCTAGTTCATTTGTGGAGGAAACCTTATCTGAGATCTTGAAGAAGGTTGGGCCAGCTATGATCCAAAGAAGCATAAGGCTTCTTCCCAATGGACCCCAATTATTTTCAAACCAACAAAGAAAAGCAAGGTATCATCTCCCAAGTCTGTTGTCCCTTCATTACCTAAGGGAAGAGCCACAAGGAGCTGGGTCAAGCAAAGTGAGGAAGAACTATAGAAAGATTTAGAAGAAAGTAAGAAAACGAAGAAGGAAAAAGGAAAGGCAAAAGTTGTGGAAAGTTCTGAGGCTGCTAAAGAAGAGGAGGAGGAGATGGAACTGATCCATCAGGAAAGATGTACAACTGTGGAGGTTCCAACTTCCAAACCAAAAGGAACCAAGACTTCTGCAAAGAATTCTTCAAAACCTGTATTTGTTGAACCCTCCTTGGCCAAAAGAACTAGGTCTTTAGTGAAGGGAAAATAGGTAAAAGTTACTAAATAAGAAGAAGAAGAAGAAGAAGAAGAAGAAGAAGAAGAAGAAGAAGAAGAAGAAGAAGAAGAAGAAGAAGAAGAAGAAGAAGAAGAAGAAGAAGAAGAAGAAGAAGAAGAAGAAGAAGAAGAAGAAGAAGAAGAAGAAGAAGAAGAAGAAGAAGAAGAAGAAGAAGAAGAAGAAGAAGAAGAAGAAGAAGAAGAAGAAGAAGAAGAAGAAGAAGAAGAAGAAGAAGAAGAAGAAGAAGAAGAAGAAGAAGAAGAAGAAGAAGAAGAAGAAGAAGAAGAAGAAGAAGAAGAAGAAGAAGAAGAAGAAGAAGAAGAAGAAGAAGAAGAAGAAGAAGAAGAAGAAGAAGAAGAAGAAGAAGAAGAAGAAGAAGAGGAAGAAGAGGAAGAAGAGGAAGAAGAGGAAGAAGAAGAAGAAGAAGAAGAAGAAGAGGAAGAAGAAGAAGAAGAAGAAGAAGAAGAAGAATGGAGAAGAAGAAGAGAAGTCTGAAAAAGAATAGGATAGGTTTGCCATCTTTGGCAGAAGGAAGATTTTGAAGGGAAGGTTGTTGAAAGACCTGGAGGAGCCAGGTATGATTAGATTGGTGGATGCCTAGATGCACTAGCCTGGAAGGACATGGTTCTTCAAATGGATGGAAGTCTAGCAAGAAAGGAGCTGATCAAGTTCATGGCCAATGCCACCATGAAAAATGGGGTAGTCACCAATGTGGTTAGGGGAGTAAAGGTACAATTTGATGCACCTAAATTGAGCAAGATTCTGGACATACCTTGTGAGGGTTATGATGACTACAATAGGCAGAGGTGGCCTTGTCTAGATGATCTTCCTATTGCTCTCCAAATCAACAGAAACTTCTATGGTACAGAGTCTGCTGAAGATGTGCCAGAGGCAAGGTTTGTGCAGAAGAGTGAGATGAAGCCTGAGCAGAATGTGTTATTTGAATTTGTGAACAAATGTCTATTGCACAGACAGGAAAGAAGGCATACTGTTAACTACATAGACGTGGTTCTTCTAGAATGTCCTGTGAGAGGAAAGCAGATTAACTGGCCTACCTTCATTGTCAAGCTGCTGGGCACGGTCATAAATGTCTCCAAGGCTCATGCTACTCTTTATGGGTTCATACCGACGCCTGTGCTGGATAGGTTGAATGTTCCCTTGAAAAAATGGGAGATGGACTCTAGCAAGGAGCATTTTGGTGTCAAAACCATGTAGGATTGTGACTATCTCATCAGTGTAGCCCCACTTGAACCTGGTTCATCTTAGAAGACTCCTGTGAACAGCAAGGTTGGGGCCTTGGTTCAAGAGTGTGGGACAAAAAATGCCGATATTGCTAGGCTCCCAGGCTCGTGTTGTTGAACTCGAAAATGAGAGGAATGGTCTGAAATCTTAGCTAGCAAAGGAAAAGGAAAAGGGTGAAGGGATGCTTCAAACAATTCTCAATCTTCTCCAATCCCAAACCCTCTAGTTCCTCCAAGCCTTAGGTCTTCCACCACTGTCTTTGAACCAGTCCAGTAACCCCTCAAGTGATCCAAATTAGGGATTTTTCTTTGTCTTTTTGCCCATGATTGGATGTTTTTCTCTTTCTTTTTTAGGACTGTTCTGTAGAAGCATTTCCTTATCAATGGCAACTAGCTTTTTTTCTTGATTTGTGAAGATTCTGATCTTAATAGTTAAGTTTTTTTCAAGATTGATTATTGCTTAACTAAACCATGCTTTCACATGCAGTTGCCCCAATGGCCATGAAAAACTATTAATATCCTGGATTTACATTATTTGCAACTTTTCGATGTAGTCAAAAAGGGGAAGGGATATTGTACTTTACTTTGTATTCTGAAATAAAGTGATGTTTATAACCCGATTAAGCATGGTCCTTAATGATAAGTTAAAATTTCTAAGTTACAGTGTTGATAATTCAGTTGAGTTCCACATGTTCTCTGATTAGTAAAGGCACAGAGTTTGTCATTATCAAAAAGGCGAAATTTGTTGGCCCAAGTTCAGTTGAAGTTTTAAAGAATGGAAAATGAACTCAGTGATGGATTAGGTCCATCTTGTAGACGCACTGATTATCAACCTATGCATGTGAGATGCTCATGAAAAAGATAAGTCATAAGGATCAAGCAACAATATCTTCTAAACTGATCGAAAAGATTGCATATCCGATAAGGAGAAGAAGTCTCCTTAAGAGAAGAGAACACAATCCGGATCAAGGATAAGGGTTGGAGCTTGTATTGTTCAAGGAATCAAATTGGATCAAAAACTTTGATTACTAACTCACTAAATAACTGAGTTTGTTCTCTTTTACAGGTAATGAACATACGCAGAAGTTAAACTAAATTGAGAGCGAAAGAGAAAGGAAATTTTGTATGCAACTTATGTCAGATTAAAGTGTGCACTCCTAAAGAAAATCGAACTAGATATAAGAACCAGTTCTATTGCGTTTGTTCTTATTCTACTTCAATCGTAGTAGCTGTCACACCTCCTTTTTTACAAAACCCAGAAGGGCATAAAGGAGCTTTTCCAATTAAAGGAAAATCAGAACGAGATTTATTATTAAGATTCAGATTCGCCACTTGGGAGATTCATGGTATCCCAAGTCACTGGTTGAATCCCGAGCCGAGGAAAATATGACTCTATTAACAGTCCGCAAACCAGAAGTTCGAGTAATGAATTTTGTTAACTGGGGAGAAGGTGTTATGCATTCCCGGGCTCCGTGGTTCTAGCATGGTCGCCCAACTGTCTTGTTTAGCTTATTTATCTAATTTTATTACATGATAGAACTGTGTGCCAATTTAACTTTTAACTTCTTTTTATTTAATTATTAAGAAAAGTTGAACGTCATTTATAATGTGTCTTTGGATCGCGCCACATGAAATGCACCCGCAACCCTAAATACATTTTATTCAACTTTTTGGGATTTAATTTGGGTCACATAAAATGCACACCCGAGTTTAGGAAGGTAAGTTTACTAAAAACGCATCTAAAGAGACAAACGCATTATTATCTTTTGGGAAGTCTGTGAAATTTGCTAAACGGCCCATCCAAAATTCTTGGTATTTTTACATGAACATATAAAGAGGTCCCCGCAAGTTATGCGTTTCATTTGGCGAGGCTCGTATCATGTTTTTTTTAAAGCCAATCCTAAAGCAATCTATTATTTTCTATTTAATTCGTCTCTAAGAATAAAAGAAAAATCCCTTATTAATTACCATTGATAAAAGGTCAAATCCTTATGAATCACTCTCAAGCAATTCAGGCCCAATAGCTTATGAAGTAAATAAATGAAGCATGCTTAGCAATTTGTTCAAAATATATTAAGGTTCCAACACTTTAAGCCTATTATTAGAGATATTGGCCCAGGTGACATTGTTCTCGTCCAGTTGCAGCGAAAATAGTTCAAAGGTCAGTTCTAGGCAGGGGCACAAACTAACGGCTAAACGTGAATCCTTACAGCCCAATCAACCCCAGCAGTGACTACCTGGTTTTGTGCAATTATATTGTACTTTATCTCAGATTATAAAAATCAATTTCTGCATCTACTTATTTTATCTTACTTTTTTTCTGTTGAAGAGTTCCCACATCTCATTAAAGGTGACAATCAAATTGGATCCAGATATTCGATTTTATAACAGCATGATTGGGTGACTTTGCTTAACCCTATATATGAACAAATTAACGAACCAAATTTAGAACAGATCAACTATTTTGAGAGTAATTCAAACTAACATTATTTGACTAATACTCAAGTAATTCCTGATTTAAGAACAAGACTGTTGAAATTAGCATGCTAAAACATGAATCAATTTTTACAATTACTGATAAGCAATTGAACTACACTACATTATACTATACTATACTAATAACACGAACTAGACCAAATTAAAACTGTTAACTACAAAATTCACATATCATAAGAATAAATTGAATTGAATTAACAGTCCATAGGCTAATGATCCAAAATAGTTAAATTAAGTAATACATTTAACTACTAGAATGAAATTAAAATAGACTAAATCAGATAGATGCAAGCGAGTTAAACGTCAAATTCTCCTGTTCCAATTCAAATTACGCCACAACTGGTCTAGGTGTGTACCTGAAAGTAGAAATTCAATAAGAATATGAGGAAATCAGCAGCAAAACAAGCAACAATCAAATAATAACCCAGAATGTTTGATCCAAGAAGAGTTCAGGATATCAAATAGAATCGAGAAATCAACAAGAAACACTTGAATGCACCCAATTGAACCCAGGACTTTCACCGAATCAGTCATACAACAGAATGGTTCAAATGGCGCCAAACAAGATCGAAATTGAAACTACAAACTTTAGAAAACTTCCAGCAATTCAAATCATGAAGTAAGATGAGCAAATTAGCAACTACACTTGAAATTAAACTA
Source organism: Nicotiana benthamiana (assembly GCA_034376525.1). NCBI lineage: Eukaryota > Viridiplantae > Streptophyta > Magnoliopsida > Solanales > Solanaceae > Nicotiana > Nicotiana benthamiana. The sequence continues at coordinate 122,612,434 of CM067336.1, forward strand.
CAAATGCCAATGGAACAATGTACTATTTTTGGTTTTTTTAGAGTTTTGTTGTTTTTGGTTTTTCTATAGAAAAGCTTCAAATTCTAAAAGGAAATTTCATATTCCAGATCTCCTTTTGAATTTGAAACTAGAGAGTATTTGTGGTGAATTTTGATGGCTAAAAAAACTTCTTTCTCAAGGCATTAGTGAAGCCGTTTTATAGGCGCAACTAAGAGGGTATCTGATTTTTATCTTTACAAAATAATCCCCCCCCCCCCCCTCATTTTGAGCTTTAGTCCTCTATATATTAATTTGTGCCTCAAGTCACTACCTTTAAACTTCTAAAATTGTGACTAAGGTTCTATTCTAGAGCATTCTAGTAAGTTCTTCTTCAATTGAAATATCTAAACAACCTTCCCTGATTCTACAGTTACCAAATTAGCTTCAACTAAACTCAACCTCTTTAATCTAGTCAGAATTCTTCTATAGCCCAATAAACCTTTAAACTAAATTTAACCAATCAACCTAAACCAAATCTATTATTCTAGTTGAACTTTAACTATAGTAATTAGGAATTTAACTTACACAGATATATCTAATATGATCTAAAACTAATTTGAAGTTAATCAAAATAAAAATTAATCATCGGCAAGCAAAAATTAAGTTTAAACCGGAACCAATCAAAACCTTAAAGCATAAAAATTAAACCGGAAGAATTAAATATGAAACTTAACTAATCATGAAAAACAATTACTACATCAATCCTTCTAACATTCTAACTAAACCAACATACTAACAAGAAGAACAGAGATAGAGAATTGGGCTAAAAAAGACGTCAAGAAGGAAACTGAACAGAAAATAAAGAGAACACACTTACTCAAAAAAGAAACTTGGCCAGTTATCAATTTTCCAATTCGTCCATTTCCGGTGATATTTGAACGCCCTAGGTGGTGGAATCTTCATGAGGATGGTGAGGGGATCACTTGATGTCAAATTGGTATAATTTGGAGCATTTAGGGTTTTGGCCAGATATCATTCAATTAAATATTCGCACGGTTCCGGCCATATTCGAGGGACGAGGTTACGGGGGTTTGATAGAGGAGGGCTAAGCAGTCTTATGGTATTAATTTGGTGGAGTTTGGGAAAGGTGGCATATTAGGCGGAGCTTTTTTCGATCTGATATTAGAATGGTTAGGGTGGGATTCGAGGGAAGTGGGTGATGGATACGGATAGAGGAAAAGAAGAGGAGCATAAGGTGTTAATTTGGGGTAATTTGGCGATCGGTCGCCGCCGTGGGTGATTTCCGGCGGCGGTCCACGGTGGTGTTACACAGGGATATAAATAGGTGTGTTTGGGATGATGAAATAGGGTTTGGGGGGATATCCGACCGTATTATATTAATTAACCCATAAATAAGGGTCGTTTGATTGACTATCATCGACGGCTCAGATTAAGCTGGCCCTAAACATGGTCGTTTTAAGGGGATGGTATTTTGATCGAGTATTGATCGGATTTTGGGTGTTTTGGGCTATTATTTTTGAATGATAGCAACCCATTTCAAGCATCCCCAAAAGTTTTATTTGTTTTTTCTTTTATTTTCCTTCTTTTTTTGTTTTCCTTTTCTTTTTTAATATTTATTCAATATTTATATTTTCTAAATTTTGAGATGCTAAATAAAATAAAATCAAATTGATTCCTAAAATTATTATTCCATTCCCCAAATACCATGATTTCTAATTAAACCCAAATTAAGACAAATTAAATATAAAAATGCAAAAAGGCCTTTTTTGTTATTTTATTTAATTTAGTCCAAAAACAACTTAACCACTAATTAAATCCTAAGATTATGAGACTAAATCCTAATTGCAAATGACAAGTATATTTTTTGTATTTTTTCACTTTTCATAAGAATTAAAATACATAAATAAAATGCAAACAATTAACAGAAAATAACACGAAATTTCACAAAAATTGTAAAATAATGAAAAATCCGTTTGTTCGAATTTTTAAGAATAATTCATTTAGGGAAAAAATCACATGCTCACAGCTGCCCCTCGTTATCCGGAAACACGAAGAGTTTTCGCGCAAAGATAAGTGAGCAAATACGAGCGATTTTTGCCCGTTTGAATATTTCTTGTGAAGCATTTTGAAAGAGTTGACTACATCCTGCTTCAGAGGTTGCCTACATATCCTTGGATAAAAAGGAATCAGGTTAGTGTACTTCGGAAATGTCTGGTAGCTGGGACTACCAGGAGCTGTGATTTCACTGCGATTGTTGCTGCTACTGCTTGCTGACCTCCCTTATTACACCATGTCAAAATAAAAGAAGATAAACTAGCTATCCTCTATGAATTACAAAAGTCCTATCTAAATTCTTCAAACTTGCTCTTGTACTTCTTGTAGCTTTGTTGTCTTGTGTTCTCTTGGTGAAATTTATTGCTGCATCTTCGAATTGTAAACTGAGATGTTGTTCCTTTCCTACTAATTGTTGAAATTTATATATTCCACTTTTGTACATGCGGGCTCCCGACTGCTAAACTTGAACTTGAATGTATTCCTCTGTTCTCCAGGCGACCTCCTGACTTCACAAAAATAGACAAAACAAAGAAAACTTTCTGCCCCAGTTTGGAAACTGGATGCATGTTACCGGATATTAATAAGAATTAAAACTAAAACTTGAATTGTAATACCTCTGTTCTCCTGGCGGGCTCCTGACTTCAACTTGAAATGTATTCCTCTATTAACTAGGCAGCTCCTAACTCTGTTCTCCAGGCGGGTTCCTGCTGACATCAAACTTGAAAGTGAATGTATTCTTCTGTTCTCCAGGCGGCCTCTTGACTTAACAAAAATAGACAAAACAATTAAATATTTCTTCCCCCGCTTGGAAACTAGGTGCATGTTACCAGATATTAATAAGAATTAAAAAACTATAACTTGAATTGTAATACCTCTATTCTCCAGGCGAGTTCCTCCTGACATCAAACTTGAATGTATTCCTCTGTTCTCCATGCGGGCTCCTAACTTCAAACTTGAAATTTATTCCTCTGTTATCCATGTGGGCTCCTGACTTCAACAAATAAACACAATAAAGGAAACTTTCTGCCCCAGTTTTGAAACTAGATACATATTACCGGATATTAATAAGAATTTAAACTAAAATTTGAATTGTGATACCTCTATTCTCCAGGCGGGCTCCTGACTTCAAAATTTGAATGTATTCCTCTGTTCTCCAGACGGGCTCCTGACTGCTGAGCTTGAAATTGAATGTATTCCTCTATTATCCAGGCAGGCTCCCAACTTCACTAAACAGACGAAACAAAGAAAACTTTCTGCCCCTGTTTGGAAACTGGGTGTATGTTACCAGATAAGAATCTGAAGAATAAAGCTTGAATGTAATACCTCTGTTCTTCAGGCGAGCTCCTGACATCAAAGCTTGAAATGTATTCCTCTGTTCTCTATGCGGGCTCCTGAATTCAAAATAGACAAAGAAATCAATTGAAACCTAAAATTTTAATTGTAATACATCTGTTCTTCGGGCGGGCTCCTGATTGCTGAAAATCGAAATGCATGTCTCTGTTCTCTAGGCGAACTCCTGATTCCAACAAAATAAGCAACCAAAGAAATTTTCTGCCCAAGTTTAGAAATTGGATGTATCGATGAGTGTTAAACTGCATCATATTACCAAATATTACTAAGAATTGAAAGCTAAGTCCCATTATCCAGGGAGGTCCTGACAACTCCTAGCAATTACGAACCCAAGGTGTTGCTCTCACTACATCATGTTATCTACAAGGTTTTTTTTAACTACATCCTATTATCTAGAAAGGTCTTAGCAACTCCTAACAATTATGAACATAAGGTATTAATCTCACTACATCATGCTATCTTCACGGGTTTTTGAACTGCATCATATTATGTAGGGAGGTCCTGACAACTCCTAACAACTATGAACCGAAGGTATTACTTCTCACTACATCATGTTATCTCACAAGGGTATTTGAACTACGTCCTATTATCCAGGAAGATCCAGACGAATTCTACTTGAATTTTATCCTAAACATGCAAACTTTTATTCCCCTATGTTATTCATGATTATTTTATACTTTAATCACACCACGCATTGCGGTCAAACCTAATTACTGCTTGTTTTTCCTTTATGAAGAATTCCTCCTGAACAACCGACTTTTCTTCCCCTGTTTCAATCAAAGAAATTTTTTTCAGTTTAAATGGTGGTTAGTTGATGGCATTTTTTACTGAAAATCCTTCCACTGCATTTCTTTGTGTTGACTGGATTCCCCGAATTGGCCCTGAATCGCCTGTCTTTTTGACAGACTTTCAAACCCCTGACTTTGACAAATCGAGTGTTTTGTACCCATTTGGTCATTTCACACTTCTGACCCCTTTATCCGAACCTTTGCACTTCCCACGACATTTCTCAATCATTACACCGATGACACTTCCGGTGATTCCCTGTATTCCACATTTCATTACATTATTTTTGACATGCTCTGACCATATCGTGCTTTACACTTTTCAGAATCTGGCAATAAGTTTTTAAATCCCTTTCCAGTTTCTTTGAATGAAACTGACACTGAAACATCTTAGACAGATCAACCCCCAAAAGAAAATGAAATGAAATGATTTTACGAGTTAAGGATATGAAGAATCCAAAACTGGATGACTGCTAAAAAGAAAAGGGAAAGAAACATTTCTAACCGGAACAGCTGGTACCAATGGTCAGGACATGTATTTCGGACTAAATCGACCCAATCTGTCCAACTAACCAGCTATTGGTCACCACACTTTGTTGCCCCGACATTTCCATCACTTGATTACTTTACCCAAACCTTAGCCTTGTTCATCCTACGGTGCCTCGAAACAGTTTTCCACCAGCAAACCTCTCTCATTTGTTCATTTCTTAACTAACTTTTGCCTCAAGTTGCCCGTGAGGGTTTTCACCAATAGACTCTCTCATTTCAATTTCTCTCAACTCACGTTGCATTACAGTGCCTATGGAGGTTTTCACCAATAAGACTCTCTCATTTTTATTTCTCTCAGCTTCCGTCGCCTTATGGTGCCTGTGAGGGTTTTCACCAATAAGAATCTCTTATTTTTTATTTTTTTCCCGCTTGAACCTAAGTGTTACTCTTGTTATGAATTACCTTTACCTATTCGACTTGGCATTTCTTGAAGACTGGTCATAAGGTTTTTCTTTGCACCGTAATGTGGCTTTTGGACAGGGTTAGAAAAGAAAGGGTATAAAAAGGCTCAAACAATTTCAAAATGGGTTAAAATTACAACTCTTGGAATCTGATCTTTCACAACAACTACAACATCTGCCCCAGTTTCTTTCTTGGGGACTTTTGATTTTTATTTTGGTATAACTGAACCTCAGAGAAAGGTTGCCTACATACCCTTTCAAGATCAAGTCAATCGTAGTCCATGCTTTGTCTTCTTTTCTTTCTGTTTTTCTGTTTCTTCTTTTCCTTACTTTTTCCTTTTTCTTTTCTTTACTTTCTCTTTTCATTTTTCATTTTTCTTCTTCTTTTCTTTTCTTTTCTCCTTCTTTTGCTTTCCTTCCTTCTTTCTTTTCTTTTCCTCCTTCTTTTCCTTTTCCTTCCTTTTTTTATTTTCTTATTTTCGGAACTTGCGTTTCCTCCAGTGATTCCGAAAGAGGTATGAAAGAAAATAAACACGGTTCAAAAGGGGTGGAAACGGATAAAGTGCTTCAAATAGTAGAATAAAATTCTTTCGTCATTTCAATCTTCAAAATATGCCAAACACAACACAAGCACAATCAAAATAAATAAAGCATACATAGTATCTCTTGACTGCATTGGAATTGATAGCCATTTCCACATATTTTCCTTCCACATCTATTAGATATAATGCATCATTAGACAACACTCTTGGTTACAACAAATGGCCCCTTCCAGTTTGGGGCAAATTTTCCTTTTGTTTCAGCCTGGTGAGGCAAGATACGTCTTATTACCAACTATCCGACTTCAAACTTCCTCGGATGCACTTTCTTTTTGTACGCTCTTGCCATTTTTGTTGGTACAATTGGCCATGACGCACTGATTCTAATCTCTTTTCATTAATCAAACTCAAATGTTCAAGGTGGGTGAAATCGACATCATATTCCAACTCATTATCACACTCAATTTCTTCTATTATTACTTTAGAATAAGGCCGGCTTTCAAGACTCGCCCGAGGATTCCTCATACATGTCATGTTATTGATATCAGCATAAAAAGAACTGTAGAGAGAAGAAAAACAAACTGAAATAGAATTAAGCAAGAAGAATGAAATACAATTGCATTTCATTGAAGGAAAAGATAACAGGGTTTTAACTCATCCAAACAGATGGAACATAGTATCTGGACTATAGACCCTGGATTAATCCAGACAGCTTAAAGAAAACTAAGACCACTAACACGACTTCCAGTCGTTGACTTTTGTCCATGGTCAGATGAACTGCACATTTACCAAGCTTGACCTTTCCTCTTCTTCAACCATGTTTACCTTAATAAATAACCTTTTGAACCCCTTTCCCACGTCTCCATCCGCATCACTCAATGACCCAAGAACCTTTACCAACAACGGCTTGTTATATGCCCCTTTCAACTGAACCCCACTTTCTCACTAGTTGGCTTTTCATTCAAAGTGGGTTTGCTAGAACGAATCATCATTACCTTCTGCGAAGGTTTCTTTGGCTTTCCTTCCTTATGCATAAATTCGATAACATGAGCCTAATGGTGAGCCGGCAGTAGATTCTGATTGATATTTGGTGCCTTAGGGGCATGAACCTCAATCCGGCAAGTGTCAATGAGCTCTTGCACAACCATTTTCACTTTCCAACATTTCTCAGTATCATGCTCGAGGGCCCCCGAACAATATTCACAACTCACTGACTGGTCCAAATTTATAGGAAGAGGATTTGACACTTAAGGCTCAATTGGGTTCATCAGGCCCAGCTGCCTCAATTTGTGAAAAAGGATGGTATATGACTCCCCAAGCGGAGTGAATATTTTCTGCTTCTGTACCATTTCAATCCGGAAGGTTTGATTATTTCTTTCAGCCCTTGGGGTGGATATGTGTTTTTTAGAGGTGGGTATGTGTTTTGGGGAGCCGGTGCACGCCATTGCGCATGAGTTGGAGGCTGGGTGTAAGCTTGAGCATGGTGAATGGAAAAATGTGGGTCTGGCAGTGGGTAGTAGCATTGTGGAGGGATATATGGATTTTAGGGATCATTTGGGTGGTGGGATCAGGGTTGGTAGTAGAGTGAAGGGCCTCTAGATCTGTACCACGCTCTGGACTCAACAGTTGCGACCTCTTCCTTTTTCTTTTTCCCGAGCACACCCCAGTGCCGCTTTGGATGGCCTGGGTGGTGGCTTTTATCATTGAAGAGCTCATGATTTTATTGGTCTTAAGCCCTTCCTCGACCATACTTCCTATCTTCACAACTTCACTGAAAGATTTACCAATTGATGTTACCAAGTGCCCAAATAAGTTGGCTCCAAAGCCTGCAAAAAGTAGTCAACCATCTCGCTTTCCTTTATCAGAGGATCGACCCTCGCAGCCTGTTCTCTCCAGTGGAACCCATACTCGATAAAAGTTTCCCCAGGCTTCTTCTCCAGTTTTATCAGTGACAGACGGTCTGGAATAATTTCTAGATTGTGCTGAAAATGGCAGGAATGCTTGTGCCAAGTCATCCCAAGTATACCACCTCACATGGTCCTGTCGTGTATATCACTCCATAGTAGACCCACTCAGACTCTGGCTGAAGTAAGCCATCAATAATTCATCTTTCCCACCGACCCGTCTCATTTTGCTACAGAATCCCCTCAGGTGGGCTATCGGGACATCGTGCTTGTCATACATATCGAACTTTGGCATTTTGAACTCGACTGGTAATTGAACATCCGGGAATAGACACAAATCTTTATAGGCCATGCTGACTTGGCCACCCAACCCTTTCATGTTCCTGAAGGACATCTCCAGGCTTATTAATTTTTGAGTCATCTCTTCCTCCTCCGGGTTCTTAGGCGGCTTTTCAGTTTCCACTGGGAGCTCAAAGTCAGGGGTGTAAGAATATAGCTCGAGAGCTTTAAAGGTAGGATCAGGAGGATAGTACTGCTTGTTGTGAGCTTGAAATAGTGGCTCACTTGAAGATCTCTACAGTGTGGTAGGTGGAGGCGCCACAAAGACAGGGGTGATTGGTGGAGGAGGGTTTTGTTTAGGTGGTGGAGCTTAGGGAGGATATGAGGTAGTGCCACCACTCTGTTGGTAGAACGGGAAAGCCAGAGATGAATTCACAATATGAGGCTCCTAAGACTGAGCCAAAAGTGGGATGTAGGCTGGATTAGCGGGATAAATTGGCGCCGGCTGACCCCTAGACCAAGCCTGATGTATTTCGGCCATTTGTTGCCTCAACTTAAGAATTTCTTCCCTCATTTCAATAACATCCATCACCTCTACCTCTTTTGCCGGGTCCACAATATTGGTATCGGATTCCTGGCCTGTCATTTTCAGCTTGTTTTTTTATCAGGTGTTGTAGGAATGGGTTGCCAGAATGCCAAAGAACTAACCACCTGCCTGAAATCAACATCAACAACAACTTGGTTAATGGTTAGGGCATTAGCAGATTTGATAACTGCATGTTGGGGAATGAATGCACCTAAGCAGTTAACGGATTCTACTATGCATTTGCTCGACTGCTTGCGTTATCCCAACTTTTAGTTCAAATGGAAACTCTCCTTCTTTTTGTTTCTCTTTTTGTTTCTTCTTTTTCTTTTCTTTCTTATTCTTATTTTTCTTTCTTTTCTTTATTTCCTTTCAATTCTATCCTTTACTTTCTGCTTGTTTCGGTTCTCTCATTCCCTCGATTTCTTATTTTTTCTCTTTTCTTTCTTGTTTTTCCGCTCTTTTATTTCTCTCTTTTTGTTTTCCTCTTTTCTCTCTTTTATTCTTCCTCTACTGTTTTCTTCTTATTTTCTTTTCCTTTTTCATTTGGTTGCGGTCGAATCCTATAAAGATTGCCTACGTATCATGACCTGGAATGAATGATACCGGGCGTAATAAAAACCGAAAAATAAAGAAATAAATTTTGGGAAATTTCAAATTTCATTATTAAAACAATTCTATTGCAACACTAGACACTTTTTGGAAAGGAAAATAATAGACTCGAAATAAAACAAAGTACAAACTCGAGAACCACTAACAGACTCTAATGCGAAAAAGGAAATACAAACTCCAACAGACAACATACTCTAAGGACAAGAAAATACAGACTCAAACTATGAATACATTAGAGCTTCAAATACTGGCGCCCGCGGGGCGTCGTTCGGCCTCGCCGCGGGCCTAGGTGCAAGACCCCTTTCCAATTGTTCCAGTTCATTCATATCTGCTTGAAAAATATCATAACCACTAAAAAGAAGGTAGTGCGGGTCATGTTCTTGCACACTCGGCATTTTCTAGCGATGGCATGAGCAATGGTCAAAATCATGTCTTTGGTTCGGCCATTTTATAGAAGCAGGTGCTCTATCTGATTATCCTCAGCTTGCAAAACCTGAGAGTCACGAAGATGCTGACTCTTTAACTGTTGTATCCCTGTACCATTAGTGCCATTAATTCATAGCAGTTTTCACTTTCAAACTCAAAAGCTTTGGCGTGTTTAGCTGCCTCGTCCACAAGGGTGGCCAGTTTCCTTCTCAAATTAGCAATGCTCTTTTCATAATCCCTCTTCATTTGTTGTAAGAACTGTGCGCGCTCTTCCATTATCTTTTCCTATTGTGCTCGGAGATTTGATATGTTACCCTCGGTCTTCTTTAGATCTTCCTGGCACTCAATGATTTTCTTTTTCAACCCACTTATCCACCTTTCATCAGACCGACTTCTTTGCTAGTTGTCGGTGTCTATTCTCATTTGTCGGATTTGGGCCTTAAGAGCCTCATTTTCCTGGGCCAATTTCTTTTTATCTCTTTCGTCGGCTATAGCTTGCAAACTATTTTCAAACCAGATATCTTGTACCTATTTCTCCAATGCTCCTACGCAAGCCCTGAATTCCCTTTCTTTTTCTAACCAACCGCACTGTTCCTGGGATGACTCGGCAAAGTCCTGGAGGTGAGGTCTTTTGGCCGGCCTCCCGATTGCAACTTCCCTTAGGTACCAAGCATGATATTCGGGCGAAACGTATCCTCTAGACCAGTCCCTCACACAGGTGTTCGCTGCTAAATATTGAAATTCACTCCAGATCTGTTGGACCTTTGCTTCAGGAAATTGGCCATCAGGACCAATCTCGACCACCTGTACACTAAGATCTTCGTCATTTGGCACAACTTGACATCTCCCGAGTTGCCTTAAAACCTAATATGGAGCATATGGCTGAATGCTCTTAAGTCTCATCAAGAGAAAATGCGGCCTAGCCGCTGGCATACATATGATTTCGTCAATGGGTAGCCATCCAAGCGTCCACTGTATTTGACTGGTAGTGAGATTCTGAAAGTATGAGGTCCACGCTATTACTCCTTTAGGTAGACTGACCCCATCAATTCTCGTGTAAAACTTCCCTTTGTAGGTTTTTTCAGATGAACCATAACTCAGGAACTGATGATGATGGCACAGATGTTCGGTCACCCACATTTACAACAAGAGATTGCACCCCTCAAAGAAATCCCCTCCGGCTTTGCAGACTGTAAGAGCACGGAAGATATCAGCCGCTATCATGGGCGCAAGAGTGATATTGGCTTGAGTCGTTAAAGTATTGACGACCCCGGTTATCTTTATATCAATATTCCCATCATTCCTCAGGAATACTAGAAGCCCCAAAAAGACTACCATAAAAGCAAAACGTCTATGTTTATCCCATTTTTGCCGATTTTCTTTACTATATATCTTGATTTTCGGGTTATTGAGCCCGCCTATGTGGCCATATCGGTTGTATAAAAAGCATGGAGTACAAAATCCCTTTGCCAAATCCGGATTGTGGACCGTCCTGATTATCTTCAGTGAGTCTAAAAACCTTTGCACAGCTACAATTCTTGGGGCCAGCAAGTACTTGTGCCTTAACGGAACCTCAGCACTTCCGATGTATCCATCTATTTCCTCTAGGTTCGAAGTGAGTTCAAAGTCCAAAGGATGGAACACATTGTATGCTGGGTCCCAACATATGATCAATGCTCTGATGATGTCTCCCCGAGGCACGATCTCTAACAAACCAGTAAGACCTTTCAAATACTTCTTGACCTCATCTTGCCCTTCTTTACTCAGATCATCCCACCATAGACGCAACTCCAGAGGGATTTTAGTCATGATTGAGAAATATTCATTTTGAATCGTGCTCATCCTGCACATTTATTAGGGTGATTTAATAACTTATTTTGACCTAAAAGAAAAAGAAATGACACTATTTTGTTCAAATTTCGAATTTAAAGCGAACGGGTGGTTTTTCGGATATGACCTTTCATCACTTCGTGAAGAAGATTTTAAGGTTGTGCCCTGATAACTATTGAAAATGACCCAAGGTGGTTGTTCTGGCAAAAACAGCCTTCCGGTGCCCTTAAGGGACATTCGGTTTATGTTTGACAAGAATGGCGTCACCCGACTTATTCATGACGAAATTAAATTTTTGACATTTTTTGTCTATTTTTGCAAAGGGGAGGTTGGACCCCATGGGGTTTGCCTACGAATCTCACATCCGGTGAGAATGAAACATGCGCAGTTCGGGCCGATAAAACTAACCATTTTTGAAAACAAGACTCTTTTTAATTTTTATTTTTGGCATTTCATATGCAAATAAAAACTAATTCTAAAAAAAGACTCTTTTTCCTTTTTCTTTTTCAACAATAATAAAACAACCTATTTTTCCAAACTAAAATAAAAGACTCTTTTCCTTTTTCCTTTCCAACAAACAAGTGAACAACCAATTTTTCTTTCTGTTGGCAAATAAATTATTTTGAAAATAAGAAAAATAAAAAATAAGACTCTTTTCCTTTTTGTTTTTTTTTTGTTTTTCTTTTTTTGAGTAAAACAAATTATTAAAATAAAATATTTCTTTTTTCATTTTCTCAAAATTTCAGCAGAGTTTCGACAGTATTTTGCCATTGGTTTTTTCTGAAATAGGTAATTAACTTTCTACACTGCTATTTCTCTCTTTTTCTCTTTTCTAATTTTCAATATTCAAAAAGCCGGTCAACATGCGAGTTGAAGCAAATAAATGCAGAAAACAAATAGGATGCATCAGTATGATCTTTTTCCTTTCAGGTAGCTTGTCCTATACGGACCCAATCCCTGTGTTGAGTCCCCTATGCCAAATGCACATGATGCAAAGAAGCGTTCCTAATGAGGATCCGGAATGAAGTCAAATTATTTTAAGTTCAAAAATTGGGTATTTTTTATAGACTGTGTACTCGAGCGGACAACTCGAGTCGAGGAGGGGACTACGTATCGGGAACCAAAAGGTCATCCGGCTTAGTAGCTTATCCGATACACTAACAGAATAGGGAGTCTCAACCAGTAAGCATATCCCCAGAGGTGAGAAGAGGAGGGTTTCGGCACAGTTTATATACAGTTCAGATAATATTAAAGCAGTAAAGCATTAGCACATTTAGGATGAAACATATAGGAAAATCAGATAAAGCCAAACACAACAATTATTCTAAGCTCGAATTCTTAAACCTGAATGAAGTTCTAGGTTTGTGTCCCTAGCAGAGTCACCAGATCTTTCACACCACCTTTTTCACTACACCCGCAAGGGCATAAAGGAGTTTTTCCAATTAAAGGATAATCGGAACAAGATTTATTATTAAGATTCATAGTAGCCACTTGGGAGATTCATGGTGTCTCAAGTCACCGGTTGAATCCCAAGCCGAGAAAAATATGACTCTGGTAATAGTCCGCGAATCAAAAATTCAAATAAGGAATTATGTTAACCCTGGAGAAGGTGTTAGGCATTCCCATGTTCCGTGGTTCTAGCACAGTCGCTCAACTATCGTGTTTAGCTTATTCATCTAATTTTATTACATGATAGACCTATGTGCCTATTTTACTTTTAAAAGCTTTTTATTTAATTTTTAAGTAAAGTTGAACGTCGTTTAAAATGTGTCTTTGGATCGTGCTACATGAAATGCACCCGCAACCCTAAACATATTTTATTCAATATTATGGGATTTGACTTGGGTCACATGAAATGCACACCCGAGTTTAGGAAGGTAATTTTATTAAAATCGTGCCTAAAGAGGCTAACGCGTTATTATCTTTTGGGAAGGTCGTGAAATTCGCTAAACGGCCCATCCCGAATTTTAGGTATTTTGCCATGAACATTTAAAGAGGGCCACGCAAGTTATGCATTTCATTTGGCGAGGCTCGTCTCATGTTTATTTAAAAGTCAATTCTAAAGCAATCTATAATTTTATATTTAATTCGTCTAAGAATAAAAGCAAAAGCCCTAATTAATTACCATTGATAAAAGGTCAAATCCTTATGAATAACTCTCAAACAATTCATGCCCAATGACTTATGAAGTAAATAAATGAAGTATGCTTAGCAATTTGTTAAAAATATATAAAGGATCCAACACTTTGGGCCTATTATTGGAGAAATTGGCCCAGGTGACACTGTTCTCGTCCAGTTGCAGCGAAGGAAACAGTTCAGAGGTCGATTCCAGGAAGGGGCACAAACTAATGCCTAAACGTGAATCCAGACGGCCCAATCAACCCCAGCAGTGACTACCTGGTTTTGTGCAATTGTATTGTACTTTATTTCAGATTATAAAAATTACTTTCTACATCTACGTATTTTACCTTACTTATTTTCTACTGAAGAGTTCCCAAATCTCACTAAAGGTGACAACCAAATTGGAACCATGAATTCAATTTTATAACAACTTGATTGTGTGATTTCGCTTAACCCTATGTATGAACAAATAAACGAACCAAACTCAAAACATATCAACTATTTTGAGACTAATCCAAAGTAAAATTATTTGACTAATACTCAAGTAATTCCTGATTTAATAACTAGACTATTGAAATTAGCAAGCTGAAACATGAATCAATTTTTCAATTACTGAAAAGCAATTAAACTACACTACATTATACTATACTATACTAATAACACCAACTAGACCAAACTAACCCTGTTAACTACAAAGTTCACATACTCATAAGAATAAATTGAATTGAATTAATAGTCCATAGGCTAACGATCCAAAATAGTTAATTAAGTACAACATTTAACTACTAGAATAAAATTAAAATATACTAAATCAAACAGATGCAAGCGAGTTAAACGTCAAATTCTCCTGTTCCAGTTCAAATTACACCACAACTGGTTCTAGGTGTGTACCTGGAAGCAGAAATTCAATAAGAAGAAGAGGATATCAGCAGCAAAATGAGCAGCAATCAAGTAATAGCCCAGAATGTGTTTGATAGTCCACGAAGAGTTCAGGAAATTAGATAGAATCGAGAAATCAACCAAAAATACTTGAATGCACCCAATTGAACCCAGGACTTTCAGAGAACCAGTCACACAACCAGAATGGTTCAAACAGCGCCAAACAAGCTCGAAATTGAAACCACAAACTTTAGAAAACTTCCAACAATTTAGATCATGAACTACGATGAGCAAATTAGCAACTACACTTGAAATTAAACTACAAATGCCAATGAAACAATGTATTGTTTTTGGTTTTTTCAGAGTTTTTGTTGTTTTTGGTTTTTCTATAGAAAAGCTTCAAATTCTAAAAGGAAATTTCATGTTCCAGATCTCCTTTTGAATATGAAACTAGAGAGTATTTGGGGGAATTTTCGATGGATAAAAAAACTTCTTTCTCAAGGCATTAGTGAAGCCCTTTTATAGGCACAACTAAGAGGGTATCAGATTTTTTATCTTTACAAAACACTCCCCCCCCCCCCCCCCCCCTCATTTTTAGCTTTAGTCCTCTATATATTAACTTGTGCCTCAAGTCACTACCTTTAAACTTCTAAAATTATGACTAAAGTCCTATTCTAGAGCATTCTAGTAAGTTCTTCTTCAATTGAAATCCCTAAACTAACCTTCCCTCATTCTACAATTACCAAATTAGCTTCTACTAAACTCAACCTCTTTAATCTAGTTAGAATTCATCTATAGCCTAATAAACCTTTAAACTAAATTTAACCAATCAACCAAAACCAAATACTTTATTCTAATTGAAATTTAACTATATTTATCTAGGAATTGAAATTACTCAGATATATCTAATATGACCTAAAACCAATCTGAAGTAAATCAAAATAACCAATAAATTTTCAGCAAGCAACAATTAAGCTTAAACTAGAACCAATCGAAACCTTAATGCATAAAAATTAAACAGGCAAAATCAAATATGGAAACTTAACTAATCATGCAAAGCAATTACTACATCAATCCTTCTAAAAATCTAACTAAACAAACATACTAACAAGAAGAATAGAGATAGAGACTTGACTAAAAAAGACGTCAAGAAGGAATCTGAACAGAAAATAAAGAGAACAAATTTACTGAAAAAAAGAAATCCAACTAGTTATAAATTTTCTAATTCGGCCAATTTTTGTGATATTTGAACACTCTAGGTGGTGGAATCTTCATGAGGATAGGGAGGGGATCACATGGTGTCAATTTGGTATAATTTGGAGCATTTAGGGCTTTGGACGGAAATCATTCAAATCAATATTCGAACGGTTCCGACCATATTCGAGGGACGGGGTTACGGGGGGTTTGATAGAGGAGTGCTAGGCGGTCTTATGGTGTTAATCTGGTGGAGTTTGGGAAAGGTGGCATTTTGGCCGGAGTTTTCTCGATCTGATATTCAAAGGTTTGGGGTAGGATTCGAGGGAAGTGAGCGATGGATTTGGATAGAGGAAGAGAAGAGGGGAATAGGGTGTTAATTTGGGGTAATTTGCCGACGGGCCACCGCCGTGGGCGATTTCCGGTGGCGGTCCATGGTGGTGTTACAGAGGGCTGTAAATGGGTGTGTTTGAGACGATGAAACGTGGGTGGGGGGATATCCGACCGTTTTATATTGATTAAACCACAGATCAGGGCCGTTTAATTCACTATCACCGACGGCTCAGATTAAGCTGGCCCTAAACTTGGTCGTTTTGAGGGGATGGTATTTGGACCGGGTATTTTCAATATCATGCTTGGTCTATTGATCCGATTTTGGAGATTTTGGGCTATGATTTTTGAATAATAGCAGCACATTTCAAGCATCCCCAAATCCTTTATTTTCCTTCTTTCTTTTGTTTTTTTTCTTTTTTTGTTATTTATTCAATATTTATATCTTCTGATTTTTGAGATGCCAAATAAAATAAAACCAAATTGATTCCTAACTTTATTATTCCATTCCCCAAATACCCTAATTTCTAATTAAACCCAAATTAAGACAAATTAAAACTAGAAATGCGAAAAGGCCATTTTTTGTTATTTTCTTTATTTTTGTCCTAAAAAATAACTTATCCACTAATTAAACCCTAAGACTATGAGTAAGGCTGTATTTTGTCCCGGGCCTAGGCCTAAACGGGCTTCGCGGGCTGGGCTTAGTGGGGCTGGGCTCTGGAGGTCCCGGGCCTAGCGGTCCCGGGCTTCGTGGGCTCAATGGATGAGACCAGCCCGTGACGGGCCTAAGCCCATGTGGTCCTGGGCTTAGCGGGCCGGGCTTCGTGGGCTTGGCGGGCTTTTTTGTAATTTTTTTTGTTTAAGGCAAAATCTTGTATAGTAGTTATTAGTATAGTATATAATATACTAGTATAGAATATATTTATAGTATACTAGTTATTGGTATAGTATATATAATATATATTTCATTGTATATTATATTGTAGTAATTAGTATATACTGTATGTTATTTATATATATATATTCCTTTATATATTTTCTTGTAGTATATATATTGTGTCTTATGTATATATATTATAACTTATATAGTTATATATTTGTTGTAGTATATATATTGTATCTCTTATGTATATATATTCTCTTATATATATTGTATCTTATGTATATATGTTATTACTTGTATATTTTCTTGTAGTTTAGGTTGTATGTTATGTATATATATTCTCGTATATATTTTCTTGTAGCAAATATATATATATATATATATATATATATATATATATATATATATATATATATATATATATATACATATATATATATTGTAGCTTATAAATAATTCGAAGTAAAGACAAAGAAATATTGAGAAAAAAGATTTTCAAGGGTATGTCTTATAATTTTTATTACCAAAAATGGTATATCTTTCTTAGTCTTCCTTCCCCCCAGCGGAATGAGCACAACAAAGTACTAATACCACCATTAAAAGAAAAAAAACTAAAAGAAGATGTGCCAAAGTACAACTTATATCATAATCTACATTGTATCTCTAACAAATATCATAAATCCGTCAAGGTTGGGAGGGGGTTGTGTTGGTGGTGGTGGAAAAGAAGCTTGTTCATCACCACTTCCGGGCGAAGCCGAATCCTCCGCAAGTTCCTCTATCATTTCTTCATAAGCTTCATCTATCGCCGGTTGTGATTCTGCAATTCCAAAGTTTCTTCTTTCCGCGCGGATCCAATCTCTAAAAAGTACCGATTTTTTCCAAGCTATCCCTCATCACGCTCTTTGATCACCTATTTGCAATCTTTCTTGACTGAAATCGCTCTCCGATGCAAGAGTTGAAGCTTGAATTGATAAAATATCACGAGCCATCCTTGCAAGAACCGGGAAATATTTTTCCCTTGACTTCCACCATTCCAAAAGATCAAAAGAGCCGTCTGGATTCTCCTTTTCAAGTCCCTGAGACAAATAAACTTTCAACTTGCTTATCTTTTCTAGGTCGGATGTCGGGGGAAGGGTAGTATTATGGCCACTACTTTCACCGATTTTACCTTTTCCTTTACCAAATATTTTTTTCAAAGAAAATGTCATATTAGTTATAATTATGCAAACTAAACCACACAAATATATATTGTTAAAACGTAAGAGTTGAAGCGAGTTTACCGGATTGCCGAACAACTTCTTGAAAATTAAAAATCTTTGAACACTTGAAAACTTCAATTCAACAACTTCACAATTTTTCATGAATTTTCAACACTAAATTGAGCAATTGTAGTAGAAAGATTGAGAGAGATTGAGAGATATTGATGAATTGATGAATAAAAATGAAAGAATGAGGGGGTATTTATAGTTGAGAAATGGGTAAAAGTGTAATTATATAAAGTTTGGGATTAAATTAAAGTTTGGGGGCCAAATGGCCATTTTTTAAACGTCCAAACGGTCAAATTGTAGCCCAAACGGCTACTTTTTAAAATATGTCCGTTGGTGATTTTTTAAAAAAAAATTAAAATATAGCCGTTGGCCCGTTTAGGCCCGCCAGGACCGGCCCAGGACCGGCTGACGGTCCCGGGCCTAACAGTCTTGGGCTCACGGGCTAAATAATGTGGATCGTCCCGTCACGGGCCTAAGACTCTTACCAGGCACAGGACCACCAGCACCGTCCCACCATGCCCGTTAGGCCCGCCAGGACCGCCGGCCCGGCCCGGCCCGGTTCAGGCCCGGGCCAGTATACATGGTTAACTATGAGACTAAATCCTAAATGCAAATGCCAAATGTATTTTTTGTATATATATTTTTTCATTTTTTATATGAATTAAAATATACAAATAAAATACAAACAATTAACAGAAAATAACACGAAAGTTCAAAAAAATTGTAAAATAAAGAAAAATCCTTTTGTTTGAATTTCTAGGAATAATTCATTTAGTGCAAAAATCACATGCTCACAATATGTGGTTTAAAATTATACCTTTCCAGCTTTCCTAGAAGTAATTGTCTTAGGTACTTTGAGTATTCAAGTTAGAGTTAACTTGAAAGTGTTGCAACAGTTGAGGCTGTGTGTCACACTAGGATTAGAGTTAATCCTTATTTTTACAAGAGTTCTGTAAATGCTATTTTGGCTCATTGATTTTAGTGGATGTTTGGAAAAATCCTACTGAATAGTAGGTCTTGGTTTTTTCACCTGTTGAGCTAGCCATTTTTCATGTAAAAATCTCTATGTTCTTTATTTTTTGTGCTTTTAATTCTGCAACATTAGTAGTTAGTACATCTAGAAGAACTAGGTTCTTCTAGATCGAAAATTGGGTACCACACAAATCACACTCTTCTTGTGTGGTATTGACGTTTGGAACATCAAGTTGACACCAGTGTTCTATCGTGGGGAAGAATGGGGTTTTAAATTTTAATAAGCAAAACGCGGTATAATACGGCGTTATATGTAAAACACGGTGTTATACTGTGCTTTACTTTAACAGCTAAAATTCTGTTAAAGTAAAACGTAGTATAATACCGTACTTTAGGTAGATTATACTGTAGAAACGTATTTTGAATTCAAAATATTGACATTTAGGTTTCGGAATCAACTAAATGATACTTAGCATTTTAAACTATAATAAATATAGTAGTTCAATATATTACTTTTAGTAGGGAAGAGATCGATTATGGTCTAGCCAAACGGTGTCTGGATATGGTGTCAACAATGCTCTTTTCCCTGGGAAAAACCATATGGATCCAGACATTTATTAGGATGACAAAATGGACAATAAGTTGGCACGAAAATACCTTTAGGATGACAAAATACACAATAAGTTGGCACGAAAATACCTGTGGGCCCGCATTACAAAAGGCCAGGCATGGTAGCCTTTTCGTCATTTGTTGTCCATAATAAATCATTAGAGCATATAGAACAAACAAATAATGCACAGAAGTCAACTGAAAGGACCAGATTAGCCTTTAAACGCCAAGCATACATGATGATGACACAGGCTGTTCAAGAAGCTCAACTATGGCTTCTTATATATAAGAGAAATTGGATTATGCATTATGGTCGGACACTTGGACTCAGGTTGGGTAACTTATTACGGTTAATAGGAAATACTTCGGTATTTTGGTTTTGGTATACCGAAATATCAAAAAATTTAAAATTAAATATCAAGATTCATGCCGAAGTATCGAATAATCGAAAATTATTTATTGAATTAATACCGTAAAATCGATATCGAATACCGAATTAATTTAGTCCTGTCTGATTTTTTTATAGTTATGCCCACCCCTAAACGATATAGGCCGTATGCTGTTAGTCGCCACTGGGAACTTGTGTAGCTGTCGTCTCTGCTCTATCAATTGTAATGTAATTATACTAAACTATTTCACAAAAAAGAGAAGTTTAGGGTTGGGCTAGGGCCAGGGTCAGGGCCAATCTATATTTTTAAGAACAATATTTTTCAACAAAAAAAAAGGAATTTTTACCTTCTATAACAAAGGTTAACACCTTATTTATTTTCAATAATATCATTTAAAAAATTATATTTTATAACTACCTTTTAATATTTATAGCAAAAACTCTATTTATTGTTATCTCCTACCCTTAAGCCACTGTATAGGCTATTTATTATCTTTCTCTCTCCTTTTTAAAATTTTTCTCTCACATAATTATTGTATTTGATGTAAACTTCTCACTTCATGTTCTATATCTCTCTAATTTGATAAGATCAAAATTCTCACCTATATTTATAAGTTTCTTCTCTGAAAGATCAAAATTCTCCACAATACCTCCCACAATTTCTTCTTCAGACTTCCCAGTAAGTTCCTCCAACTCCCCATTTTTATTTTTGGCTGTAACTTTAATAGGAAAGGAAAAAAAAGTATATTAGAAGACTTCTACAATAGCAAGACCCAGAAAAATCCACAAGTTCAAACAAATCAATCTGACCATATACAAAAGGGAGGACCATTCAAAGATAATGCAAAGCACATAAGTTGAAGAACTAGTCCATCGCTGTAGAGAGACGAATCTTCGAAAAGGATACGCAACGTCTTGCCATGATTTTTGCTCGGCTACTGTACAAGATGCATGGGAAGTGTGAGTTTCAGGGTTTTTGCTCGACATCGGATTAGCCGAAAATTAGGATTAACAATGACGACGGAGTTTGGGGTTGAACAACTTGAATTTCTGTTAATATATTTCAATGTATCACGCTGTATTTTCATGTATTTCATTGTCATTTTTTATTGTAATTCAATGTATCTCGCTGTGTTCCGTGTATTTCATTGTATTCGCTGTCTTTTAAAAAATAATTATATTTCAATATATCCCGTTGTATTCTATGTATTTCATTATATTCACTCTCTCGCTATATGCCATAAATGTACTCATATATTATTTAATTAATATAATTTATGTATTCATATGTATTATATAATTTCTCTGAAGATTGCTATATTTTTAGGGTATTTTTCGGTTGAGAATCTTTTTTATAATTGAATATATATTTTGTGTATAATTGAGTTTGTTGAGTTATATTAGGAGTCTATTATGTTCACTGATTCACTTTCCGTTTAAAAATAATGTAATCCCCTGTTTCACGCCGTGAATACAGTCGAATATAATAATTTGTCTAGTTGTAATCCTATGTTTTATGCCGTGAATATAGTCAAATGCACTCGAATACAACAACTGATTAATTGGTCTTCCCCGATTCACGCCTCTTTTTGCTACTGTATTCATGAATACAATAGCTTAAATATATTTAATATATCTTATACCAACAGAAAATATATTTACAATCCGTAATATAGCAAATATATATATATATATATATATATATATATATATATATATATATATATATATATATATATATATATATATATATATATATATATATATATATATATATATATATATATATATATATATATATATATATATATATATATATATATATATATATATATATATATATATATATATATATATATATATATACAACTTTAAGCAGGACCTTTTTAGGGCTGTAGGACCTTTTAGGAAGTAGGGATTTATATAGTTTAATTATTTTTTTGGAAACCACGGAACTATTCGTTATAAACCCGACCGGAAACATCCATAGGCGATTTAACCAGCCATACAGGACTTACCAACGGAATCACAAGGTTTATACCCGATATAATCCCTCACTAACCATGTCGGGAACACCCCTCTTAGGGCTTACCAACGCCATGATTTAAGCTTAGTTTGCTATAAAATTATTTAAACTAATACCCATACCACAACCTTTACCCCTTCAAGGCAAGCTATTCATTAAGAGTCATTACCTTTTCCGATCATACTTAAGCTATATCAGTTATTATTTAACACTTATGAATTTAGCCCATCATTGGGCAAATAAACAAATAAAACACAATTATAATATAGAAAATAAAATATAATTAAAGAAATAGAAAGTACCTGATTACCAGAACTTCTTACTTTATTTATTCACAATAACTATTAATAGTAGTATTACAAAAGGAAATTTTAGAGGGAGAGAAAATCTTAGAAAGAGAGAGAGAGGGGTTCCGAAAACCTACCTCCTCTAAATAAAATCTACCTTATTTATAGAAAATATTGTGCACAGTAAAAGTGCACAGTAACCGACATAAAAGTCAATAATTCTACAGTAAAATGAATAAAATTACATAATAGCCCCTTCTAGAAACTTAAGTGGCTTTTCTGATTTTCAAAATCTCTTCTTCAGCTTTCTTGAGTAGATCCGGTAAATCTTCTGAAGTTATACTATTTACACTTTGAGAATCTTCAAAATTATCCCCCATTAAAACATCATCATCAGTAATTTGCTTCTGAATATCTTTTTTAATCTGCTCCATGTAAGCTGCAATTAGCTCTTCTTTAGATAATGTTCCTCCTTTCATTATTTGAATCTTCTTAGTAATCTTTCTAAAATGACTTTCTTCCATTTCTGTATCATCTGGGATTTCTTTGTCATATTTGGTAATTGTAGTCTTAATTGTATCCAATAGCTCTTGCCCAACCATCTTTCCATCAGATCCTTTTGAGATTAGTTTAGGCCAAAATTTTGTATAATGTCTTCTAAATAAACAAGGTACTTCATCTGAATCTTTCCCTAATTCAATGGTCCATTTGTAAATCCAAGGAACAGAAAATTCCATAAAAAAGTTCATAATCGGAGTCTTTGGGTATAATCTGTCCTCTTTGTCCAAATCCATAATCCTTAGCGAAATCTCTACGCATTGATGATATAACTCTTTAAACTGTACTGGTAGTATTCCTTGGGAAGGCGCGAAAAAGGACCACCATTTAATGAACCAACTTGGAATCTGGGTACTTTTGAAAACTTGAGCACACATTTTTATAAACCAAGAGTGCTTATGAACATCATTTTCATAAAATAAAGTCTTTGAAAATGCCTCCACATAATCCCAGTAATTATAATTAATTGACATCTTTTGAATTGGATGTATATACTGGCAATCTTTTAAAGTACTTAGTCCCCATTCATCTGGTAAAATAATTTTCTTAACAATCATTTTGGAAAACGAAAAATATGATTTATTAGAATTACTAGTATTGTTATGAGAAATTTCTACTGATCCTGTAGATGTTAAAATCATTTCATAGTGCAATCTATTCTTGAAAGTTTGCATTGGAAATAATGCATTGTTTAAATACCTTTTCATAACAATCCAAGGATTGTGTTTCCATTGAAAATCTTTGTTATCAACATAAATTATAATCTCTTTTATAGGATTTATATCAAAAATCTCATTGTCAGTTTTCCCAATTATAACTGCATAAGAATCTTCATTAAGGGGTTCAAAATCTTTATGATCCTTAATAGAGGTGGGTTGAATAGTAGCATTGCTACCCCCCAGCAGTTCCAGCATTGCTGGCAATAAAATCTAGATATTTCTGGTAATCTGCAAAAGAAGGTCTTATATTTGATGATGAGGATGATCCTTCTTCAATAAATCTATTCTGGGCTGGAATATGCCCTAGGGTCTGAAATCTATTCTGATTTGCTCCTCTTCCCCTTCCAGAAGAAGGTCTTGGCCAATTTGGCCTCATCCTACAAAACTGAAGATTAATCATTAGTAAGATTTTCTCGGGTAAGAAAATCTGGTAAACTGTTATCAATTCCTTTTTTATAAACAATTTCAAAATCAAAAGGAGCCAATAATGCTTGCCATCTAGCAAACATCTGTTTAGAAACATTGTGCTTAAAATCCTTATTAAATAAAAACTTAGCAGCTTGACAATCTGTTTTGATTACAAATTTCTGATTATATAAATCCGTCTGAAATTTTAAAACACACTTAACAATAGCTAAAATCTCTTTTGCTACTGTTGCATAATTTCTTTGACTATCATTCCATTTTCCTGAATAAAATTGTATAACATAATCTCTTTTTTCAACAGGAGAAAATTGAGTCAAAATACCCGCATATCCAATATCTGAAGCATCAGTTTCAACAGTTTTTTCCCAATTTGGGTTAGCCAAAGTCAAACAAGGGAGTTCTTTTACATTGGAATTTATTTTCTTAACAGCATCAGTGTGAGAATCATTCCAAGCAGGAGGGTTCTTTTTTAACCTTTCATATAAAATAGCAGTATCTTTTGATAAATCTTTTATGAACGGAGAAATATAATTTAAACTACCCAAAAATCTTTGTAATTGAGTCTTATTAGTAATAATATCAGGAAATTTTGATCCGAATTCAATCGTCCTATTAATAGGCGTAATTGTTCCTTTTCCAATATTATGACCAAGAAATCTAATGTTACTTTGAAAAAGACACATTTTTGGTTTAGAAATAACTAATCCATTTTGAATAACTATTTTTTGAAATAATTCTAAATGTTTGAAATGTAATTCAATATTTCTGGAAAATACTAAAATATCATCTATGTAAACAATAATGAAATCTGTAAAAGGAATAAATATATTATTCATAATCTTTTGAAATTCTGAAGGCGCATTCTTCAATCCAAAAGGCATAACATTCCATTCAAATTGTCCTATTGGAACATTAAAAGCAGTTTTATATCTGTCTTGTTCAGCAATCTGAATTTGCCAATACCCTGATTTTAAATCAAATTTAGAAAAATGATTGCATCATGTAATCTATTCAATAAATCTTT
Source organism: Nicotiana benthamiana (assembly GCA_034376525.1). Lineage (NCBI taxonomy): Eukaryota > Viridiplantae > Streptophyta > Magnoliopsida > Solanales > Solanaceae > Nicotiana > Nicotiana benthamiana. The sequence continues at coordinate 122,637,431 of CM067336.1, forward strand.
TTTATTAGGGATAGGATACCTAATCCATTTCAAAACTTTATTAAGAGGTTTATAATTAATAACTAATCTAGGTACACCTCTTTCTTGTTCTGCATGTTTATTAACATAAAAAGCAGTACATGACCAAGCAGAACTAGATTGTCTAATCAAATTCTTTTTCAATAAATTATCAATCTCTTTTTTACACAAATCCAAATATGCAGAATTCATTTGACAAGGTCTTGCCTTGGTAGGAATATTATTCTCATCAAAACAATCTTCATAAGGTAATGTCACAACATGCTTTTTCCTATCCCAAAAAGCACTGGGATGATCATTACAAATATTAGCAATAAACTGGTTTTTTAATAAATCCACTTTTCCTTGTAATTTTGGATTTTTTAGTAAAATATCTATTTCTAATAAAGAAATTTCTTGTTTTATAAAATTGACTTGTTGATTTTTTAAAATTAATTTTTCAACAATTTGATTTATAGACTTAGTAAATGGTTTAGTGATAAAATCTAATTGAAAATCTTTATCTTTATAAGTCCCTATTATTTTAGTATGATCCCACCTTTTCAAAGGAAATATCGCATGCATGAATGGGACCCCTAAAATAATTGGACAAGAAATATCTTCCACAATCATAAAATTTTGAAGTAAACAAATACCATTGTTACATAAAAAAGCTTTTGGTAATTTATAATTCAATTTCATTTGACTACCATTAGCAGATTTTAAACAATGAGTTGTTTTATGAAAGTATCTTGAAGGTATAAGTCCTTCCTGAACACAATTTACATCTGCACCACTGTCAAATAAGGCAATGAATTCCTTTCTAAAATTGTAATCAATTTGTAAAGTAATTTTAGTATAAAACTTTTGAGAGGTAATAATACTTATTTTTTGTAAAAATTCATTTCTGTCTTCACTGAGAATATTTGTCAAAAAAGAATCTTTTATATGATCTTCGCTAATTTTCTCAGTATTACCATTTTTAGAAATCTCAGTCTCAGAAATCTCAGTTTCATTTGCTTTAGAAGTCTCAACCTTTTTTGCTTGTAAATGTAAATCAAAAGTTCTATTATCTTCTAGGCTAGAAATTCTTCTATCATAGATTTTTGACTGATTTTTCAAATAAATAATTTCTTCTTTTAAAATAACAAGTTCTTGTTTTAAATCAGAAATAGTTGTTTCTTTTTCTGGAAAATTTCTTTGGACCAAAATCCTTTTTAACTCGGCAGTTGAATAATAATCAGGTTGTTTCAAGATAGGAGTATTAGAAGATATAATGTTTTGGTTGTTAATATCAAAATCATCATTTAAAATTGTATCCAGAATTTTATTTCTTAAATCTTTATCATCTATTTTCTTTAAAATCTTCATAATTTTTTCATCATTAATCGTATTCACATTCAAATCCTGAAAATTTGAAATTAAATCATATAAACTATCATCTTTCTTACAAGCACAAATATCTTCTGAAGAAGATCTATCAGAATCATAATATAATTCTTCATTATGAAGAATTCTTAAATCATCCGAACTATAATCAGTAGAAGAATAATCAGATATTTCAGAATTAGAATCAGAATCAGAATTTAATAAAATCTTACACAAAGAATCTTTTATTTTTTCATCCAGATCCAAACTCTTAATCTTTTCCTGAGTTTTGCACTCATTCGCATAATGCCCAAATTTACCACATTTATGACATCTAATTCTTTTTTTATAATCTTTCTTACCCTTCTTTTTGTAAACTTTCTTTTCTTTCTTATCCCAAGAGGACTTATCTCGAGAAGTAAACTTTTTCTTATACTTTCTTTTCTTGTCATCTTTAGAAAATTTAGAAAACTTCTTTTTCTTTTTTGAAGAACCAGGAATATCAAAAGCAAATTGATCACAAAATTCTCATAATTGCTTCCTTTCATTCAATCTATTCTTTTTGATATGATAATTCATCTTTATATCATTACAAACAGCTAAGCCTTCTTGAGTACAAACACTAATAATTTTCCCATAAGTCAAGGAATCATAAGGAATCTTATTATGCGAACCACGTAAATGTTTTCTCACTCTTTCCGCAAAAATCGAAGGTAAACCATCAATAAATTTAGACTTCCAATGCTCATGACTACAATCATGCAATTCCATAACACGACTTAAGAATACATCTTTATACCATCTAAAATCAGATAGTTGTCTACAACGTAAATTTTGTAATGTTGTTCTAATAGTTTCTGCTTCATCAGTCCATCTACCACAAAAATGTTCAACCATAGTAGTAATCAAAGTATAAACAGCATTTTGTTGTACTTGAGAAGTACTTGTTTGATCAGTAGTCTGATAGGCTAATTGCCCTTCAATTTTAATAACACTAGTAGTATTCATGATAGTATTCTTTTGTTCTTGATTTAAAAAATTATCCCACCAACCTTTAAGTTGGCCAGTGAAACCAGCAACAATCATAGCATCAATATCACGATCTTGATTTTTATTAATCTTACAAATAGTACAATACATCAACATTCTATGCACAGTAGTAAAAATTTATTTATCATTAAAACCATCAATATTCCATTCATAAATTTCCTTGCTACTGTAACTATTATTAAAAATCTGATATCTTTCTTCATTTAAAACATCCATCGGAGTTGGTCTATTGTAATAAAACATCCTTTGAATAGGCTTATCAGCCCATTTTGTATTGATTTTATTAACAAAATCATTTTCAGAAACATTCTGAGTAATAAAGTTTTCTTGTTTTGCAGAGAAAACAGGTTGAGGCTGTAAATCAATTCCAGTAATATTGGAATAAAAAACAATATTCTTTAGTTTCTCTTTTAAAAGCTGTTCAATTTCTTCAGTAGAATCAGTTTTGAAATTTTTTATTTTCGGAGGAGGTTGTAAAGTATTTTTGACAATTTTTAATTCTTGTTTTGGTTTATGAAAAGCTTCTATTTTTTCTTGTAAAATCTGCGTTTGTTTCAAATAATTGTCTAAATTCTTATGCAATGCCATGACATGTTCTCCTAATACATTCAAATAATAATTAGCATAATTCTGCTGTTTAAGAATCAAATTGACATGTTCACAAGTAATTACAGCAACTTTGTTTTCAAATAATTTTGCAAAAGCAGTAAAATTAATAGTTTTACCATCTTTATTGATATCAAAAGACTGAGTTGGTGGTAAAGAAGAAATCATTATATCTCCATTAGACAAATGACACTCATGTTCAATGACTGACAAATGATATCCCACATATTTAATCATAAATCATGGAACAAATGGTAATGAAATATTATTTCCTTCTAACTCTTTATAAAATTCTTTAGAAAAATACTCTGTCTCATCTTTATCAAAAGCAGAGAAAAACCAATTTCTAAATTCTTCCCATTTTGGACTATAAAATTCTAAAGAAATCTTTTTCCGTGCCAGAGAACCTGGACTAAAATCAATTTTTTTACTATCCATGTAAACCAGTTGGAAAATTCATGTCAGAATCTGTAGGATCACTTAAACGATCTTCACCTTTAGCAATATTATTATTATCTAAAATAATTTTATCAAAATTTGTATCTCTAATTTGAGAAGTTGAAGCCCTTGATGGAATATCTACAATATAATCTACTGGAGAAATATAAGAAGATACAGATCTGGTTAATCTTGAAGAAGAATCTGTTAGTCATGGGATATCCTGGGTTTTAAAACTCAAAGTTACACTACCATATTTACTTTGTCTGACATCAGAAATCTCCTCACTAGTAATCTCACGAGGTACTGCAGCTTCTTCAATAATCCATTCAGTAGGAAAATTAATTTCTTCCCACTTAATTAATCTACGGGTAATAATTTTTGATTTAGAAAAATTATTTTCAAACAAAACAGTCTCATGATTTTGTTCAGCAATTTTACATCTAGGAGATAAAGTATAAAGAGGTCTATAAATAATTCTAGTACAAATACACATAACTTCTATCCCGGGTAAATAATCATATCCATTAATCTTAATATTCAAAATTAATGATTGTAATATATTCACATCAGTTAGAGCAATATTTAAATTCGGATAAGCATTAAAATAAATTTCACCATAAGCCAAGGTTGATTGTATAGAACCAATCAAAGAATTTTTCCAATTTAAATTTCTACCATCACGTAATGCAGCAACAAAACTTCCAGGTAATCCTTTCAATGTTAATGGCTTAAAAGCAACTTGAACTAAACCAATATGTAAATAATTGAAATCTTTAGATTTGTAATAATCTATATCATTTTGAGATAATAGATGGAAAACTCCACTATCTTTGTCCATAGTAAAACTTAATTCTGTAGTTTTCACAGTAGTTTTTCCAGCAAATTTTTCAAAAGTTCCCAATTTATAAATAGTCTCTATATTTACTTTAGGAATCACCCAAGTATTTAATAAATCTTGTTGGACAGGAAAATCTACTTGTTCCTTAATCATATTTTTAATAAATTTTGGTTTATTAAACCAAGACATAAGAACTCAGAATGATAAGTGTTAAATAATAACTTTCATAACCTAAATATGATCTTCCATGGCTCTGATACCAACTTTAAGCAGGACCTTTTTAGGGCTGTAGGACCTTTTTCAAACAAATCAATCAGACCATATACAATAGGGAGGACCATTCAAAGATAATGCAAAGCACATAAGTTGAAGAACTAGTCCATCGCTGTAGAGAGACGAATCTTCGAAAAGGATACGCAACGTCTTGCCATGATTTTTGCTCGGCTACTGTACAAGATGCATGGGAAGTGTGAGTTTCAGGGTTTTTGCTCGACATCGGATTAGCCGAAAATTAGGATTAACAATGACGACGGAGTTTGGGGTTGAACAACTTGAATTTCTGTTAATATATTTCAATGTATCACGCTGTATTTTCATGTATTTCATTGTCTTTTTTTATTGTAATTCAATGTATCTCGCTGTGTTCCGTGTATTTCATTGTATTCGCTGTCTTTTAAAAAATAATTATATTTCAATATATCCCGTTGTATTCTATGTATTTCATTATATTCACTCTCTCGCTATATGCCATAAATGTACTCATATATTTTTTAATTAATATAATTTATGTATTCATATGTATTATATAATTTCTCTGAAGATTGCTATATTTTTAGGGTATTTTTCGGTTGAGAATCTTTTTTATAATTGAATATAAATTTTGTGTATAATTGAGTTTGTTGAGTTATATTAGGAGTCTATTATGTTCACTGATTCACTTTCCGTTTAAAAATAATGTAATCCCCTGTTTCACGCCGTGAATACAGTCGAATATAATAATTTGTCTAGTTGTAATCCTATGTTTTATGCCGTGAATATAGTCAAATGCACTCGAATACAACAACTGATTAATTGGTCTTCCCCGATTCACGCCTCTTTTTGCTACTGTATTCATGAATACAATAGCTTAAATATATTTAATATATCTTATACCAACAGAAAATATATTTACAATCCGTAATATAGCAAATGATATATATATATATAGCTAATTACAATTAAAAGATAATGCTTTATGAAAATTTCTCCTTTAAAATAATTTTTCTAAAGAATTAGTAATAGTATCACTCAAGTTGAAGTTGTTTAATGAAATTGAAATGTCTTAAAATTAATCTAAACAAGTTATATGGACTAAGAGTTCAATTTTTGTCCATTCGGAAACATCCAATAATAATAATAACTAGTGAAAATATACTGTCATTACTATTCTGTTTAAACACGTTTCTATTAAATTAGTTTCTCGGTACATGCGTTGCATGTGTAAGCCAAGCGATATATTACACGATTTATGTAAAATAATATTAATCTTTTTAAATAAAGTTATGAGTAAGTAATTTTACTTGAAAGAATACAATACAAGTTTTTGTGAATGACTAATGTAGGATTGTAGGTCATAACAACCTAGAAAGATAAACAATAAAAACTTAATTAGATACATTTTATATTTTTATTTATTTCACTTTTATTTTGTTTATATGTAATAAAACTTATATTGTAGATAAAACAATATTGACCCAAAAAAAGTATAGTTCTTTTTTTAACTTTATGTTAAAATGTATCATAGAAAAGTCGCAAAGAAAAATATGACATGCATATCTTTATCAATTCTTACAATTAAAAAATATGCAATTATTTAAGCAAATAATAAGATCATTCCCCCTGTAGCAATAAAGCTACAAAGGTAACTATTATAAAACGTGCACCAACTTTGGAAAGAAAAAGGAGTAACTACTTTTAAATGAGAAACTTACAGAAATGTCTCATATAAGTTTCAACTTACCAATATCTAGCCAATATTTTAAAAATCGAAACAAATAAGGACTTTTTTAATGAGTATAGTCAAAATCTATTGAAAACATATAGATAAGTCAATATACAAAATTTGAGGAAGTCTGGATGTGATTTCAACAGTTTTTGTATCAAAATCATAATTAAATCGATGTCAAAAATTCTTCTGTGACTCATGTATCAAACATGTATCACGCATATATATCTCACACAGATATACATGTGATACACAATCGATACAAATATGATACATATGTGATACACAGTGTGATACACGTATTATTTTTTTCATATTCAGTTTTTACTTCGAATTTTCAATTCAAACCACCTCAAAATTTCACCAAATCATCCGAAAACTGAGATTTAAGCTCCTTAAGATATACCCAATCTATTCTAATAGCACACACTCAAAAGAAAGTAAAAATTTGATATTTTTTTGCTACAAATAGCTAATTGGCCATTTGGCTAATATTAGTAATATTTTGTCAATTGGCCAATTTTTGTAATGAGTTACTTCTAAATGGACATAGCTGGTAATTTCCCATTTTAAAATTGCAAGAGATTCGCAAGATTTGACTTCTAATGCAATAGTATTATCACAAGTAAATTTTTTATATGCGGAAAAATATATATTACCAATTTAAAAAATATACTGCTTGTTGAATTATTTGATTGATATGCATAGTTATATGTAATGTAAGGTCATACATATGAAATTAAAATACAAAAGAAGACTAACCTGTTGATGAAGACATACTATAACTCTATCCAAGTTAAAAATACACCTCTCAGAATAAAATTATGCATCATGCATAATAGCATATGTGTAAATATATAGAAAAAACCTAAAAGAAGTTAGATATTTTAGGAGAAAATAAAACCAACGGAAATGAAAATAAAGAGGCCTATGAGTTAATTGCCTATAGTGTTATTTACATCACCTGAAATAGAAATACAGAGGCCTATGCGTTGAGAAAATAAAACCCGATACTGCTCTTTTTCTCACGCACTTTCTTTAATTTATGCATTTTATATTTAGCATATTATGAGAAATAATAGAAGTCAATATTGTTCAATACCTGTAGTATGCCGAATTTCTGACACTGATAATTTGAATCCTAATACTAATCAATGCTTTATCTTATTAAAGAAATTCTACAGTGTGAGAGTATAAACTTTTATATCGTTTTTATTAATGACACAACTATTAGCTAAATATAATGACAAAGACCCAAATAATATTTTTCAGTATTTATGTTGAAAAGTGAAAAAGAAAAAAATTGAATCAAATATGAGCTACTCCCTCCGTTCACTTTTAGTTGTCCACTTTTGACTTTACACTCCCTTTAAGAAAAAATAAATGGAATATTTATTTTACGATTTTACTCATGATAATAACAATATTTAAAAAATTAAAAAATTTGGAAAATAAGTAGTTAATGATAAAGGTAAAATAGAAAAAAAAGATTATTTTTCTCTTGATTTAGTATACTGGACAAATAAAAATAAAAATATATTTTTAATATAGTGACTAAGTAAAAGTGGACTAAGAGAGTGATGTTTAACCAAAAAATATAATTTGGTCAAAGCGTGAATTTTGAGGAAAGAAGTCAGGTTACTGATAATCAAAGAGACCAGAATATAATAGGCTTTCAAAGAATAAGAATAAAGCAATAAGAAGTTCGTATTTCACCATGATGTAGATGATATTTCGTGTCCTTACAAATGATGAAACTTCCTCCTTTTATAGCTAATAAGGAGTAACAGCCCAATCTAAATAGTAAAGACCATTTAATGAGACGTTATACAATCATTGCTATTAAATGTTGATTATGTAACGTATCAGGCATTTAATAATGAATTTAGACTACTTTTTGTCATCAGATTCTTGTCTTCAGTGCCCTTTTTATCCATTGGCTTTAAATGGTTTGAACAGATACGAGACTCGTATCTAAGACTCCTTCTCGTGTCTGTTTATTTTCCTCCTCCCGTATCTATTGTTCTCCGTACCTCTTAGTCATTTATTACTCTTTGACTATTTGACCAGTCCATGTGTCATGCCACATCATCTTTGATTCAAATTCAATTTTTTCCCAATACAGATAGTCCCCTCATTTCTCATCTATTTATCAATTAAATAGTTGGGAAGTGGATCTTCAGAAAAGAGAACTTTTGTCACAATTAATGCGTATGAAAGTGTTGACGTCTCATCTGTCTTTCACATTTAATGCTCCACACACGTATCACCTTCTGATTGGATCTGCAGTTTTTTGCCCACTTTTCTAGGCTTATTCAACTTCCTCTTTTCACGAAGTGATAGTTATCTTTAATATAGACTTTCCATCATTACACTTTTAATTTTATGGTTGCTTCCATATAACCTTTTAATTCATACATCCTTTGTTATCTTTAATATAGACTTTCTTTTACTTCTCCTTACTTCATACTCGCTCAACAATGGCATCACCAAACCCTAACCCCCGAAAGGTTCTAGTTCTTGATCAATTTTCTAATGCCCCTATTCTGATTAGACATACAAGAGGCAGAGGAGGAAGACTTAGAAGTTCAGGATCTACACGTGGTGGTTCGACTGGTTCTGCTCCTCCTTCTTCAAATTCCGGTGTCACATGTTCCTCTTCTAAAACTCCATCTTTGAAAGGTAAAGAAGTTTCTGATACTTCTCAAGAACCCACAGTTGAAGAGATTATCCCGAGTGATCTATCTTTTGTAAGTATAGAACATCTCTTCAAACGCAAATTGCAAAATTAGAGAAAACTGATGCTTACCCCTCTCTTATAACTGAACTCACAATCCCTAATATTAGAAAAGGTTGTAAATTGGAAAGAGAGTGTTCGTTTATCAGTTCCTGCCATAAACGAAAGAATTTCTTCCTATAGACATGGGTATTCTTTCATTTACACTTATCCTTTTACTTTGGGATTCAAACCCACCATAGATCCGGTTATCCTTGATTTCTACCGTTTCTTCAACATTTGCTTAGCTCAAATTGGCTCTTTAGTATGGAGGGCTTTAGCTTGTTTGAGGTTTTTGTCTACTTAAGCAAAAATCAATTTTACGCTTTCCCATCTCATTCATTTATGCCACCCCAGCTTACTGCATCATGGGGTTTTTACCTTTATGCGAGGAGCAAGAAAGTTTTGGTAAACCCTAAAGATGATAAAGACCGTGGGTGGTATCTTCATTATATTGGTGTTCGTACATGGATTTGCTGGGTGAGTCAAACATTTTCTTCCCTGAGAAGTGAAACTTTGCACGTAAGTTTTTACTTACTTTCCCGTACCTATTTTTAGATATTTTGATTTTCTCTCTAACCTTATCCCTCTTTTGATTTTTTATAGCAACCATGGGGAATGTAGAGCCTATCCCCAACTTCCGTGGTTGGGTAGATGCGATTTTGAAAATTGCCTCCAAAGAAGATAGAACTTGGAGATCTATTTCTTCTTTACATGGTTGGAAAGTGAAAACACACGGTATATATCTCTTCTTATATAGGTTTTTAGATATATAGGATAAACTCCAATAATGAATTCAAATCCATCTTTTTATCAGGATTTTGTGTAAAAGGAATGACGGCTGATGTTTTTGTGGCTATGCGTGCTTCTGCTAATGCCGCCCTTGATTTGGACAAGGAAAAAGCCTTGATAGCTGATAGAAAATTTGTGGTAGTGGATACTGAGAATGAGGAAGAAAGTAGTACCTCATTGGTATCCAGACCAAGAGTCAGGAGACGCGTCATTATTGAAGAAGAAGCTGAAGATACTCCTGCTCATACCTCTCTTGTTCGTACTTCCACTATCGAGCATGTTCTGGTCCATTCTGATGAAGATCTGGTACCTAGAGACACAAATGAATCTGTTCATCGTCTCTTTGTGGGTAGTTTTGAAAGTGAGGAACTCGGCCCTGTTTTAAATAAAATTCCTTTATCTACTTCAATTCCCATCTCTCTTGTTCCTTTTATTTCTCCTTCAACTGTGAGTGTTTCTTCTCCTATGACAGCCTCTGCTGCTCCTTCATCAACTTCGAATGCTCCTACTCACGTTCCTTCTTTAGCTTCCGTGCCTATTCCTTCTGCTCCTGCTTTGACTTCTACAGCTCCTGCTATTTTCACCTCCTCCACTACTCCTTCTTCCACTGCCCCTTCTCCCTCTTTCATACATTCAGAGCCTGGCCACAATAACATAGGTATGACTATGAGAAAAGTTACACTTGAAGTACCTGCTACTCATAGCCTTTTGAGAAAGACTGGTGGAGCTGATGTTTGGCTCTAGCCTCTCATTGGAGATGTGGAGAGGACGAAGATGAAGAGCCACAGCTATTATACCTTGATGAAAGATATAGATTATTCCACACTGAAGGTAATTTCCTTTAGCTTGATTATTTGCTCTTCCTTGATTTTAAGTTCTTATTTATGTGCCTTATGTTCCTTAAAATCATAGGCCAACCTGATTGGAATCGAGTTAATGGGAAGGATATCCGCTTTAGAGGAGAAGGCACATGAGTTTGCAAAGGCCGTTTTTTATGCTGAAAGAATGGCTGAGGGAGCACAGCTTGAGGCTCAAAATTGGAAGGAACAATTTGAAAGTGCTCAAGGGAGCATAGAAGAGTTGCAAGCTTTTAAATCTCAATTGGAGCAGCAAAATCGTGCTTTATCCACGGACCTAGGGATTGCCAAGGCCTCAATGAACCAAGTAAAAAGGGATAAAGAGATTTTGAAGAGCTCATTGTCAAAGGCTAATGAATAAATCAAAGAACTCAAAGTACGTATGGAGAAAAAAGAAGAATATGCTAAGGGGTTAGTGCAGAGTTTGAACCAGGCTCGGGCTGACTTAAAGATTTCTTCAGACAAAGTTCATGCGTTGGAGAGTTCTCATACCAATCTTCAGACTTCCCTTGATTCCCACCTAGATGAGCAAAAGATAATGAAGAACACCCTTGCTATATGGGGAAGGGATTATGAAAACTTGGAGAAGGATTACAATTCTCTAGCAGAGAATTTTAACTACGAGGTTAATTGGGCTTTTTTGAAGTCTCGTCGTGATGCTTTGTTGGAGGCTTCTCAAGAAAATTTCAACTTGCAATCTGAGTTAGCCAAAGCTTTAGACACGATTGAGAAGAATAACCAACCTGTTGACATTCCTTCTCCAGACCAGCCAATTGATATTTCCTCTCCAATAGTTGAAACTACTGGGCTTGAAGAACCTTTGAACTTTGAGGCAAAAGCTGAAGCAATTTAAGTTGTGATTCCAGTTACCGAGGGTGAAACACAACATATGGAAATAGAAATTCCCCTGACTATTGCTTCTCTCGAGGATGTTAATACTTCAAGTTCATCTTAAACTGCTCCGGTTGCTGCTTCCTTAGAAGTTTCTATCGAGACTAATGAGGTTACAATTTCTAATGTTCCAATCCCTTCAGTGACCAACCAAAACATTCGACCTTACCCTTTTTTTATGATTGATGGTGTAATCTCTTGACTTTTTAGTGAAGTCCCCAGTTTCCATAACGGGGCATTTGTTTTAAAAATAATTGTATTCTAATGACTAAGTTTTTCCCTTAGCCTTTGATGTTATGAAGTTTGATTAATACTTCTTTATTTTATTCTTGTCTATTTACTTTGTTTTAGACTTTATAGAATAATCTTCTATTTACCCTAACCTTTCCTATTTTTCTTTTTAGGACTTAGAGAATAGGTTAGCATTTTTAACTTTTTAGAAAATGCTTTTATGATTCTTCTCATGGATTATCATCATGAGGAAAATAAAAGAGGGCCCTTTCATTTATCGACACTTAATAAAGAGGACGTCTCAACTTCATAATGGTGTTACAATACGATGAAAGAAGTAGGAACATACATGTTTCATATGAAATAACTTTTGACAAGTTTTTATTCATGAAGTTTGGCAAGTTTTTTGAGTATTACATGTATTGAAGTACATCTACAACTTTCTCATAACTGTTTTCTTTTAACAGATTACTAAAACAACAAGGTTTTTCATGACTTGTTTTTAATAAATGATCACGACCCTATATTTACATATTAGGAAGGGTTAAGGAGTGACTTTGTTGTTCTAAAAATAAAGAACACTACGATGAGTGCTTTGGATTGATACTTGACTTCTCGTAGTTTGATTTGATTTTTAAATCTTGCTTTCTCGTATATATTCTTCTGCACATACTCGTATATTCTTCTGCACATACTCGTGTGTATAGTATAGTCCCCCAAGTGTTTGAGCGGTGAAGTATGAAGCCTCGACCACTTATGTGTTTTCTCCTAATTTTGGTCCTTTTCCTGAAACAAAAAAATATACGGGACTCGGATGTGCGATTATAGATGAAGACTGTCTAACTCGTGTGTATTTCCATCAGATTAATGTAACCCTTGGCTAGGAATTTAAGAGTATTCCATTTTTCCTTGCAGGCCGTGACTCATCATTTGGCACGATTTAGGTTCTTAGCCTAGCATCTAAAATCGTTAGTATAATTTTAACAATTCAAAGAAAAAGATTCTAACATAGTAAAACATGACCGTGGGTACTTCCTTAGAAGGATTATCTCTTTAAATGAACAGCATTCCAATGTAAAAGTAAAACCTTGCCATCCATTGTCTCCAACTCATATGCTCATTTCCCTGCAATTTCACGAACTCTATAAGGTCCTTCCCATGTTGGACTTAGCTTTCATGAATTAGCTATTTTCGTAGACTGGAACACTTTCTTTAGCACGAAGTCCCCAATTTTAAAGAACCTTAGGCATGCCTTCCTATTGTAGTATCGCTCAATTACTTGCTTTTGAGCTGCCATCCTTATTAACGCATCTTCTCTTCTCCCTTCTAGTAGATCAAGATTTACCCGTAACTTTTTGTTGTTCGATTCTTCTTCTGCTTGAACACGTCGTGTACTAGGTTCGTCTATCTCAACTGGTATCAAAGCTTCATCACTATAAACCATTGAAAATGGTGTTTCTCCCGTACTTGTCTTTGTCGTTGTTCAATATGCCCATAATACCGCTGGTAATACTTCAGGCCAATTGCCTTTTGATTCTTGTAACCTTTTATTTAGGTTGTTAATAATGACTTTTTTTGTAGACTCTGCTTTTCCATTACCTACTGGATGATATGGAGTCGATGTAATTCTTTTGATTTGCCAACTTTGAAAGAATTCAGTGACTTGTGCTCCTATAAATTGTGGTCCATTATCGCACACGATCTTCTTTGGTACACGAAAGCGGAAAATTATATTCCTCCAAATGAAATCCTTAAATTCCTTTTATTGTACCTGTTTAAACACCCCTGCTTCTACCCATTTAGTGAAATAATCAATAAGTACGAGTAGAAACTTTACCTGACCTTTTGCCTGGGGTAATGGTCCTACGATGTCCATTCCCCATTTCATGAAGGGCATGGAGCTATGACAGGATATAATAACTCAGCTGGTCTATGCATAGTATTGCCATACCTCTGAATTAGATACGAAGTTATTTGCTTCCTCTTCCATTTTGGGCCAGAAATATCCTGTTCGAATCAATGTCTTTACAAGTGATCTGCCTCCCGTATGATTTCCACAATGTCCCTCGTGTATTTCTCTCATCACATATTCTATTTGAGAAGGTCCGAGACACCTGGCTAATGGTCCACCAAACATTTTCCGATAAAGGTTTCCTTGATATAGGCAGTAACGAGCAACTTTCTTTCTAAGTGCATGAGTCTTCACCTTATCCTCAGGTACGATTCCGTGCTGCAAAAAAGATGTGATTTCGTTTGTCCAATCCCAAGTTAAGTGATTAAAGTTTACTTCATTTTTATCAGAGTCAAGAACGGGGTGGAATAAATGTATGATTGATGCATTTGCATCTTTCGCTATATCTGTTGCAGACGCTAGATTGGCTAAAGCATCCGCTTCCACGTTCTCTTCTCTTGGGATTTATATCACTTTCCAAGTTTGGAACTGTCTTATCAGTTCTCGTACCTTTTCAAGATACTCTTGCATTCGAGTTTCTATGGCCAATTAATTCCCCAGTATTTGATTTACTACGAGCTGTGAATCACTTTTAATTATGATTTGCATGATACCAAGTTCTATGCTAGCTCTAAACCTGCAATCACAGCTTCATACTCTGCTTCATTATTAGTTACAGGGTGACATTTTATAGCTTGTCTAATTATTTCACCCGCAGGTGGTATAAGAATAATTCCTAAACCTGCCCCATTTACATTAGATGAACCATCAACAAATAATATCCAAGTCCCCGAATTAGCACAATTAAAAAGTTGTAACTCTTTTTCTGCTTCTAGATGCGTTCCTTGACTAAAGTCAGCTACGAAATCAGCGAGTACTTGGGATTTAATAGCAGTTGGAGGTTGGTAAATTATTTCATATTCGCTTAATTCTATAGCCCATTCTGCTAATATTCCTGATAGTTCATGTTTATGCAAAATATTTCGTAACGGAAAAGCAGTAACAACAACAATAGGATGACACTGAAAATAAGGCCTTAATTTTCTAGATGCCATTATAAGAGCAAATGCTAACTTGTCTAACTGCGGGTACCTTGTCTTATCGTCCAGTAAAGTTTTACTTACATAATAAATAGGAGATTTCTTAACTTGGTCCTCACGAACTAAAACAGCATTTATCGCTACTTCTGAGAGTGCCAAATAATGAGTAGCTTCTCTACTTCCTTAGGTTTTGCCAATAGAGGATGGTTTGACAAGTATGCTTTCAAAATTTTAAGGGATTGTTGACAATCTTCATTCCCCTCGAAATGATCTTGTTTTTTGAGTGCAGAGAAAAATTTGAAGTACGTTCCTAAAGATTTGGAAATAAATCTCCCTAAGGCCGCGATTCTCCATGTCAACCTTTGAACCTTCTTTTTACTGGTAAGAACATCAGGTATTTCTTCAATTGCTTTAATCTGAGAAGGATTTACCTCAATGCCATGGTTAGAAACAAGAAAACCTAAAAATTTATCTGAAGCAACTCCAAATGCATATTTTTCAAGGTTAAGTTTCATATTGAATTTCCGTAAAATTTCAAATGTAATTGTTAAATGAGAGATAGGATCATGAGAAAATAAGGTTTTGACGAGCATGTCGTCTATATATACCTCCATAGTTTTTCCTAAACGTTCTTGAAACATTTTAGTGACTAACCTTTGACAGGTTGCACCTGCATTTTTTAGACCAAAGGACATTACTTTATAACAGTAAGTTCGTCGGTCTGTGATGAAAGAAGTCTTTTCCTCATCACTAGGGTCCATTTTAATTTGATTGTACCCCGAGTATTCATCTAAAAAACTTAAAAGTTCATGACATGCGGTTGGATCAATCAACTAATCTATATGGGATAAGGGGAATGAATCTTTTGGACAGGCTTGTTTAGATTAGTATAATCTACAAAAACTCGCCACTTACCGTTCTTTTAAGGATACGACCACCGTGTTAGCTAACCAATCAAGGTATTTTACCTCGTGAATTGACCCGATTTTCAATAACTTTTGGACCTTATCCTGGATTACTTGATTTTTGAAAGCCCTTTGCTTTCTTTTCTTTTGCTTGATTGGAGTAAAATATGGGTCTTCATTAAGTTTATGAGTCATCACATCCGGTGGAATACCGGTCATATCAGCGTGGGACCATGCAAAATAGCCTACATTAGTTTTTAAAAATTCAATTAACATGCCTCGCATGTCGGGATTTAGATTGGCTCTTACGTAAACTTTTCTTTCTGGCCATTGTTCAAATAACACCACGGCCTTGAGTTCCTCTATTGTCATTTTGATGTTCTAATTTTCTTCAGGTTTTTGAATTACATTAGGTCCTGAATCTAAATTTGTTGTTTAGTTGAAGTTTGGTTGCTGACGCCTTCAACTGCTTCCAGTACTTGCTATTTATCTTTACTCGCGGTACTCGTATCTGTTACTGCATTGATACTCATGGATGTTTATTGATCCCCTCGAATTTGATATTTTCCCCAGGGTGATGGAAATTTGATAACTTGATGTAAGGTTTATGGAACAAAATTCATATCATGGATCCATGGTCTCCCCATAATTAAATTGTAGGCTATTTCCATATCAACTACCTGAAATTTAGTTTCTTTAGTAACACCTGCAGCATAAGTCGTTAGAGTTACCTCGCCTTTTGTTACCACGCTTGAATTGTCGAGGCCTGATGAAGCATGCGCCTTAGGTATCATTTTATCTTCAGCTTGCATTTCCCGCAACACTCTTAGCAGAATGATATTCAAGGAACTTCCTGAATACATTAAAACTCGTTTTAAATTAGTATCATGTATAAGTAAGGATATTACCAGTGCATCATTGTATGGAGTTATCACTACTTCCGTATCTGCATCATCGAAGTTTATGCTCTCATGATCTAAGGTTTTCCGTACTCGTTTGCCGTGTGTAATCGTCATCTTAGAAACCTTATTTGAAGCCGTATATGTTACTCCGTAAATATCCTCTCCTCCATTGATTACATTCACTATTCTCTTAGGTGACGGTGGTTTTGGTGGCTCCTGCCTATTTTTCATATAAGCTTGCTTTCCCTTCTCACTAAATAACTCTGTGAGATATCCTTGTTTCAATAGATGATCTACTTCACTTTGAAGGAATCTGCACTCTGATGTTTTATGTCCGTGATCATTGTGAAATTCGCACCAATGGTCTGGAGCTCGGAATTCTCCCATACTCCTTAGAACAGCTATGAGCTCGGAATTAGTTACATTGAAACTAGGACCAGCAAATCGTGCCATTAAATTCCTATCATCATCTCGTGGCTCTTGGTTGTTTCGATCGCCTCTGAACCTGGATAAAGACCCGGTTCCCCTGTATCTTGACCTTTGGTCATAGTGTTGTTGTTCAGTCTAGATTGCGAATCATTTCCTGCAGGTCCCGTATATGGATCGTACATGTTCTTACCTGATCTTTTTTCTGTTTCAGATCTTCTGGATCCGCTCCTTTCTTCCCGATGAGGTTGAGATATGGTATCTTCCTCAATTCTGAGTTCGTACTGTACCTGTTATAAATATCGTTCCAAGTAGTAGCTGGATACTCACGAAGGCTTTCTTTAAGCCTCCTCGTGGCTTCTGAGTTTTTGTCATTCAAATTACTTGTGAAGGCTATCGCTGCCCAATTATCCGGTACACGGGGTAACATCATTCTCTCACGTTGGAATCTATAAACAAATTCTCTGAGCAATTCAGTGTTCCCTTGCTTGATTTTAAAGATATCCTCCATTCTTTTTTCAACTTTCTGAGCTCCCGAGTGCGCATTAATAAATGCAAGCTCAGCAAAAGAATTTATACAATTTTTAGTTAAAAAGAGAATACCAGGTTAATGCACCCTTGGTGAGTGTCTTCCCAAATTTCTTGACCAATATTGATTCAATCACTTGTTTAGTCAAATCATTGCCTTTCACTCCTGTGGTAAATGCAGTTACGTGGTCACGTGGGTCCGTTGTTCCATCATATTTTGGGATGTCAGGCATTTTGAATTTCTTTAGAATTGGTAGGGGAGCGGCACTTGGTTTCCAAGGTTGCTACGAGTATTTATCCACATCCACTCATTTTATCACATGTGGAGCTCTAGGGATTTGTTCGATACGCTCATTTTGCTCCTTGAGTTGTTTCTGCAAGGTTAGTACTAAATTTTGAAGATGGGAATTACCTGCATTACCTGGTTCTCCTTCTTTTGAGTCACTGGGAGTTGCTCCATTGCCAGAATTAACTAGACCAGAGCGGGGGTTTTCCAACGTGTTGTTATTAGGCGTTGCTGGTGGAGCAGGCAATCGATTAACTAGAGCTTCCTAGGATTTGCCAATTCGTGCGTCGATTATTTTTTTTTAAAAGCTCATCTCTTGTTTCAGCTCATCAGCAACATGTTCAGACATATCATTAGGAGTTCCTTCTCGAGATACACGTGGAGAAGCTTGAGGGATAACGTTGTTGAGTTCATCATCATCCACTTGATGGATCTGATTTTCCTGGTTGTTGTCATTGTTGTTTGACATGTTGGCAATAGGTTGAATGTTATTTTAGAAAGAATAGATTATCAGACTCCCGGCAACGGAACTAATTTGTTTAACAAAAAAATATAATTATGTCAAAGCGTGAATTTTGAGGAAAGAAGTCGGGTTACTGATAATCAAAAAGACCAGAATATCATAGACTTTCAAATAAGAATAAAACAATAAGAAGTTCGTATTTCACTATGATGTAGATGATATTTCGTGTCTTTACAAATGATGAAACCTCCTCCTTTTATAGCTAATGGAGTAACGACTCAATCTAAATAATAAAGATCATTTAATGAGACGTTATACAATCATTGCTATTAAATGTTGATTATGTAACGTATCAGGTATTTAATAATGAATTTAGACTACTTTTTGTCATCAGATTCTTGTCTTCAGTGCCCTTTTTATCCGTTGGCTTTAAATGGTTTGAACAGATACGAGACTCGTATCTAAGACTCATTCTCATGTCTTTTTATTTTCCTCCTCCTGTATATGTTGTTCTCCGTACCTCTTAGTCATTTATCTCTTTAACTATTTGACCAATCCACGTATCATGCTATATTATCTTTGATTCAAATTTAATTTTTTCCCAACACAAGTACATTATACTATTAATGGCCTATTAGATCGTATTAATCTCAACTACTCTCCAGTGCACAAAGAAGCTAAAGTGGTCTTGGAAACTCGTGAAACTTTTAAAATTTATCACTAGCCATCAAACAAATGCAGAGTTAGTGCACATTTTCTACTGGTTTCCTCTGTAGGTCAATTGCTTTAGGGGCAAAATGGTCTTATTGTTTCCTAAGGATTGCACAATTTAATTTCTAATTATAAATTGATATTGATATACATGTCGATATTTTTGTTTGATACTCTTTCCCTCGAAAGGGAAGGTACATTTTAACACAAAGTACAATACAAGTGATACCATGAATACATAATATGTAGAGAATACCAAATAGTAATTAAAAAAAAAAGAAAGAAATGAAGATAGATAGATTATGGGTTGCTTATTTGCAAATACATGGTTCACTTTTTACAATCATTTTGACAACATGCATTCTTTTTCATATGTGTATGATATAATCTAATTAATTAGCCGGTGTTTATATGTAGGATTTATATTATAGATTCAATGCAAAGATTACAAATATATTATAAATAAATTAAAGACGAGTCTTGATATTCTTCTTGCTAAAAATGCTATAAGACATAAAAAATAATTGTACAATTTGTGGCAATTGTTACATAATGTTGATTATGAAGAAATGTGAGATGCACTGAAAAAGTTTGTTTCTCTTTCATGGACTATGATATATTCGCGTTATACTTCAAAATATTTCTAAGGTTTCAATGTTAAAATACATTCAACCAATAGTTGAGAAGGTCACAACATTATTAATATGTAAATCAACTAGCAAATTAATAGACGGGTGTTATAAAATCTCCTATTTTAGGTGAATGTCCATAATTAGAGAGATTCTAGGGTTTACTTCTTGGTGGCTAAGTCACCACCTCCCTATAAATATAGGGGTTCTATACCATTGTAAATCATCCCAAAGTATCAATAAGAATACTCCTCTCTCTACTTTTCTCTCTATTGTTCTTGTTCTTGCATTATTCTACTTGTTCTTATATTATTTCATAACACGTTATCAGCACGAGTCTCTAACCAATTGAATTTGATTTCTTCCTTCTTCCAGAATTTCTATACGGAAGAAACTCCTTGGAATCGCTGGTGGTTGAGTATAGCACTATAAGTATACGATCAGGAGCTCAAGTATCCAAATATGAAATTTTAAATAATGTTTTGCCGTTGAAGTATTCATCATTTTTATTATCAAATTTTGCAATAACTAATTAGCAGGATATTTATTATAAAAATATATTATCTTTCAGTAAGTTTATTGGTAATGTTACAAGCCAGACTGAGATACATAATTTAAAACGGTTACTAATGACATAACTCAAACATATTATACACATGGATATATGATGTCTGGCGAATGTGGTATGAACATATAATCCTGCTATGTATTTTGTATGGCTATATAGATTTTGCCACTATTAGTTCTGTAAATTTGCATAATTATTGTACTTTGACTTATGTTACTGTTATAAGAATGTAATTGATATAATTATTAAAACTCATTTTTGTATTGTATCTACATACTTATTGCACACAATTGATATATATATATATATATATATATATATATATATATATATATATATATATATATATATATATATATATATATATATATATATATAGATATATAAAGAAAGTTTGTTGCCCTTGAAATTTCGGGCAAGAACTACATGACATGGGTGTTGGATGCTGAAATCCATTTCAATGCAATGGGTCTTGGAGACGCCTTTAAAGACAGAAATAATGCATCCACCCAAGACTATGCTAAGGCCTTGATTTTCTTGCGCCATCACCTTGATGAAGGTTTGAAACTGTGCTAAGGCCTTGATTTTCTTGCGCCATCACCTTGATGAAGGTTTGAAACTATGCTAAGGCCTTGATTTTCTTGCGCCATCACCTTGATGAAGGTTTGAAACTGTGCTAAGGCCTTGATTTTCTTGCTCCGTCACCTTGATGAAGGTTTGAAAATTGAATATATCACAGTCAAAGATCCACCTATCTTGTGGAATGGCTTAAAGGAGAGATAGGACAACCTGAAGTTGGTCACTCTGCCACAAGCACGATATGATGAGAATCCAAAAGCAAATAGTTCATAAACTATATATTATCGTTGCGGTAGAAAAGGGCACTGGGCGAAAATTTGCCATGTACCAAGACATTTGGTTGATCTTTATCAAGCATCTCTAAAGAGTAAAGGCCCTGAAACAAATTTTGTCTCTGACGACAATTTTGACATCACCCACTTGGATGTGACAGACTTCTTTGAGCACCCTGAGGGGAAAATAGACCACTTGATCGGTGATGGATCCGTGGTTAAAGATGATTGAATAGTTCAATTTTTATTTGTGCCCGTTCATAGTAGTTAATGAATAAAAATTATGTAGTTCTTTACATGAATAGTAATCTAGTATCAGTCAATATTATTTGATTTATGAAATAGTGTTAGTACGTTTTAATTAAATATAGTTCTAATTTTTGTTTTATACAATCAATTGAGTGATTTGCATTGGTCAATGTACGTATCAGTATCGTATATCGTTTATGCAAGCATTCACGTTGTTATATGGTTTTGCAACAATTTAATGTAGTAGAGACTAGATAAAGTGCAACCTCATGAAGCTAAGCCAACTGAATAGTTAACAAGATAGTGGCTGAATATAGCAAATATGAGTTGACATTCTATTATCCGTGTGAGTCGAATTTTCATAAAATTGGGCAATAAAACTAAAATGAAATAAGCCAGTGGAGAATATGATTTCAAGAACATTAACGCAATAATATATTTATTGTTCATGTAAGCATTCACGTTGTTAACAGTGATATTGACTGAATGGTATACAGCGTTCTCACTTTTATTTTGCTTTAAATTCATATAGGTACATGGTACTTTAGAAGAATTATTTTCAAAATCATTGTGTGAATATTTTAAACATGTTTAAAAGCACTATGGTAGTGTTTTTGCCATGTATTTAAGATAATATTTGTTTAATTGATTCAAGTACCACACATACGATATTCAAAGAGAAGAAATATTACTCTCATTTAAGTATGTGTAAGGCAGATGTTACTACAATTTCTGATAGTAGTAAATCGATTAAAGGCTCCTGAAGAGCAACTATAACTCTGCCTAAAGGAACAATATTTTAGAGAATGCAATATTCTCCTCCAAGTCTAAGAGGAACTTGTTGAGTTTTAAAGATATCAGTCAAAGTGGATATCATGTTGAGACAATAGATGAGAATAATCTCGAATACCTCATTTACTCATGAAAACGAGGCTGCCCACTTCGGTTTGGGGTCACGCCATTTTGCATGCGGCAATGCTAGTTCGTCGGCTGCCCACTTCGGTTTGGGGTCACGCCATTTTGCATGCAGCAATGCTAGTTCGTCTCTGACTGACGAATTGTCACAAATATTCCCCGTTACAATTGGTTTTGGGTCATGAACCCAATATATCCCATTTAAGAATCTTTGGATGCGCAGTATATGTGCCTATAGCACCGCCATCCCGCACCAAAATGGGTCCGCAAAGAAGGTTAGGAATATATGTTGAGTTTGAATCGTCCTCCATTATTCGCTACCTCGAAACATTGACAGGGGATTCGTACACTGCACGATTTGCAGACTGTCAATTTGATGAGACACTTTTTCCAAAATTAGGGGGAGAAGTTGGTGAAACCAAACGGGAAATTTTGTAGAAAAATGCATCATTATCTCATCTTGATCCACATACCTCCATTTGTGAAAATGAGGTGCAAAAGATTATCCATTTGCAAAGAATAACAAATCAAATGCCAGACGCATTTACAGATTTGAAAAGGATAACAAAATCACATATCCCCGCAGTAAATGTGACAACATCTGATTCACGAATACATATTCATTATTGGAAGAATATGAATATGAAATTGGTATAGAATATACCACACTCACCCCTAGAAGGAGGTTTGAGATGATACCACACTCACCCCTAGAAGGAGGTTTGAGATGATATATGGCATGAATGATCGTTGGTCACGTACCTATTGTACGCCAAAGTATTTTGGAAATATGACTATTAAAGGACAACGATAATGCAAGAAACATATCTTGCATATAAGTTTGACATGACCATAATGGTATTTCTCTTTAAGAAAGATATTCACCACATGGATGTTGATGAATCTGTGGTAGTACAATTAATTGAGAGCTCTAGAAGAGCCAATTATTACTATGTTGGAGAAACACAATTGAGTATTGTGCTGTAGTAAGTCTCAAAGAAACTTATTAAGTTTCCAAAGTACACGCGAAAGCGATTGATTATATTGAGACTATAAATAAAGGAAGGATTTGATATCTCCTATTACTACAACTTGTAGCGGGGTAATTTGTATATGAAAAGCTACCCGCTTTGTTCTCCAGTTTGTACTACACAAACGAAAGAATGCCACAATAAAATGGATATCTATTGGTATAAAAACCCATGTCATAATAAACCTGAAGTTTATTGATAAGTGCACATGTCATGGTGTAAATTTGAAGTTTACCAATATTGATAATTTATTCAGTTGGCATTCGTGTTAGCCATCTCATTTTAAGGATGATGTGCAAATTCACATAGGTGAATATTAAAGAACTAGAAAGTTCTTTACGAATTCTCTTGTATTACTTGTTCTCATTAATGAACTGACCAACTAAAGAGTTCGGGTTGAAGCCCATAAATTCTGGAAATATCAAAGGTGAATATGGGCCCATTCACCTGCCATGGATACCACATATGATGCATCTATGAAATGATTACATGCGCAATTGTTATTAACCCGCAGCCTGGCCGGTGATTGCGAGGTAAATTGCTCAGTAATCTAACTTCGAGCATAATTTCCAGATTCTCTACTCAAGATAGTTCATCTTGATAAGTTGGTTTATATCAAAGTTGGTTTAGCAAGATAATTATTAAGTGCTTCCACTTAATAGCTAAACTGTTTCTTATTAGAACAAAGTTATATATATCAGTTTGATATACGTTGTATACGAGAGTATATTATATTCTCCCCTCACAAGTGGTTCAGGGTCAGGAACCAAATAATTTCATCTTATTATTAATGTGCTGTGTTATTGACATGATAATGCACAAAGATGATTTCCCAAAGTTGAGGAAACAAGTTAGCTTTTCTAACATGAGCGGGAGACATGATAAACACTTGAGAAAAAGTTACAGGGATGAATTATCATTTGTATATATAGATCCTCGAATATCATAATATGAACCTGAAGTTCATAAAAGGATAATTCAATTGCAACATATTGCAAAGCATGCTATACGCATTTGCTGACCCAAAGAAAGTAACTATATTCTCACTGCAAATGCTCATATTAAGTCCTAGAAGGACAAAGTCTTTGATATGCTTAAAGCGTATAGACAAATACTTGATTCCATATGAAAGACATGTAGATTTGGACATATAGTTCAAATACTTGAAAGTATAAAGTCAAAGCATGATGGCATTGAGAATACATCTATGGAGATATTGAAGAGTTATTCCACAACATTATATGAAGATATTCATATCTATCAAGAATGATGATTTCAAGGTGCGGAATATTTATTCAAGTCAATATGGTTGATTTATTTATCAAACATCTACCAAAGATTGTTTTGAAGATGGTGCACAAGATTGGAATGCAAATGCTCAAGGATATAAATTGATGTTCTTATCAGGGGGAGTTAATGCGCGTTGCACTCTTTTTCCCTTACAAGGTTTTGTCCCAACTGGGTTTTCCTTGCGAGGTTTTTAACGAGGCAACCAATAGGCGCATATTCAAACATGTGTACTCTTTTTCCTTCTCTTTAATTTTTCCCATTGGGTCTTGGTTTTAAGGTTTTAACGAGGCACATTATTGAATAGACATTCAAGGAGAAGTGTTATAAAATCTCCTATTTTAAGTGAATGTCCATAATTAGAGAGATTCTAGGGTTTACTTCTTGGTGACTAAGTCACCACCTCCCTATAAATATAGGGGTTCTATACCATTGTAAATCATCCCAAAGTATCAATAAGAATACTCCTCTCTCTACTTTTCTCTCTATTGTTCTTGTTCTTGCATTATTCTACTTGTTCTTATATTATTTCATAACAACGAGGATAATGACACCTACGGCCTTTTTGATCAAGCTTTTATGAGGCCAAAGATATTTTTTTAGTTTTGTCAAAAAAAAATATTTTTTGAAAAATTTATGGCATTCTGCCAAGATGAAAATGTATTTTGAGCAGTAGAAGCGGTTTTTCTACTTTTGAGAAGAATTCACAAATTATAACTTCTTTCAAAAAGCAGAAATAAAAGTAGAAAATTAATTTGTTCAAGACAAAAAAAACCTTACAATAAATTTATATTTTTCAAATTATCCCTCATTAATTTAATAAGCTCCACCTAATTTTCCTTTTCTTTTTTATTTACTCAAAAATTTGTTTTAAAAATATTAATATTTTTATAAAACTGAATATTACATGATTGGATATTCACACGTGCCGAGAAATTAGTAATAATGAAAAGCTATAGAAGAAGCGATTATGAGTGAGGAGTCATTTTTCCTTCTAATTTTCCAGTAATCGAGAGTGATATTTTACGTGAAAAACGGTTTGTCAAAATTAAGACGAACCACATTGCCACCTTGGAGGTTTTTATTTGTAGCAGTCCTTTTCCCCCAGCATTTTTGTTTAACACAAACTCTAATTTCAACTTTGGTATAACAAAATTCCTTCAAATCTCTACAAAATTGTTGGAAGTGACCAATTAGCTCATAGCATAGTGTGACTGTGACCAACTGCCCATCCTCTCACATGTTCAAGCTGCCGAAATAGTCATTTGCATATATAAGTGCAAGCTAATTGGTTTCATTATGTTCTGGCCTTTCTTCAAATCCTGTGCATACAGAAGCGTAATGCACCAGTTTTTCCTTTTATGTTTCTCTAATTGAATTTATAATCTAATTGTCCTTTTATGTTTCTCAATTTATTTGAGTTGATTTATTATTCAATTGAAAGAGAATCTATATTTATAAATCTCATCTGTCACATGAATACATAAGTTATTTTCTAGAATGAGAGTGATATGCCCAAAGAATGAAATATTATCAATATCTTACCAGAGTTTGAAGTTGGGATATGGAAATAGAAAATAAATTTGAAAATTATTTTATTATTTTAACTTCAACTTGAAATATTTAAAAAACAATATTTTATTTAATATATTGTTTCAAATTTGGGGGTCTATTTGGAAACACCCTCTCTACCCCAGGTAGGGGTAAGGTCTGCGTACACATTATCCTCCCTAGACCCCACTAAGTGGGATTATACTGAGTTGTTGTTGTTGTTGTTTCAAATTAGTTTGACATAGAAAATTTTGGAGTTGAAAAACTGATTTGAAGAGTAGTTTAAATGAACAATGAATAATTAAACTTTGAAGTATTTTTTCGTTGAACTGTTGTCCTTGTCTATTAGGACTACTGTAGCTAGCTTATGTATTTTTTAAAAATAGCTTTGTATTTGTTACTTAGCTGCTTGGGATCTTTATATATTTTTTTAAAAATAAATATCAAAATATGTACGTGAGTTTTGACAAAACTCAAGTACACAAATAGATTGAAATGCCGCTACCGTAGCTAGCTAATGTTTTTCATTTCTCTTTTATGAATAGTTGGTTGGGTTGGATGATTAATGGGTAGTATGAAGGACAAATGCTGGAGGCAGCATTTTAGAGCGGCGTTCTGTGCAGTATTTTTGTATGTTTATGTCTGTATTTGTTTGGATCAACCGTTTTCTTTACCATGTCGAGGGTGGTTTAATGAATGACTGTTTTAGCTCTATCATAGAGGCTCCCGCCTGAAGTTCTGACCTTTGCTTCAAGCGGGGAATGGCCCACCCGATGTAATCGACGTTGCATTTCAACCTGTTCGATTTATGTAATGTAGCTCGCATACTTTTTGATGCGATGTATAGTTAACTGGTTAACGCCCGTCAGCTCGTTCCGTTAACTCTCAACCCGCGTTGCTAACCGTCAGTTACCCCAGTTTGTTTTGCACATTTCTGGAATTTCCATAAAAACTACACACACCTGGAATTGTTTAAGCAAAAATTAAACATTTTCCTAAAAAAATATTCGGATGTTTATATGACATCTTTGAGAGGATTAGTATTTGGAATGAAAATTTTGATGCACCTCCAAAGGAAGAAAGAATAATAAAGAATCTCATGTCCACAGATGGAGCTAGACTTGCAATCCTGCGCTCGACTGCTCAATACATTCAACACCCCCCAATCTCTTCCAAAGGGGAAGCAACTCCATCTTGTTTTCCTCAAAAGAGGCATCCTCAACTCTGCTCTCACAATAGCCAATCGCCTTCTACAGATGTACGCTAAGTGCGGACAAATGACCGATGCAAGATTACTGTTCGACGAAATGTCTCAGAGAAATTGCTTCACTTGGAATACCATGATTGAAGGGTACATGAAATGGGGAAATACAAGCAACTCTCTGGACTTGTTTCTTTCGATGCCATCCAAGAATGAATTTTCTTGGAATGTAGTCATTCTTGGCCTTGTCAAAGCTGAGGAGTTGGTTGTTGCTAGAAGACTATTGCATGAAATGCCACGTAAGAACGAAATAGTTTGGAATTCACTTATTCATGGGTATGCTAAAACGGGGTTCCCTGGTGTGGCTTTATGCTTATTTAAGGAGTTTATAGACTGGGATTTTCATGAAATGTGTGGTGCATCACGTATAGATTCGTTTGTTTTGGCAACTGCATTAGGGGCTTGTGCTGACACGAGAGCTGTCGATTTAGGGAAGCAAATTCATGCTCGTACTATAGTCGATGAAGTTGAAGTTGATTATGTGTTGGCAAGTTCTTTAGTTAATATGTATGGAAAGGGTGGTGATTTGGATAGCGCGAGTTACATTTTGAACAGAATGCAGAACCCTGATAACTTTTCCTTGTCAGCATTGATATCAGCATATTCAAACTGTGGTAGAATGGATGATGCTAGAAAGATCTTCAATCTTATAACTGATCCTTGTATTGTATTATGGAATTCCATGATAGCAGGGTATGTGGCAAGCGATAAAGTGTCAGAGGCGTTATTGCTTTTTGAGGAGATGCACAGAGAGGGAGTTATAGAGGATTCCTCTACATTAGCTAGTGTATTGAATGCATGTGCTAGTGCACATTCCCTTAAAAATTGTTTGCAAATGCATGCTTATGGTTGTAAGCTTGGACTGCTAGATGACCTTATTGTTGCTAGTGCTCTAGTTGACACATATGCTAAATGTGGACGTCCTGATGAAGCTGCCAATGTTTTTAATGAACTCAAAATACATGACACAGTCTTGCTAAATTCTATGATTACCATTTATTTTAGTTGCAACAGAATTGAAGACGCGAGACAATTATTTGAGTCAATGCCCTATAAGAGCTTAATATCTTGGAATTCCATGTTAATTGGTCTTAGTCAAAATGGTTGTCCAGTTGAAGCACTGGATCTTTTCTGTAGGATGAATAGGATGGATTTTAGGATGGACAAATTTAGTTTTTCTAGTGTGATCAGTGCCTGTGCAAGCATTGCATCAGTTGAATTTGGTGAACAGATTTTTGCAAGAGCTGTTATCATCGGTGTTGATTGTGATCCAATAATTTCTACCTCCTTAATTGATCTTTACTGCAAGTGTGGTTTTGTTACTGATGCCAGGAAGCTCTTTAACCGAATGATGAAATCCGACGAGGTTTCATGGAATTCTATGTTGATGGGTTATGCTACAAATGGTTATGGAAATGAAGCATTAAATCTATTCCACGAAATGATAAGTGCGGGTGTTTTACCAACAAATATCACATTTATTGGAGTCTTGTCTGCCTGCGATCATTGTGGTCTACTGGAAGAGGGAAAAAGGTGGTTTTATTCAATGAATTATGATTACCACGTTGATCCAGGGATTGAACATTACTCCTGTATGGTAGATCTTTATGCACGAGCAGGATATCCTGAAGAAGCAGTTAACCTAATTGAAAAGATGCCATTTGAGGCAGATTCAAGCATGTGGTTATCCATTTTGAGAGGATGTGTAGCTCATGGTAATAAGATACTAGGAGAGCTGGTGGCCAAACGCATTATAGAGCTTGATCCTGAGAATTCAGGTGCTTTCGTGCAATTATCAAACATATTTGCTACATCTGAGGACTGGGAAAGATCTGCTTTAGTCCGGAGGCTGATGACAGAAAAGAAAATCTATAAGAGTTCTGGTCGAAGTTGGAGTGATATGTAAGAAGTGCATAGATTCAGGTCTCTGGATAGTTATTGTTAGATATGTAAATAGTAAAACCCTAATCCAAAGTGTATCAGGTGTAGGTTAGGTTATGTGTATTATATATAGGGCTCATTGTATCATGTTTAATATCAATTATATATTTTTCTCCCGTGCTTCCTCACATGGTATCAGAGCAATCGTGAGAAATTTATCGCTGTGCATAAATTCCAGCGATTCCGGGAAGTAAAATCAGTCATCGGAACCCTTTTCCGGCGACTTTTTCAAATAAAATCAGTCTCGGTCAGTGCTGTGCAAAATCCAGCAATACCAAAAGACTCGCCTCTGTCCGGCGACAAAACCTCAGAAATTTCTCCGGCAACTCTGACCCACGCGCCGCCAACACCTTCGGCGCGTGAGCCCATGCGCCGGCGCGTGGGACCCTTTCCGGCCAGAATTTCCGGTGACTCCTTCAGGACAGTTTGGTCGGAATCTAATTCCGACCCTACCCATCCTACTTTTGTTCGATTCCGACAACTTTGATTTTTTCCGGCGACTACAATGACTTTTCCGGCCAGAATTTCCGGTGACTCCTTCAGGACAGTTTGGTCGATATCTAATTCCGACCCTACCCATCCTATTTTTGTTCGATTCCGACAACTTTGATTTTTTTCCGGCGACTACAGTGCTTTTTCCGGCAGCTACAGTGTTCCAGTTTTTTTTTTCCGGCAGCTCCAGTTTTTAGTTTCCAGTTTTCCGTTTCAGTTTCAGCGAGTTTTCACTTGATAATCCAACGATGTCTTTGGGACTCGATGCTTTCGGGTCTAGAAACCCGGGTTCTGGCAGTTCCGGTGTTATGATTACCTCAGAACCTTTAATGGGAGGTTCAAACTACCTAGCTTGGGCTTCGTCTGTCGAGTTGTGGTGTAAAGGTCAAGGTGTTCAGGATCATCTAATCAAGGAGTCTAGTGACGGAGATGAAAAAGTCAAAGCACATTGGGAGAAGATCGATGCTCAATTATGCAGTATTTTTTGGCGATCTATTGATTCCAAGTTGATGCCCTTGTTTCGTCCATTCCAAACATGTTATTTGGTTTGGGAAAAGGTTCGTACTTTATACACTAATGACATATCTCGTTTCTATGATGTGATATCGCAGATGACAAATTTGAAGAAACAGGAATTAGATATGTCTACTTACTTGGGTCAAGTGCAGGCAGTTATGGAGGAATTTGAGACGTTGATGCCAGTTTCTGCTAGCGTTGCAAAGCAACAAGAGCAACGACAAAAGCTGTTTCTAGTTCTTACTCTTGCTGGGCTTCCTAATGATCTTGACTCAGTACGCGATCAGATTTTGGCTAGTCCGACTGTCCCCACAGTTGATGAATTATTCTCTCGCTTACTTCGCCTTGCTGCAGCACAAAGTCACCCAGTGAGCTCATCACAGGCATTTGATTCATCTATCCTCGTCTCCCAATCCGTGGACAATCGGGCTTCTCATACTATGGATTATAGACAAGGAGGAGGTCGTTTTGGAAGATGTAGACCCAAGTGTTTTTATCGTTATAAACTTGGTCACACTCGTGACGTGTGCCATTCTTTGCATGGTCGATCACCAAAAAATGCTTATGTTGCTCAGACCGAGACTACAGGAACCAGGGATTTTCTGTATCTGAAAGGGAGTATAATGAGTTCCTTAAATATCGAGCAAGTAAGCAGATGTCTCCACAAGTAGCCACTGTTGCTCAGACTGATACTTCTGTTGCTGGTAATTCTTTTGCTTGTGTTTCCCAGTCTAGTCCTCTTGATAAATGGGTTGTGGACTCAGCTGTTTCTGATCATATCTCTGGTAATAAATCCCTTTTGTCAAATATTGCGTATTCACAGTTTCTTCCCAACGTTACTTTAGCTAATGGGTCTCAAACTAAAGCAAAAGGAGTTGGACAAGCAAATCCTCTACCCTCTGTCACTCTAGATTCCGTTCTTTGTCCCTGGCTGTCCTTTTAATCTTGCATCTGTTAGTCGTTTGACTCGTGCCCTCCATTGCGGAATATATTTTATTGATGACTCTTTTATTATGCAGGAACGCAGTACGGGACTGACGATTGGAACAGGACTTGAATCAGACGGACTCTACTACCTTAACTCACTAACATCCTCTAAGGCATGTCTAGTTGCAGATCCTCCAGACCTACTTCACAGTCGTTTAGGACATCCTAGCTTGTCCAAGCTTCAGAAGATGGTGCCTCGTTTGTCCAGTTTATCTACATTAAAGCGTGAGTCATGTCAGCTCGGGAAACATACCCGCGTCTCCTTTCCTCGTAGTATTGAGAGCCGTGCAGAGTTTGTTTTTTCTTTAGTTCATTCGGATATATGGGGTCCTAGTAGAGTAGTTCAACCTTGGCATTTCGTTATTTTGTTAGTTTCATTGATGATCATTCAAGATGTACTTGGATTTTCTTAATGAAAGATCGTTATGAGTTGTTTTCTATATTCCGGAATTTTTGTGCTGAAATTAAAAATCAATTTGGTGTTTCTATTCGCACTCTTCACAGTGATAATGCCTTAGAATATTTATCCTCTCAATTTCAGCAGTTTATGTCTTCTCATGGAATTATTCATCAGACCTCTTGTCCTTATACCCCTCAGCAAAATGGGGTTGCAGAGAGAAAGAATAGGCACATTATTGAGACTGCTCGCACACTTCTCATTGAATCTCATGTTCCGCTGCGTTTTTGGGGCGATGCAGTTCTCACATCTTGTTATTTGGTTAATCGGATGCCTTCATCTCCCATCCAGAATCAGATTCCGCATGAGGTATTGTTTCCCCAGTCATCCTTATACCCTGTTCCCCCTCGTATTTTTGAAAGCACTTGTTTCGTTCATAACTTAGCTCCTGGGAAAGATGAGTTAGCTCCTCGTGCTCTCAAGTGTGTCTTCCTTGGTTATTCTCGTGCTCAGAAGGGCTATCGTTGTTATTCACCTGATCTTCGTAGGTATCTTATGACAGCCGATGTCACATTTTTTGAGTCTAAACCTTTCTTTACCTCTTCTGACCATTCTGACCATCTTGATATATCTGAGGTTTTACCTATACCGGCCTTTAGGGAGTCTACTATATCTCCTCCTTCACCTTCCGCTACAGAAGTCTTACCCATTCCAAACGTTGGAACGTCTACTGTGGCTCCTCCTAGACTCCCTGCACAAAACACTCCACTTTTGACATATCATCGTCGTCCTCGCCCAGCATCCGGCCCGGTTGATTCACGTCCTGCACCTAACCCTGCTCCTACTGCGGACTTGTCTCTTCCGATTGCACTTCGGAAAGGTATACGGAACACCCTTAATCCTAATCCCCATTATATCGGTTTAAGTTATCATCGTTTGTCATCACCCTATTATGCTTTTCTATCTTCTTTGTCCTCTGTTTCCATCCATAAGTCTACAGGTGAAGCATTGTCTCATCCAGGGTGGCGACAGGCTATGACTGACGAGATGTCTGCTTTACATACGAGTGGTACTTGGGAGCTCGTCCCTCTTCCTT
Organism: Nicotiana benthamiana; assembly: GCA_034376525.1. Classification (NCBI taxonomy): domain Eukaryota; kingdom Viridiplantae; phylum Streptophyta; class Magnoliopsida; order Solanales; family Solanaceae; genus Nicotiana; species Nicotiana benthamiana. The sequence goes on from CM067336.1 coordinate 122,670,245, forward strand.
CAGGTAAATCTACTGTTGGTTGTCGTTGGGTGTATGCAGTCAAGGTTGGTCCAGTTGGTAAGGTTGATTGTCTTAAGGCTCGTCTTGTTGCCAAGGGATATACTAAGATATTTGGGCTTGATTACAGTGATACCTTCTCTCCCGTGGCTAAGATAGCATCAGTCCGCCTTTTTCTCTCTATGGCTGCTGTTCGCCATTGGCCCCTGTATCAGCTGGACATTAAAAATGCATTTTTATACGGTGACCTTGAGGATGAAGTTTATATGGAGCAACCACCTGGGTTTGTTGCTCAGGGGGAGTCTCGTGGCCTTGTATGTCGCTTGCGCCGGTCACTTTATGGTCTAAAGCAGTCTCCTCGAGCCTGGTTTGGTAAGTTTAGCACTGTTATCCAGGACTTTGGCATGACTCGAAGTGAAGCTGATCACTCTGTATTCTATCGGCATTCTGATTCACGTCTCTGTATTTATCTAATGTCTATGTTGACGACATTGTTATTACCGGCAATGACCAGGATGGTATTACTAAATTGAAGCAACATCTCTTTCAATACTTTCAGACTAAGGATCTGAGCACACTAAAGTATTTTCTGGGTATTGAGGTCGCACAGTGTAGCTCAGGTATTGTGATCTCACAACGGAAGTATGCCTTAGATATTCTTAAGGAGACAGGAATGACAGGTTGTAAACCTGTTGACACTCTAATAGATCCGAATTCTAAACTTCTTCCAAGACAGGGGGAGCCTCTTAACGATCCTGCAAGATATAGGCGGTTAGTTGGTAAATTAAATTATCTTACAGTGACAAGACCTGACAGTTCCTTTCCTGTGAGTGTTGTGAGTCAGTTTATGGGTTCGCCATGTGATAGTCATTGGGATGCAGTTGTTCGCATTCTTTGGTATATAAAATCAACTCCAGGTAAAGGTTTATTGTTTGAGGATCGAGTCCATGAGCAGATTGTTGGATACTCCGATGCTGATTGGGCAGGATCGCCTTCTGACAGACGTTCTACTTCTGGATATTGTGTCTTAGTAGGAGGAAATTTGGTATCTTGGAAAAGCAAGAAACAGAATGTGGTTGCTCGGTCTAGTGAAGAAGCAGAATATCGAGCAATGGCTATGGCGACATGTGAGCTAGTTTAGATCAAACAGTTGCTCAAAGAGCTGAAATTTGGTGATGTTAGTCAGATGGGACTTGTGTGTGATAATCAAGCCGCTCTTCATATTGCGTCAAATCCAGTGTTCCATGAGAGAACTAAGCACATTAAGATTGACTGTCACTTTGTCAGAGAAAAGATACTCTCGGGAGATATTGCTACAAAGTTTGTAAAGTCAAATGATCAGCTTGCAGACATTTTCACCAAGTCCCTCACTGGTCCTCGTATTAACTACATATGTAACAAGCTCGGTACATATGTTTTATATGCACCAGCTTGAGGGGGAGTGTTAGATATGTAAATAGTAGAACCCTAATCCAAAGTGTATTAGGAGTAGGTTAGGTTATGTGTATTATATATAGGGCTCATTGTATCATGTTTAATATCAATTATATATTTTTCTCCCGTGCTTTCTCACGGTTATTATAGCAGTGGGAGAAGTACTGTGAGGTTAGTTTTTTTATTTTTTTTGCCACCCACTTCAATATCAGTTAAAACTACTAATTGCTTTCTTTCTGGCTTGTGCAACTTCTTGTATCAATGTTTTTCTTTTAATCTTATTGCATTAATTTTTGAGCACATCCCATTAGAGCTTAGAAGGGCTTTTGCGAGAATTTGCTGCTTGAATCTGAGATGCCTTGATTTTTTTGCCAGAAAAAACTTGCAGTCTCAGCTCTAGCTTTTCGTTCAAGTTCGTAGAATATATTTGCTCATATGAATTAATATTTTTCTATGTAAAGTGATCATATTACTATTTCAGGTTCTTGAAATCTGGGAACTGTCTAGATGCATAGATGAAGAGTTCTTAGCTGTTCCCATCACTAAGGGAGATAAAAATGAGTTTCAGAAATTTGCTGGGGGACTCTACACGACTACAGTTGAGGTATCCTAGGCTGTTTCAGTCATACACGTGGTTTGGCAGTTTTTAACGGTGTTTTCTCTGAACATTCTCGGTGTTTCTATCTGTCATTCATTATTGGCTTTCTTCGCCACGCTTTTATTCCTAATACTGGCCGTGGCATCCAAGGTGCTACTTCACTTTTTTTAGGCCAGAATTTTGCAAAAAGTTCAAAAAATAAATTTTGAAAATGAGAAGGGAGAGAAGTCTATGGTCTCGCAGAACTCACGGGCCTTTACGACCAGAATGTTAGGAATACGGAGCTATTTATAGACTGTCTTTATACTTTTCAACTTTGGGTTCAAGCTAATTTTCACTTCTTTTCTGGTGTGGTGACAGATTGGCGTAGTGATCATGGGGATGATAAAAGCCTGGTCTTACCTCATATAGTAGCAGCAACTCAAGTACTTGTTGCTCCTATTCCCTTCAAAGGATGCTGACACTAAAGGGATCTTTGATGCTTGTGTTGCCATGGTTAAAAAATTGAATGTATCGGGTATTCATGCTGACGCATATTTAAGTGACAACTCTTAACTGGATGGAAATATTCACTGGTAGAATGATGGGGGATTCCTCTTAAATTGAACTTGGACAAAACGGCCTTGCAAACTACCATGTAGGAGTTGTAGTTTCTGCCCTTTCTTTCTACTTGCCAGTTGTTTAAGAAAGTCAAATAAGACAGGAGAACATAAATAATTCGTTTTTTGTTGTTAAATTGTTATTTTTGGATAGCGAACTTGATGCTATATATTTACTTAATGCTTTGTAATAACTTTCACAGGTAAGAGCTGTTCGACACTACAATGCAGCCAAAACAGATATTTGTGTGGCTAATCTAGTCGAACAAGTAAAAGATATCCTTGCCTCTGTCCGATAAAATCTATTTGCTGTTCGAAAACAAAAGCGAGGCGCTTGCCTTCAGGTTGAAAGAACCTGGTATGAATTTGTGGAAGCACTGAACAAAAAGATATTGGTCTTGGCTCCTTGGTGGTTATGAGGTATGCATATTGGCTTGGATTATGTGATTCTGAGAACGCCAATTAATGTAATCCTGAATCATTAGAAAATATTTCGGGTGCCGAATCAAATCTAGAGTTTCCTTGAGATTCTTAGTCAGGTCCCTGATCAAACTTCAAAAGATACTACTACTAGTTTCCTAGCACTTTCACAATGTAGCATACAGAATAAATTGAAAAATATGAATGCAAATCTCACATATCTTTTCTTTGGATGAAATGCAAATATTTCTGTAGTGATGAACTTGCAGTTTTTTGATCATATGAAGCTTATCATACACACACTGGCAAAGATGCACGCACACACACACATAATACAGTAAGACAGACAGAGACATGATGCAGTATGCATACACATTGCCCTCCACAGACCCCACTTTGTGAGATTTTACTGGGTAGTTGTTGTTGTTTATATGATGCAGTATGCTGCAACTGCTACAGTGACAATTCATTACTGCTTGCTTTCATTTATAGCTGGATATATAAATCCACCACCTGTAAAGACCGAATCCATAAACTATTGCGTAAACCACCGATCTGACTGGGTAGAATTTAAACCTGCAGACAGTCAACATTCAACAGTTAAGAAAATGTGTTACAGCGAATGAATTTCGACCGAATTGCAAAAAAGTGTGATCTCATAACTTAGAGGTCATGCTGCAGGGTAATTTGTATTTCTATTTACTCATTTTCAGGTGGACAGTTTTGTAGTTATCAAATAAATGAATTGGGGACTAATTTAACCCTCAAAGCTAGCTTATGAGGTAAAACTTGTCCGAGATTATATAAGGAGATAACCAATTCTCTCACCCAAAGATTTAACACCTTTCTCACGTACAAGGCTTGAGTAAACCAAGAATATGGTTAGGTTTGGCTCTTATATCATGACAAGTAGATAAAAATAGGTTTAGCGGGGATGCTCCAAACCTTCTCCCAATCACGTTCGGGCTAGATATTTAAAGTGCGAACAGTATAACATAAATGTCCAACATTGGATAAACCAAAAATAGGAATAAGTCTAACTTTGATACCATTGATAACAAAACAATATTGAGTTTAACTTAACTCAAGAACTAACTTTTTAGGGTTGAGTTACAGCAGTGTTCGCTTTTTTACCATTGTTAATCGCTTTTTTCTTTTTACGTATCTATAAAAACAATTTGATCCTATTTTTGACAATTTCTCCAATGCTTTACAATTCAAATCATATAGTTTGCAAGTTAAATATAAAAAATATTACTATTTTTTTACTATTATTTTAAATGCGACTATACAATGTCATTTTTCTGAATTAACTCACTTCGACAAGTCTTCTTTTGTCACAGAATTTAGTGGCCAGATTCCTAAGGGGCCAAGAAAATTCAATAATCATATCTAGAACTTTTCTTATCTAAGACATCTAATTAAAGAGTCCAAATTAAGTAGTTTGCAGATCTCATCTCTTCGTTGTTGAATATTATCTTCATTAATATTGTTGTATCCGGGTAAAGTCGAGTCCGATTAGCATCTCGATTCTTCGGTGAGGCAAATGGAGCAAGGACATAACTGCAAGGAATCAGGATCAAAACTAGGAGTCCCTCGTATCAGGACCCGAGCAAAAAACCTGCCCTCGGAGCCATCGAGATAACCACGTCCCCGGTCCGGTTCTAGTCCCTAGACCCCAGAGAGCTTTACCAAATGACCGCATACGATTAACAAAAGGCTGTGATATCCTGGCCCAACCGAGATATCATGGCATGAATCTCGGCCCCTATCGGCGGAAAATTAGTGACTAGCGAAAAGAAAGATTTTTAACTTACTTAAGAATTGTATCTAGGGTAAAACTCCCCTACTATAAAGGGGAAGCTTATTATTCATTAGACATATTGTAACATGCATGCCAATGCAATATACATCTATTTTTCTCTGTTTCTAAAGGTTGTTCAAAGTTCTTCTTTTGGTTCATAAGTTCTTCAAAAACACTGGTTCAGAGCTGAAGGCGAGCTTTTTTTTAAGCCTTTAATCGAGCTCGGACTCACTTTTATCATTGGTTTGGCTATTTACTACTATATCTTTTACTTTCTTACCTAACGTCAATAATCATTTGTATTGAATTAGTCCATATATCCTAAAATCGCGTGTAAATTAAGTCGTTATCCATTTTTAAGGCTAAACAGCTTGGCGCCCATCGTGGGGCTAAGGATAATAGTGGTAACTTGATACAAATTTATATAACATACTTTGTTTTATGCTTGTTCTTTGAGATTTTAATTTCAGGTCAACTTAAGAATGTCAAACTCTCAATCTGCTCACTTGAACGTTGATGCTGAGTCTGGCCACCATGGCAAAAATAACAATATAGTGCCCAACAATGAGGTGCCCCCTGTTGACACTAACGGAGTCCCGGTTGCGGACCCAATCGATACCAACTCACATGTGGCCATCAATGCAAACCTGCAGATCGACCCCAAGAACAACATTCGTGGAGGAGCCCGATCAATATCCCGGGATACGCACGATGGTGAAGTCGATGAGATTAATTTGAGAGTGATCTTCGAAATGTTACAAGCTCAACAGGCGACGATTGCCCAGTTGTTGAACCAAAGCTGCGCCCCCAGCAGAGTTGAGCCCGAACCATCACATGAAATCACCCGAATGAATGAACAAACCACATAAAGGCCAAGTGAAGTTGAAGCCGAGACAAACCCTGAAATAATAAAGATGCCTGAGAAACTGACAAAAGGGTGGAATCGGGGAAAAAGAAGATTGAAACCAACGACAAAAAAGTGGAGACCTATAACTCCAGAGTTGATTAAATCCTAGGAGCACACCAATATTGAAAGGCATGGATTCCAATAAATTTGTCCAAAACATTTTCCCTTCGAGTGCGGCACCGAAACCAATACTGAAGAAGTTTCGTATGCCCCATCTCCAAAGTATTACAGAACCACATATCCAGATGAATACGTGATCTCCTACACATATGCCATCAAAGGAAACGACTTAGAAGATGACGAAATCGAGCCAGTTTTGCTGAAAAAGTTTGGAGAAACGAGCAATGATATGGTATCAAAACATACCCTCTTATTCGTTGATTCGTTTGCTATGCTAACAGATGCCTTCGTAAAAGTTCACGCCGGGGCCATCAAGGCCGAGAACAGAAAATCTGGCCTTTTCAAAGAAAAACAAAAAGATAACTAAATGCTTAGGGAATTCGTGTTGAGGTTCCAAATGGAACGAATGGACCTTCCTCTTGTTGCGAACGATTAGACTGTTCAGGCATTCACTCAAAGACTTAACCCCCAAAGCTCCTTGGCTTCACAACAGCTAACATAATTTGATAGAGTACCCGACGGTAACTTGGGCTGGCATCCATAACAGGTACCAAAGGAAAATTAGAGTTGAGGATGAATAGTTGGGGGCCCTCCTAAGTCCATTTATCCCGTCAGAATCGATGACATGCCTAAAAGAGTTATCTATAAGGAACCAAGACCGAACAGAGATCGCTATCAACCGTATATAGGAGATAGAAAGAGTAGTGGATTCGGGCGTAACCCTTCGAGGAACAGCAAAAGGAGCGATCGAGGCCGCAATAGCCGAGGAATCATGAGTAAAAATAGTTTTCATAGGCCACTCAGCGCCAGGGAATCACCAAGATTATCGGAATATAACTTCAATATCAATGCTGCCACCATAGTATTTATTATCGAGCGCATCAAATATACCAAGTGGCCTCAACTATTGCAGTCCGACCCTGCCTAAAGAGACCCTAGCATGATGTGTAAGTATCATGGAACTCACAGCCACAGGACCGAGGATTGCCGACAACTAAGAGAAGAAGTGGCATGATTATTCTATAATAGGCACATCCGAGAATTTCTGAGTGATCGAGCCAAAAATCACTTCAGGAATAGGGACTCCAACAAACAAACCGAACAAGAGGAACCATATCATGTTATTAACATGATCATTGGTGGAGTCGGCATTCCCCTAGGGCCAATGCTAAAGTACGTCTAAGGTTTCCAAGGGAAAAACAAACCTGAGATTATATATCGATGGGGACCATCTCTTTCAAAGATGAGGATGCTGAAGGCATCGTGCAACCTCATAATTATGCATTGGTAATATCTGTACTCATAAATAAATCTCTAGCTAAGCATGTGTTAATTTATCCCAGTATCTCAGCCAATATTATCAGATCAAGGATCGTAAAGTAGTTAGGTCTACAAGACCAAATAGTGCCTGCATTTCAGATTTTAAATGGATTCAACATAGCTTGCAAAACTACTAAGGGGAGATAACCCTGCTGGTAAACACCGCTGGGACCATTTAGGAAATAAAGTTCTATGTGGTTGAAGGGGATATGAGATATAATGCTCTATTTAGAAGGCCATGGATTCACAACATGAGCGCAATACCCTTGACAGTACACCAGACACTGATTCCCTACACCGGGAGGGATCAAGACAGCTTACGAAGAGAAGCCGACCGCAAAAGAAGTGTTCGCGGTCGATGAGGTGAAATCTATGTCCGCACTATCAATATCAAAGAACTCGGAGCCAGTTAGGAAGGAAGAAACTAAATAGCAATCACTGACACGACCCCGACCAAATCGGAGAAGCAAGGAACAGGCGTAGTATGATGATTACGAAGTACCTAGGTCGTTCATCACCCCTTGTGAGCACGTGATTTTTCCCTATATAAATTACTCCCATAAATTCAAAACAAAAGAATTTCTTTCAATGATGGCAAAGTTTTGCGGATTTTGTCTGTTAAATGATTACATTTGTCTGTGCATTTTTGTTTTTGTTTAATTAATGAAAAATGAAAAAAAGGGTGTTGCATGTGCACTTTGGAGTTAATTTTGTATTTTTTATTTTTTTATTAATTAAGTTGTTTCAAATAAAATAAAATTATCAAAATAGGTTAATTTACATTTTGAAATAATTTTTCTTTTAATTACTTGGTTAATTAATTTTGATAATTATCATTTAAGCTTAATTAGTGTCTTTAAGTCAATTAGTTTTTAGGAATTAATTTATATTTTCATTATTATTTTGAAAAAACAGATAAAGAAAAACACCAAAAAAAGAATTAATTTTGAAAAAGAAAATATTTTGAAAGAAGAAAGAAAGTGAAATCAGATTTTATTTGGGCCAAGGTTAATTAAAATTGCGAAGCCCAATGTTCTCCCCTCCTTGAAACCCGTCTAAAATACCCGGTCTAATTCTCCTTTTATAGCCTAATGGTGCCGTTTCAAGTCCATAAGATCTGGCCATTGACCTTTGATGATCGGACGGCCTTGGAACTATCTCTTCAATCGCATAATAGTGTCTGAAGTTTTAGAGACTATTCAGTTCACCCAATGCCCCTCTATACTTCATCTCCCTCACCTTGAACCCTAGCCCACCATTGCCACCGGTGTTCCAGCTCCAAACTGCGCCAAAATCGTACCATACAACCCTTGGGTAACCTTAAATCCTATCCTCGGGTTTATTTCCCAAGAGTCCCAATGAGACTGCCCCAATAAAATCTAGGGTTTGATCTTTAGAAATCAAAGCCAAGATCACTCTTGCAGACTATCTCTCCAGTATTTATGAGCATCCGAGGCCGATGTTATCACAAAACAATATTATTCTCTTGTTCTTGAAAAAGAACAGACGATTAATATTATTTTGCGGTTTAAATCGAAAGTCAGTCGCGAGTTTGAGTTGCTAAGTGAGTTCTCTTTCTTTCTTTGTCCATTTCTTTCGTCTTTGCTCTTCCTTCCCTTCTTCTTCTGTAATTATTGGAAAGGCCTGTCTTCTGTGTGAGTTTATTGAAATGTTCTGAACCCGGTTGTTCCCTTTAAGCTATTTTAGAGGCCATTCTGTAAATCTTTCAGTTTTTTTTTGCAAGTTTCCATTCGTTGTTATTTTTCTCTTAATTTTATTTTAAGATTATGGAATTTTCTGTTAGTTAGTTTGAATTGGATTTTCGTTAATGTGATTAATGTGGTTTTAATTCCGGTTTGGTGTTTGGCTTAAAAGAAAGTTCATGGTTAGTTTACATTTTGGGCTTATGTGATTGCTTCTTGTTCAGATTAGCCATTTGCATAATTTAATTTTTGCTTTGGGCTTTGGGCTCAAGGTTGACCCATCCATTTAAGTCTTAATCCTTGGTTCAAAAGTAATCCACAACTGGTTGTAGATTTTAGCAGTAAAAACTGGACTGGGAGGGTAATAACAAGGGTGTGTGAGGGTAGTCTAGGTAATTGGGTAAGGGAAATCTTTTATAACTACCTAGGGAAGCTTCTAGGAAGTTGGGATTGAGGATTAAAAGGAACATCTGATTTTAACATTAGGGGTACACTAGCAAAATTGAAAATTGGCAATGGATTAACAAGCAAAATTTGAACCCTTCATTGTTGCTCTAACACATTCCTATAAATGCCCCATTAGCTGAATTTGTAGGGGAAGAGAAAAAATCTGAGTAATCCAAAAGGTTGGAAATCCAAAAAAAGCACTATTTGATAGCATTCGAGTGTTTTGTCTCTTTTCCTTCAATTTTGAAATATAATAGAGATTTTGATAGTAATGAAAATCAGAAAAAGAAACAGCTAAGAGTTTTGGGTACTGTTCGTTTGGATCTTTTTCATTTCATAGCCAATTTTTGGAGTTTCTAATGCTGGACACAATTTCTGGTTATTCTGAGAATTCATAGGGAGTGATATGGAGTTTTTTGTTCAATTTTCTTTTCCTTCATTGGAAAAAGTTTTTTGTTTCAAGTTGTCAATGGTCACTATTCCATTGAAGTTTCAAGCTAGTTTCCTTGTTTAAATCGTTGAATTTGGGTTTATATGATGAATGATTACCATGTGCTAAAGCTGATAGGTTACTTTTAGATCATGTTGTTAAGTTATTGTAGTTAAAAGGGAATGTGTAATTAGAAGGGGATTTTAAAGAATCAATGTGTCATATAGTAGATTTTTGGTGCTAATCTAGACTTGACTTTGAGTCTGATCTTTTGATTCTGAATTTGGACGTGCCTGGGCTCTCGAGGCCAGATAGGGTTTGGTTTTGTGTATCGTATAGTCTGATTCACTTGTGCACAAACTTAGGGTTGGTTTTATTGATTTAGGGGTGTCTTAGCTTAGCAATGCTTGTGTTTATATATAAATTTTCAAATGCTTTGAGGGCTGCAGATGCAATTGTAGTATTTTTATCGGGTTCAAAGGCCTATGGGTTTTATATGAAGTTGGGTTAAATACTGGTTGCACAAGCCCATTCCAGTAGTTGTTTTTCTATAATTGATGACTGCATATACGTTTGTCCTCTTTAGGGTTCGATTCCTGATCTTTTGCCCACAACCTATGCTTTGCAACGTCTGGGCCCTTCTTGGGCATAAACATTGAGACCATTTCATTTTTAAAGGCAATCCATGGCGTTCAGACAACCTTGTGATTCTTTGAAGGATGTTTGGGCCTGTTATCAAGCTTGAAAACTTTTAGGCTGATAATAGACTCGAGCTCTAGGTGGGGTGGTCACGATTCCCTTAGGTATTAGTTTATGGCCCTTCTCAATCTAGTTTGAATTACCCTTTTAAAATAAATTGAAGCGCGCCAAGCCGATCAAAAGTCCAAATGTGTGGCCTCATTTAATTATTTTTTATAATAATAGTTAGAATTCGATGCGTTCCATTTAGCAAATTTTCATGGCCCCCGCAAAGTTAACAACGCGTAGTTGCTTTAGGCGCGTATTTTAATTATTTGAACTTCTTAAACTCGGGTGTGCATATCATGTGACTCAAATCCAAATCCCAAAACGTTGAATAAGATGTGTTCCGGATTACAGGTTGATTTAATGCGACGCGATCCAAAGACATATTTTAAACGATGTTCAATTTTCTTTAAAAATTAAATAAAAGTGGTTAATTGCTAAAATTTGCACATAGGTTCAAATGTATTAAAATCAGATAATTAAGCCAGATATGACTGTTAAGCGATCCTGCTAGAACCACAGAACTCAGGAATGCCTAACACTTTCTCCCGGGTTAACAGAATTCCTTACCTCTGGTTCGCGGACTGTTAAACAGAGTCAATCTTTTCCTCAATTCGGGATTCAACTGGTGACTTGGGACACTATAAATCTCCCAAGTGGCGACTCTGAATCTTTAAATAATAAATCCCATTTTGATTTTCACTTAAATTAGAAAAAATCACTTTATACCCTTCCGGGGGGGTGTAGTGAAAAAGGAGGTGTGACAGCTCTGGAGAATATGCTGGGATAAGAAACCAAAAATTTGGTTCAGGGTCTAGAATTTGAGCTCAGTTAAATTGTTATATTTGGCTTTATCTGATTTTGTTATATGTTTGGGCCTACGTTGATACCTAATTTTTCTCTATGTATTTTTACACTCACAATACTTTCAAAATAGCATGTATATGCATATTTAAGAATCCCCAAAGGTTTTGGTATTTTTTCCAAAATTTTTAAGATTTTTAAAACCAATTTATGACCTACTTTGCGATATAAAATCCAATAATTATTCCAAAAACTTGTCATTTTTGTGAATAATTTATTTTATTCTCACATTTACATAAAAATATAATTCACATGTTTTTACATAATTTTACAAGTCCATTTGGTATTTTTAAACTAAAATTGTACGAAATTACAATTTTAGCCTATTTCTCAATTTAATAGCATTTTTAATCACAAAATCACTCCCAATATTTTTAATTTAATACCTACATATTGTTTATTAAAACAATATTTTTAATTTTACTTTTAAACAATTTTACTATATTTTATAAAGTCAAAATGGAAAAAGTGATTATTTCAATTGTAGCCAATTTTACTTCAAATAATAGCCAATTTGAACGCCAATCCACCCCCCTAATTAAAAAACCCAATTTCAATTTCTACCCGACCCAGAACCAATTAAATGAACCTGCCAGGACTCCATTTTAGATCGTGGCCGTTGATTGTTTTAATCAACGGTCCACATTGTCCCTTCCTTAATTAATCCCACAACCAACCCTAATCCCCTCATTTTTTATTTCAGCAGTCGCCTTTGAATCCCTTCATCTCTTAAACTCTCTCAACTCCTCCCCGAAACCGTAGCCCCTTTTCACCGGTTTCCGCCTTATCTCACCAGAAACCATGGCATCTCAGGCCTAGGTGGCCTGTATTCACCCCCACATGCCCTTATTCTCCTTTTTCTCGAAGATCCAAGGTCCGACCTTGAGGACCCTGGCTCAGAGGTCCTCCGATTCAGGTTCTATAGCCATTTCAAGCTCATCTCCGGCATTTCTTAGCCTTGGGAGTGCATCTCCGGTTCAGGACCAGCTCTTTCCAAGCCTTTCTCATTTTTCTAGGGTTTTTTTGAAACCCTATACCTTCGAGGTTTTCCTGTCTTCTCTAAGATCTACTTTAGGTCCGTGTTATTTCTGATATTTTCAAAGTGTTTCTCACGTCATTTCAAGTTTTTTCTTTCGAAACTGTTCATCTTCTCGAACCTAGGGTTTCCTGGATTTTTTTATTTGTTCTACTGCAATTTCTTACTATATTTTTACTAAGTGTTCTCACTATGATTTCTGTATATTCTCTTTACTGTATTTTTCTCCCAGAGTTTCTAGAAATTTCTTTTACTGTATTTGCTTCCATGAAATTTCTGTGTTCTTTGGGTTTCCCTAAGTTTATTTTTCCTGATTCTATGCTTTTAACTTTGGATTTAAGCTATGGGGGGAAACTCTAGACTTTGGGGGTTTTCAAGCCACTTGTGTGCGATAGTGTTTCTTCCTGTTTGATTTCAAAAGCCTTAATCTCTAACTTCATCTCATGTTCTCTGATTCTCGCTAAGCTTTGCAAGACCTTCTGATTTCTCTTGTAGCTGTGTTCTTCTACTTTTGACTGCACGGCTATTTTGCTCTGTTTAATTCTAGCCTCTGCATGTTTAAGTTTATGCATCCTTTATAGTCAGATCTTTTCCTCTCAAAATAACCCTAATTTTTGGTGATTGATTTCAGACCACCATTATGTGAGCTTATTTGAATTTTTCCGTGTCTAATTTGGACCAATTTTCTGACTTAATTCATTAGTAAGTTCGAATCTTTAATTCCTTAATTTACTATGTGTTAGATGATTTTATTCTTACCTTGTTTACCTAAACCATGTATTTTCAAAAACTTCTCTTATGTATTTACCCTTTACTACACAATGTGTTCTTAATTTTCTTTCCTTAAATAAAAACTCTGCCCTCTCCTATTCAAATTCGAACTCCTTAATTAAAGGAGTTCCCTTCCCCTGATTGATTATGATTGATACTGAACTATTTCTTGCCTTGCTTACCTACCTGTTTTCAACTATAAATACCTCACCCCTTTTATTTAAAAGACACGAACAATTGAGTACAAAAACACACACACACACTGAAAGCTCTTTTCTCTGCTTTTTACTGAGCATTCTACATTGCCTGCTCTTATACATCTGGGTTTTCTTGAGTTTGTACCTGTTTATTCTGGCTGTCTGTTTGCTACTGTTAATTCGCTATCCTAGAATTATAACTAGTATGCCCTTCTGTGTTCTATAAGCATCTTTATTCAATTTCTCGGCTTCTACCCCTTTCTTTATGTGTTCATTTATGCCTTCTTGAACTATTTTGATTATTTTCAAGCATGTTAGTCCATTTCCCCTGTTCCCTTTTTATGTGACTTTGTCCTGGGTCATAACAACATTATGAATTGCTGTATGTGATTCAGGAGTAGACTCTTTTGAGTCTCTACTCAATTGCTTTCCCATTCCTTTTTCCCCAATGTGCTGAGCTCTAACTTGGGTCTGTTGATGTCTTGATCTTCATTCAGGACTGAGTTTGACTCTTTAAGAGTCTGCTCTTATTTTTCTGAACCTAAGTGGAAGGTTAGGGGTGTGCCAGTCTATGCCATGACTGGGTATGACTACCTCCTTCTAAGGTTTCTCTCTCACTTTGCACCTACTCCTAGCTCTTAAGTTCTACGCTCTATAGTAAGCCATGCTTTGGGACCCTAGAGTTCCCTATGAACTTGGATGCCTAAGGGCTGGTAATTACATACATTGCACTACTCAGTTACAACTCTCAATCTTTAGAGTGTAAGCATTGCATGGGCTCTTGAAAGACCAAACCAGTATATGCAAGTCATGCTAAACTAATTGTTGTGTGATCTACGAGGTTTGTATAAGCCTTTGAGTGTTTTCTTTGTACCTCCCACTTATTTGTTATTTGTTTTGATTTACGCCCTAGTATTTATCCTTTTAAACTCCATATATGCCTCCCTCCCTTTCTCCCCTTTAGGATTAGAAGTCCCAATACCCCGAGACTGATAGGTCAAGACGGGTATTAGCATGCAATAAGTAAACGAGACTAATCGCGTTTAAATACCTTAATGGGATGGGAAGGGTAGAATATGGAGATGATGGCGGTGCGCTAATATCTCGCGTGAGAATGATTGCTGGGTACTGCACCGAATGATCCATATTATAATTAAACCTAGGACCCCTTCTTGCTTTGCTTTCTCCTTTGTTTAAATTAATGTTTTCTTCAAACTAAACTCTCTTTTCACTTGTGCCTTTCTTCTTTTAAAAATTGTCAACTTGTTTACATTTCTTGTGTGCAAACTTTGCTTGTCTACTCCTACTCTTCTTAAAGTCACAATTAAGCAAGGCCGAGAAGCACACTAGTGGATTTTGAGGGGTGCCTAACACCTTCCACTCGAGATAATCTCAAGCCCTTACCCGAGCTCTGGTTTTCTTTCAAATCAATCTTCTTTTCTTTAAAAGTGTCCTAATGCACTATAATTATTAGGTGACGACTCTTCAAAATCCATAGCCCAAGTTCTCTCAAAAGGGGTATAAAAGAGTCATTCCACCCATAATGTCATAAACCCGATTTCTCTTTAGAAAAAGGGGGCGTCGACATCCTAATGTGCTAATTGTTGCTTTTACCGCTTTGATATTATGTGAATTGAATATAAATTGTTATGAAACCCATCTTCTCTATGAGTCTTCTAAATCATGAAGAAGGGTGTAATTCGTGTGACTTATTTTTTGTTTAGAGTCCAATCCCATTTTAGAACGAGGTTCGGATAAGTTGCTAAGACGGTGAAGCTTCTGTATTCCCGGTACGCTACCACCCCGTCGGCTCGAGCTTTCTGCTCGAGTAAGCCAGGTCTAGAACAATAAACCTAGGTTTGAACTTAGTATAACAAGACCTTATGCCCGATCCCTAGTAGGAACGTTTGTGTGCATCATGTGCATTTGACTTTGGACACTCAACACAGGGGTTGGTTCTGTCAGCTCCAACATCACGCACGAAGGCTAAATATGATAGACAACCATTTCCAACCATATACTGGCTTTCAAGAAAGATATAACCCTACTAGGGACATAATCAATCAAACTATGCCACTTGATCCTCGGAACACCCGGCGTAGCCAAGGTGCCTATCTTTGCATAACAGTCTTGAATAGCATGACATGGAAATAACCAGTCCATGAATAACATCAAAGTCTACCATGCTCAAAAGCAATAAATCAACTCGGGTCTCCAGACCCCCAATAGTAACAAGATAGGACCGATATATGGTCCACAACAATAGTATCGCCCACTAGGGTAGATACATGCACATGTAAAGCAGTACACCCTCGGGTCGTACCCAAATAATGAGCAAAATATGATGACACATAAAAGTAGGTACCGAGATCAAATAAGACAGAGGCATCTCTGTGGCAGACTGAAATAACATCTATGATAACAACATCGGATGTAAGGGCATTTTTCCTGCCTGGCCACCGCCTCCTGATCGGCTTTTGCCGTTAGGGCGACCCCTGCCTACCTGGACTCTACCCCTCTGTGATTGGGCTGGTAATGAAGAAATCGGAGTAGAAGACGAGGGCTGATCCCTCTACTGAGACTGACTACCATGACGTCGAGGAAACTACCTACTCATATGGCCAAACTCGCCACACTCGTAGCAGATACCAGATACTGGAGAAGGGGACTGAAGGGAACCCCTCGCACCAAAATGACCAGGTAATGCGCTCTGCGCAGAAGAACCCTGAGCTGAAGGGGCATATAAAGAGCTCTAAGCTGGGAGGGCACTAAGTGAAGGCTGGCCCTACTTGAACCCCTGACGACCACGGCCTGAAGACGCACCACGATACTCGGGATGAGCCGACTGATGAGGCCTGAAAAAATAACCTCTGCTCTACTAAAACTGGCCCTTAGACGGAGCACCACTAAAGCTACCTGATCCTCGAGGCCTCTTGCCCTCCCTCTGTTCTTTATACTAACGGCGAGCCATCTCAATATCACGAGTAATATCCACTAAATTCTCAAAGGTATGACTTAGAATCTTCTCTCGGGTCATCAGAATACTGACGAGATTGATAAGTACACCCACAAACCTCCTAATCATCTCCTGACCAGTCAGGACCATCCATGGAGCACAATGAGCCAACTCCGATAATCTCACCTCGTACTGTAAGATAGTCTATCTCCTTGAAGAAGCCATTCAAACTGCCTCCGCAGCTCCTCCCTCTAAGGTTGTGGTACCTACTTCTTCAGGAAGAGAATGGGAAACTCCTGCCATGACAAAGGTGCTGCACCTATCGGCCTACGCTGCTCATAAGCCTCTTACCAAGTGAAGGCTTCTCCTAAAAACTAAAAGGTAGTAAATGATACCCTGCTCGACTCCAAGATCCCTGCTGTCCAAAATATACGTCGACACTTGTCGAGAAAACCCTGGAAATCATCACTCGAAACACCATTGAAAGTAGGATGTGAGAGCCTACTGAACCTCTCAAGATGACTCTGCTCATCGTCTGGCATAGCTGGAACTACATCATCCTGAACCGGCGCAACCGGTTGAACTGGGAAAACCTGCTGAACTGGTGGTGCCTCTGGTTTCTACAAATCCTACACTACCTGCTCAAACGTGAGGGCAGCAGGGGTCTGATTACCTCCCACGGCCTGCGAAGTTGCTGCTGTAGTAGTGGCTGAGACTGCCTGAGCCAGGCCAGTGCAAACCGATAGAATCTGAGCTAGGGCCTCCTGAAGACCTGGCTCACAATAGGCACAACTGGTGCCTGAACATGTACTGCTGGAGTCTCCATAGCTGGAACCTCATCCTGAGCTGGGGCAATTGGTGGGTCAATAGGTGCTGCCCCCCGGCTCTGCCTCTACCACGACCTCGACCACGCCCGCATCCACGGCCTCCGGTGGCCTCAGTACGTGGTACAGGTGGCCGTCTGCCATGTTCGGTAGCACGGGTTCTCACCATCTGCGAGAGAATAGGATAACATAATTTCGTTCTCGGATAAACAAAGTCGTAAAATAAGAATTCCAAGAATATGAAGTTTCCTAAAGGTTCTGCAGCCTCCCGAGGATAAGTATCGACATATCCGTACCGATCCGCGAGACTCTACTAAATCGGCTCATGAGTCGCGAGACCAAGTAACCTAGGCTCTGATACCAACTTGTCACGACCCCAACCCGGTCATGATGGCGCCCACCATGCTACTACGCAAGCCCAACCATTTATAACAGTAACCCCTATATTAAACAGATAAAGATAAATACCATTTAAGTCAAAGGCCCAAAATACTGATAACGGAGCGGAAAATCAAACAAAAATATAGTTTTCATTCCCAAACAAGGAACCAATGTCACAATCACGAGCCTCTAATCCAGTGTTTCCATTCTTATACAAATACATCTAATAGTAGAAAGTACAGAATATAAAGATAGGGGTTGAAGGGAGAGTCAACATCTGTGAACGCCGTGCAGCTACCTCGAAACTTTCCGGAATGTCTCTGCTCAACCAAACTTGATCTACTCAACCCGGGAAGAACCTGGATATGCACGCAAGGTGCAGAGATTAAAGTGAGTACTCCGACACAGTGAGTAATAAACATAACTATAGTCTGAAAGTAAGAAAATGCAGAAAATGCACAAAGTACTCTATTTCTAGCAATTTAGATCCATATCATTGCAAACAGTAACCAACAAGTAATACAGTCAAGGAATAATGCAATAAAAAATGCAACAGATATACAATACACTCTAGTACCCGCTGCGGCGGGCAGCCCGCTCCACTTATTTAACGTTGATGACGCTCACTGGGGGTGTATACAGACTTCGAAGGGGATCCTACAGCGCAAGCACAATATTTGCCATTTCGTGGCATCAAATAGGCTATAGGCCTCAATATCAAAATATATATAGCATCGGTGCGGCGTGCAACCCGATCCATATCAAGGAAACATCCTCACTATCAGGTCCTCAACCCTTCTCAGTCAAATAAGTTCACAGCCAATCGGCTATGACATACTATAGGGATCTCAGTCCTCATATCTTTTTACATTTAATATTCATGTATAAAACAAAATTATTATATTATTTTTTAATAGTTGAAAACATGACTGAGAGTATATGTTCCGCACACGAGTGAGGAAAACACATATGGATCCCCTAAGGATTCTACAGGTCAGCACAAGGCCCCAAACGCGATAATAAGCCCAATTCACACTGATAAGGTATGCGTCTCAATCGCCAATATAGTAGAAATTAACACACACTAGGGGTGTATATAGACTTTGGAGGGGCTCTTACACCCCAAGCGCATTATCAGCCATATCGTGGCATCAAACAGACTCTCGGCCTCAATATATATATATATATATATATATATATATCATCGCTGCGACGTGCATCCAGATCCATATCAAGGAAACATCCTCACTATCGGGTCCTCGACTAATCACAGTCAAATAAGTTCACAACCAATCGGACATCATATACTATAGGGATCTCAGCCCTCATATCCTTTTCCATTTAATATTCATGAATAAAACACAATTATTATATTATTATTAATAGTTGAAAACATGACTGAGAGTATATGTTATGCACACGTGTGAGGAAAATACATAAAGATCCCCTAAGGATTCTACATGTCGGCACAAGGCCCCAAATGCGGAAGTAAGCCCAATTCACAGTGATAAGGTATGCGTCTCAATCGCCAATATAATAGAAATTAACACTCGGGATGGACCAAGTCTCAATCCCAAACAGTAAACGACCCCACACTCATCATGGAATGCGTGTCACGCATCAATATAGTGTTACAGTCTGAAAGTCTGGGGTTTCAAACCCTCAGAGCAACATTTACATCTATTACTCACCTCTAGCCGGCCAAAGACTAGCTCGCAATGCCCTTTCCTCTCAAATCGACCTCCTCGCGCGTTGAATCAGGCCAAAACTACAACAAATAGATTGTAATAGGCTAAGGGAATATAATCCAATCGAAAAGACTAAAAAAATATCGAAAATTACAAAATTGGTAGAACCCGAGCACCGGGAACTCTTCTTGAAATACAGAAATTTTACATCAATACGATCCTTGTCTCATTACTAGTCTATACATATCAAATTCACAAGAATCAGAGTCAATGTGACCCCTCAAAACAATAGTTTAAACTCTTTTAAGTTTTAGGTCCTAACCTCCATTTTTAACCTTTAATTCCTTGGGTTTTCAGAGTTAATCCATGTTTATACACCATTATATCATAATCTAAGTCCAAGAATCCATACCTGATGAAAACCTCGAAAGCCTCTTCAAGAAACGCCAAAAAGCTTCTTATTCTGGAGTCCAAAATGTTTCTTCTCTTTCAAATCATGAAACACTGTTTACTTAAACTCGGCTAGATTTCTGCTTTTGCAGTTAAATTACCACACCTGCGGCTCCTGCTTTTGGTCCAAATGATCGCTTCTGCGGTCTAACTTAAACTCACCAGGGACCGCTTCTGCGGTCCATAACCGCTTTTGCGAGCTTCCTTCCGCTTCTGCGGAAATGCCTAGCATTTCAGAGACCATTTCTATGACCTCCCAACTGCATCTGCAGAACCGCCTATGTGGGCCTTTTTCCGCAGATGCGGAAATACCAGTACAGGCAGACTCAAATATGCAACCAACTCCAAAACTCTCCGTTTAACCTCCCGAACTCACCTCGAGGCCTCCGGGACCTCAACCAAAAGCACAGACATGTTCTATTATCTTATTCAAACTTGCTTGAATCATCAAATCACTATTTTTAACATCAAAACCATCAAATTTCACTAAATTAAAGCTTAAGTTTATCAAATTCTTCCAAAACTCACATTCGATCAAAAACCCGACCTAAATACCTCCTATTCAACTGAAATTTTGCACAAAAATAACCAATCACCTAATGAAGCTACTGAAACTCTCATAATTCCATTCCGACCCTCGGATCAAAATCTCGCCTATCAATTGGATATCGCCAAAATGCTAACTTCGCCAATTCAAGCCTAATTCTACACCGAACCTCCAAAATTACTTCTGATTGCTCTCTTAAGCCTCAAATCATCCCTAAAACTAACCGAATCGTCGAAAATCACATCTGAGCCCTCTAACTCACAAGTTTATAAAATTCTTCCACCGGGTGGGATATATGAACTACGGTTTGACCGGGCTAAGTTGCATTGAAAAGTTTGAAAAATGAGTAATGGTTGTTGAATTTCCTGAAGGTATTGAAGCTTGTCTTGTACAATTGAGATCCTTGACTACCGATAAAATTGAATGGGCATTTGGATGGCTTCGTGTCACTGAGGCAATATACATGTCGGTTTGAGAGTGTTTTATTCTCTTAATGGGCATCCGGAGTATCCAACCATATGCTCCCCACCGGGTATTGCACAAATTAGGAAGGTTTCAAGTCGTCCCTAGTGATGAAGACCCGAGTAAACAATTCATTGAGTTGGATCCAAAAGCCTCATTTTCGGAAGATAAGATTTGTAAGCTATGGAATGATCGTAGATTTCTCGAGCCTAGAACCATGGTCCAAGATCCAGCTAGAGATGAAGTGGACCTTAAATATAATGTCTTGTTCGGGAAAAGATTCCAGATTCCCCAAAGACTTTCTAAGAGAGAACATGTTCAACAATTTACTGATGACTCACAAGAACAATGGGGTTGGTTGGCAAAAGAAGAAAGCTATAGGGCCAAAATAAGAAAGCTGGAAAGATAAGTTATGGAACTGCAAGTTGAAAATGATGTGCAAGCTGCTACAGATGAGGGAGAGAAGAAAAGATTGACTCAAGAAAATGAGGCTCTTAAGGCTCAAATCCAGAAGTTGAAAATAGCTGTCAAAAACCCGGAGAGGAGTCGAGCAGATGAAAGACTGATAAGCAGCCTGAAAAAGAAAGCCCTCGAGTGCCAAGATGACATAGAGAAGTCAAAGGTTAGTCTAGCACAAACTCGGGCTCAACTATCAGAAAATGCCAAAGGTCGGGCTCAATTTGTGCAACAATCGAAGTGAAAGTATGAATGGACAATCACTAGACTAAAAGGAAAGGTAGCTGCTTTTGAAAATGAGGCAGCCAAACAGGCTAGGGATTTCGAAGCTGATAGAGAGCACTATTATGATCTGATGACCCAAATGGAAGAAGAGATACAACCGTTGCAAAGTCAAAACCTTCGTGATTCTCAAGTGTTAGAAGCCAGGAGTGAACAGATAGGGCGGTTGCTTCGAGAAAAAAGCAGAATTAGAGAGAGGATCCTAGCCATTGCTGATTACATTACGGTAAAATGCCATGAGTGCAAGGATATGAATCGCACCACTTTCTTCACCACAGTGATGACTTTTGTCAAGCAGATTATGAGTGATTTCGATCGCGTATAGGGGGAACTCACAGATAGGCCCGTGGCGAGGCCGAATGATGCCCCACAAGCACTAGGAGCAATTGAGGCCTTAACGTATTCATGATTTCTTGAGTCTGTATTGTCTTTATTTTATAAATGGTCAAGTATATCTTTGAGTTTGTATTTCGTTTATTATAGTATATGGGTTGTTTGTTTTTCGAGTCTATATTTCATCTTTTCGTCAGAGTTTGTTAGTTCTTGTTCAAAGTCTGTTAGTTTTCAAGTCATTGTAATCAAAGTTTGTTTTATTATGAAAATTGAAAATTCCAAAAAATATTTTATTATTTTTACCTTTCATCCCCAAGAATTACGCTTGATCTGATTTATGCGGGGTCATGATACGTTGGCAATCTCCGTAGGATTTGACCGTAACCAAATGATAAAAAGAGAAATCAAATAAGAGAAAAACAAAGAGAAAAGGAAAATAAAAGATAGGAAAAACAAAAGAGAAAATGAAAAGAAAAAGAGATGAAAAGCAAGAGAGAACAAAAAAACAAAAAGAGAGAAAATAAGAAACCAAGAGAAAAAAACAATGTTAAACCAAGAGGGAATGAGAGAATAAAATAAAATAGAAAACAAAGGCAATAAAGAAAAAAGAGAGAAGAAAGAAAGAAAATAAAAAAGAGGGAGAAATTTGAAATTGGAAATAAGGAAAAAGTCGGAATGACGCAAGTAGCTGGGTAAATGCAAAATAGAAACTGTTAACTGCTTAAGTGCATTAATTCCCCAAGTGTGAGGTTACCAATATATTAAATACCCTAACACTAATGTTATGGCTTCGATTTTGTCATATTCGTAGCATAAATGTGGTTGGTTTGTCGTTTTAAAGTGGTAACTCGTCTCTACTACACAAAAGAAAAAGGAAATGGCATAGAACAACATAACTGAGTTAGTTGATACTGGTGCCAAAAAGCAGTTGGTCGAATAGGACAATGGGTTGGTAGAAGAGGTAAAGATGTTGAGATGACACATGGTGCGCATGTATCAGGCCTGGATGACTGGGAAAGCACCAGCCCCACCACCACCCAGTTTCTTAGATGCTGCCTTGACCCTAACTCCGAACGCAATGCCAGATGATCCTTCATACTCTCCAAATTCACCTGCTTATCACAACTTTCCCAACCACCCCAGTAGCTCAATCACTTGTCTTCCAACTATAGTTTCCCAAAAGTGCCCTCTTGTCACATCCACTATCCCTGAAAATAACACCCACTCAAAGCTCATGACGTCCGATATCACTCCTCAACAGCTGCCCACAAGGTTCCCTACTCATACAAGCAGGGCCCACGGGCCTCATGAAAAGTTCACAGGAAGGGAAGGACGTGATAGGGTACCCAGAAAGCTGAAAGACATAGCACAGTCCTTAAGGGACAATCGAGGAATGGGGGATCAGGTAGCATAACTTACAAAGAACTGTCTGTGTCCCCTGGCATGCGCCTGCTCGTCGGGTTTAAAGTGCCAAAATTCAACTTGTACGGTAGATTCAGAGATTCGGTAGCCCATTTGAAGTTCCAGTGCAATTAATTGAGAATCGTTGGAGAAAAAGATGACTTGATGATGCCATATTTCAGTAAGAGCCTGACTGGGGCAACCTTGGACTGGTATACTCGTCAAGATGTTGGTAAGTGGCCTACATTGGGTGACATTACTTGAGATTTTGTTTGATACTTTTAATGCAAATTAGACGTTACCCCAGATCGTTCCTCTCTATCTTAAATGGAAAAGAAGCCGGAGAAAAGCTTTAGGGAGTTTGCGCTCAGATGGAGGGAGCAAGCTGCTTGAGTCAGTACCCCGATTGGTGAACAAAAAATGGTTGAGCTTTTCCTACAACCTCAGGGCCCACCTACTTCAGTCATTTGATCCCAGCCTTGGGTAAGCCATTCAACGATGTGTTAAAAATGGGGGAAATGGTAGAAAAGGGAATCAGTTAGGTAAAATCATGAGTTGTTCAAAAGATATTCAAAACATCCCAGTAAGCTTGGGTAGAAGAAAGAGAAACAGAAAAGATGATCCAACGGGCTTTCTTGATCAACACTTCCAGCCTCGACATCGTACCCATGAATATCTTTGTGCACCAGATGACCCTCCCCAATGCTTCTTCTCCCCACGAAATTCCCAAAGTCGTGCCTCACTTTCCAGGTACCCAGCTCCATAAAAGGCTTATCTACCCCAACGAGCGTACCGAAAACCCTCTAGATCAGGCTTCCGGCCCAATCAATCATTTAAGAACGAGAGGTTGCTGAAAAGAGAAAAGGCTCTCACCCCTATTGGAGAATCATATGCCAATTCTTTCCAAACGTTGAGGCAATTGGACATGCTGAACCCAATTTAGATAAAAATGCCAAACCCTATGTCAAAGAAGGTTGATTTTTCTCAAAGGTGCACATATTTCTCAAATGCCCGGGGCATAACATAGAGAAATGTTGGAATCTTAAGAAAGCAATTTAGAAGCTTATTAATACAGGTGACATTGTCATACAAAATCTGGATGCAGCAGACACCAACCAAAGTCCATTGCCTGCGCATAATGAGACACACATGGCAATATGATGTATTTTGAAAAGGAATGTGAGAATTCTTTCAGGGCATCGGAGGCCCACGTGCTAATAAGTTTTCAGTGCTGTCAAAGGATGATCCTAATAATAGACGGGAAAATGGAACTGAAAAGGAATTTGTTAAGAATAATGTGAGGAAGACTTGTGAAATTCCTAGTATCGTTGATGCATAATTCAGTGACTAAATTACCATGTTTGGTAATTGGAAAGACGCTCCATTGCTTGGTCAGTCGGAGAGGAGCTTGGTGGTTTAATTTTTTGTTATTTCTGTTGTCCGGGTTATTTTCGGGTTGTAACCCGGATATTGTCTTGTGGCTCAAACCCTTCTATCATTTTATTTCGTTTAGTTCCTGTAGTCGTAGTATTTTATTTAGTGTTATTTAGGTTTGTACCCCGGTTTATGTGGCTTATTTTGTTGTTTATATCCTTTCACCATCTGTCTAATGAAATTCTCTGTTTTCTTCAATTTCTAGTCATTTTTGTTTAGTTCACTTCTCCTTTTTACAATTCTTTTCATACTGGTTCTAGTGACATGACATGCACGCATAATTCTCAGCCTGATTTTAAAAGTTAGTTTGGTCATGGAGTAATGAACAATGTTGAAGATGTAGGGACATTTGAGGGAAATAAGTAAAGGCATTTTGAGACTATTTCAAGCCCGAATTGTGTGAAACTGGGGCAGATAGAACATGAAGAAATCCTAAAGCCATGCTTTTCCATATTAGCACGAGTCGGTTGTGATAATGAGAGTGAGAGTGTTACCCAATAACGCATTTTAACAAATGAAGAAGGAAAATGTGTGGATATGGTTATCAAGTCTGGCACAATCAGAAATGTTTCGAATGTTTGTTTAATTGTGTAGTTTCCACTTGGCATGTTTTGGAGATTGGAATGACGAAGGCATTTTGTTCTTCTATCTAAACACTTTATCCTCCGTTACCCCTTTTGAAGCTTATTTGTTTTCTTTCATACCCCTCTTTTGGAATCTGTAGCAAAGATCAGAAACACAAGCGTAAATGATAAGTAAAGGAAAAAGAGAAAAGAAAATAATCTAAGGAGAGAGAAGAAAAAAAGAGAGAGAAAAAAAAGATAGAAAAACAACAAAAACAACAAAACAACAAAAGAGAAAAGGAAGAAATAAAAGGAAAAGAGAGAAGGGAAGGAAAAACAGAACAACAAAGTAATTTCTATGACATAAGCTACGTTCGACCAGATTCCTATTAAGGATACGTAGGAAGCCTTAGGTTCGGTGCTATCAAAATAAAATCCAAAAGATCCCAAGCGAAGAAACAGGGGCAGAAGTTTTGATTGTTAAAAGAAATCTGATTCCGAAAGTTGTAATTGTAAACCCATTTTGAATCATTTTGCGCCTTTTGATACCCTTTCTTTCTAACCTTATCCAAAAGCCCACGTTAAGGTCCAAAGAAAGACTTTCTGGTCAGTCATCAAGAGATGCCAAGTCAAGTAAGGAGAGGTGAATCATATAAGGGGAAACACTACGGTCTAAATAGAAAACTTGAGAATGAGAGAGTCTTATTGGTTTAAACCTTTACGGGCACCTAAAGGTGATGAAAGCTAAGAGAAATAAAAAATGAGAGAGTCTTATTGCTGAAAACCTTCACGGAGATCTATAAGAAAGACCAAAATGAGAGAGAATTGATGGTGAAACCCCTCCAGGCACTACACGTCGAATAAGTATTGTGGATCAGATCGGATAAGCGGAGCATTGAAGCCCAGCTTCACGGTAAAAAGTTACAACAAGAGCTGAACATCAGATTTGCTTAACAGAATATGCCGCAGGCGCATGTCAAGGTCATTAGAGTTGGTATCCACATCTGATAAGTTTCTACTTTGTAGTTTTCTTGTTAGGAATCATCTCTTTCCTTTTGTTTTGTTTACTTCTTCCCCCTAATTCTGTTTGGACATAACAAGTGATAAATGACTTCAAAATCTACCACCAGCTTTCCAATTGCACAAAATGGATCTGTCTAGCACCTCAAAATGTCATAAGCCAGGAAAGAACAACAAGCGCACGGAGCTGGTAACAATCAACATGCTTTGGGATCCTTGTGAAATACAAAGGTATGGTACATATCAGTTCATTAACAATACAACAGATGGAGGGTTAGGGTGAATAGATCAAAGGTATTTTCTCTGATAATATTGAAAAAAAAAGTGGTTGACCGGTGACAATCAAGGTCTTCCAAGCAGAAATCAAAGTTATCATGGCAAGTAAAGGACCAACAGACCTCAAGGCCAAGGCTAGTGGTTTAAGTCAGAAAAGAACATCAAGCACACTGAGTTGGTAACAGTCAACATGCTTTGGGATCCTTTTGAAATACAAAGGTTTGGTACATATCAATTTATGAACAATGAAACATATGGAGGGTTAGGGTGAGCAAGTCAAAGGTACTTTCTGCGATAAGATTGACAAAGAAAGTGGTTGACCAGTGACAAGCAAGGTCTTCCAAGTAGAAATCAAAGTTATCATGGCACGTAAAGGAGCAACAGACCTCAAGGTCAAGGCCAACGATTTATGACAGGAAAGAACAGCAAGCATACTGAGTAGGTAACAGCCAACATGCTTTGGGATCCTTGTTAAAAACAAAGGCTTGGTATATATCAATTCATGAACAATGTAGCAGATGGAGGGTTAGGGTGAACGGAATAAAGGTATTTTATGTGATAATATTGATAAAAAGGGTGGTATACCAGTGATAAGCAAGATCTTCTAAGCAGAAATCAAAGCTATTATGGAAAGCAATGGAGCAATAGACCTCAAGACCAAGGCCAGCGATTTAAATCAGGAAAAAACAACGTGTGCACTGAAGTTGGTAACAATCAATATACAATGGGGATAATGTGAAACACAAAGGTCAGGTAGATGTCTGTCCAGGAGTAATGTAATAGACAGAAGAAATTGGGTGTAAACAGAGAAGGTGTATTTTCTGTGATAAGGATGACAGAGAGAGTGGTTAGTCCATAAACAAGCAAGGACTTCAAGTGAAACCAATCATCATGGGATGTGAAGGAGAAATCTCCCTCAAAGTTCACGGCCAAAAACCAATCACCACATTTTAAATTGAAAAGATTTATCTTTGATTGAAACAGGTGCAAAAAATTGCATTGGTTTCGGAGAAACTTTCCGTAGGTGAAAGAGCAAGCACCAAAACAGGTTTGATCGTAAACTCTCAGGACCCTCCTTGAAAATGAGACTTAATAAGAATTTCAAAACAATCATGTGTAGCACAATTTAGCATAAATATAACCCAAAAGAATATAAGTTGGTTTCAAAGTTTGCAAATTTAGGAGAGCTTTCAATTAGGAGTTTTCGGAATCCTCCAAAATAACGGGACCTAGCTTAAAGATTGCTGTTAGATAACAAGATGTAGCGGAAATAATACCACAAAAGATGTAACTTAGAGTAAAATTTTTTATTTAACTAGGAGTTGTCAGGACCCTTCTGAATAATGGGGAGTAGTTTAAGACCCTCTAAGCTAACAAGATTTAGCGGAAGTCACACCTTTAGAAGATATAACCTAGATTTATAATTTTCATTAAATTAAGAATTGTCAAGACCCCCTGGATAAATGGACCTAGCTTTCAAATTCTTAGTAATATTTGGTAATATTATTTGGTTTTACACTCACAACTGTGTCCAACCACCAAACTAGGGTAGAAAACTTTTTCTTTGTTTTGTCTATTTTTGTTGAAATCAGGTACCCGCTTGGAGAACAAGGAGAAGCAATTTAGGTTCAGCAATCAGGAGCCTGCTTTGAGAGCATAAGAATACATTCAAGCACAACAATCAGGAGCCCACCTGGAGAACAATGGAGTACAATTTAAGTTTTAGCTTTTAAATTCTTTGTTTTGTGTATTTTGAAGTCAGGAGCCTGCTTGGAGAGCATGGGAACACATTAAGTTCAGAAGTCAGGAGCCCTCCTGGAGAGCATAGGAATACATTTCAAGTTCAGCAGTTAGGAGCCCACTGGGAAAGCATGGAAATACTTTCAAACACAGCAGTCAGGAGCCCGGTTGAAAAATAAGGGAGTAAAATTCAAGTTTTAGCTTTCAAATTCTTTGTTTTGTCTATTTTGAAGTCAGGAGGCTACCTGGAGAGCATGGGAATACATTTCAAGTTCAACAGTCTGGAGCCTTCCTGGAGAGCAGGGGAATACATTTTAAGTTTAGCAATCAGGTGCCCGCCTGGAGAACAAGGGAGTACAATTCAAGTTTTAGCTTTCATATTTTTTATTTATCTATTTTGAAGTCAGGAGCCTGCTTGGAGAGCATGGGAATACATTCAAATTTAGTAGTCAGGAGCCTGACTAGAGAGCATGGGAATACATTTAAGTTTAGCGGTTAGGAGCCCGCCTGGAGAGCATGGGAATACGTTCAAGTTCAGCAGTCAGGAGCCCACCTGGAGAGCATGGGATTACTTTCAAGCACAGTAGTCAGGTGCCGTTCTGGAGAACAAGGGAGTACAATTCAAGTTTTAGCTTTCAAATTCTTATTGATATTTAGTAATGTGGTTCGTTTTACACTTACATATGTGCCCAGATACCCAAACTGGGGCAAAAGAATTTCTTTGTTTTTCCTATTTTGAAGTTAGGAGCCCACCATGATGGCATGGGAATACTTTCAAGTTTAGCAATCAGGAGCTCGCCTGGAGAGTATGGGAATACTTTCAAGAACATCAGTCAGGAGCCCTCCTGGAGAACAATGGAGTGCAATTCAAGTTTTAGCTTTCAAATTCTTATTGATATTTGGTAATGTGGTTCATTTTACACTTACATATGTACCCAATATCCAAACTAGGGTAGAAAAGTTTCTTTATTTTGTCTATTTTGAAGATAGGAGCCCGCGTAGAGAGCATGGGAATACAATCAACTTTAGCCGTCAGGAGCCCGCCTGGAGAGCACGGGAATACATTCAAGTTCAGCAGTCAGTTATGCACCTGGTGAAAGGCAGAACATCTCAGATTACAATTCAAAGCGGCAATAATGGGGTTCCACCGGGAGAATACAAGTCAAAAAAGCAGCAAGAACCACAAGAGCAAGTTTGAAGACATAGATAGGAATTTTGTAAAGCATAAACTATGGCTTAGTCTAGCTTCTTTTATTTTGATATGGTGTAATAAGGAGGTTCAGTAAGCAGTAGCAGCAGCAACAACACTAGTGAAATCACAGCTTCTTGGTAGTCGCAGCTACCAGACATTCCCGAATTACAATGACCAGATTCCTTTTTAGACAAGGATATGTAGGCAACCTCAGAAGCAGAGTGCGGCCAAATATATCAAAATGCTTCACACAGATTATTCAAATGGGAAAAAATCTTTCATATCCGCTCACTTTTCTTTGCACAAAAACTCTTCGTGTTTCCGAGAAAAGAGGTGCAACTGTGAGCACGTGATTATTGACATATATAAATTACTCCCATAAATTCAAAATAAAAGAATTTCTTTCAATGTTGGCAAAATTTTTTGGATTTTGTCTGTTAGATGCTTACATTTGTCTGTGTATTTTTGTTTTTGTTTAATTAATGAAAAATGAAAAAAGGGTGTTTTATGTGCATTTTGGAGTTAATTTTGCATTTTTATATTTGTTTAGTAATTAAGCTGTTTAAAATAAAATAAAATCATCAAAATAGGTTAATTTGCATTTTGGAGTAATTATCCTTTTAATTGCTTGGTTAATTAATTTTGATAATTATCATTTAGGCTTAATTAATATTTTTAGGTCAATTAGGTTCTAGGAATTAATTTAGATTTTTATTATTATTTTGCAAAAAAAGAGAAAGAAAAAGCAACAAAAAAAGAATTAATTTTGAAAAAAGGAAAAGATTTTGAAAAAAAAAAAGAAGAGAAATCAGATTTCAATTGGGTCAAGGTTAATTAAAATTGCCAAGCCGAATGTACTCCCCTCCCTGAAAACGGTCTAAACTACCCGGTGCAATTCTCCTTTTACAGCCAAATGGTGTTGCTTCGAGTCCAGAAAATCTGGCCATTGATCTTTGATGATCGGATGATCTTGGAACTATCTCTTCAATTTCATAATAGTGTCTGACATTTCAGAGACTATTCAGTTCACCCAAAGCCCATATGTACTTCATCTCCCTCACCTTGAACCCCAGCCCACCATTATCATCGGTGTTCCAGCTCCAAATCGCGCCAAAATCTTACCATACAACCTCCGGTCCACCTTATATCCTATCCTCATGTTTATTTCCCAAGAATCCTAATGAGACTGCCCAAATTCCCAATATAGGGTTCGATCTTTAGAAGTCAAAGGCAAGATCATTCATGCTAACCATCTCTCCGGTATTTATGAGCATCTGAGGCCAATGTTATCATGGAACAATATTATTCACTTTTTCTTTAAAAAGAACAGACAATTAATATTTTTTCGCAATTTAAATCGAAAGTCAGTCGCGAGTTTGAGTTTCTAGGTGAGTTCTCTTTCTTTCTTTGCCCATTTCTTGTCTTTTCTGTTCCCTCCCTTCTTCTTTTGTGATATTGGAAAGGCTTGCCTTCTGTGTGAGTTTATTTGAAAGTTCTGAACTCGGCTGTTCCTTTTAAGCCATTTTAGAGGCCATTCTGTTAATCTTTCAGTTTTTCTTTGCAAGTTACCATTCGTTGTTCTTTTTTTCTCTTAATTTTATTTTAAGATTATGGAATTTTCTATTAGTTGGTTTGAATTGGATTTTATTTAATGCGATTAATGTGGTTTTAATCCCGATTTGGTGTTTAGCTTAAAAGAAAGTTCATGGTTAGCTCACATTTAGGGCTTATGCGATTGCTTATCATTCGGATTAGCCATTTGGGTATTTTGATTTTTGGTTTAGGCTTTGGGTTCAAGGTTGATAGGCCTGAACCATTGGTTCAAAAGTGATCCACAACTGGTTGTAGATTTCAGCAGTAAAAATTGGGCTGGGAGTATAATAACAAGGATGTGTGAGGGTAGTCTAGGTAATTGGGTAAGGGAAATCTTTTATAACTACCTAGGGAAGCTTCTAGGAAGTTGGGGTTGGGGATTAAAATGAACATTTGATTTTAACATTAGGGTCACAATAGCAAAACTGAAAATTGGAGGAATGGATTAACAAGCAAATTTTGAACCCTTCATTATTTCCCTAACACCTTCCTATAAAGGCCCCACTAGCTGAATTTTGAGGGGAGGAGAAAAAATCTGAGAAATTCAAACGGCTGGAAATCCAAACAAAATTCAAAACAAAATTCACTGTTTGATAGCATTGGAGTGTTTTGTATCTTTTCCTTCAATTTTTGAAATATAATAGAGATTTTGATAGTAATAAAAATGAGAAAATGAAACAACTAAGAGTTTTGGGTACTGTTCCATTTGATCTTTTTCATTTCATAGTCAATTTCTGGAGTTTTTAATGCTAGACACAATTTTTGGTTATTCTGAGAATTCATTGGGAGTGATATGGAGTTTGGAATAAGTTTTCATTTTCAAGTTGTCAAGGGTCACTATTCCATTGAAGTTTCAAGCTAGTTTTCCTTGTTTCAATCGTTGAATTTGGGTTGTGTTGTTGCTGATATCAAATTCTGCTGTTACTCAACTGACCTCTCACATTTCCTTGTCTATTTCAATCTCCAGGTATATGTCCTTGACTTAAGCATGTAAACAGATCATGAGGTGATTAATGGAAGAGAAATGAAGATCTTACTTTCATGTTTAACTCATTTTTAGCCTGTATTATCAATTGTTTTCCTCAACATGTTTAATGTGGATTTTGTCACAAACTTTGGGTCAAATTGGTTAATTACGTAATGAAAGGATGAATGATTGCCATGTGCTAAAGCTGTTAGGTTACTTTTAGATAGTGTTGTTAAGTTATTGTAGTTAAAAGGAATGTGTAATTAGAAGGGGATTATGAAGAATCAATGTGCCGTAAAGCAGATTTGGTAACTAATATTGACTTGACTTCGAGTATGATCTTTTGATTCTGAATGTGGATGTACCTGGGCCATCGATCGCAGATTGTGTTTTCTTTTGTGTATCATATAGTCTGATTCAGTTGTGCACAAACTTAGGGTTGGATTTATTGATTTAGGGGTGTCTTAGCTTAGCAATGCTTGTGTTTATATATAAATTTTCAAATGCTTTGAGGGCTGCAGATGCAATTGTAGTATTTTTATCGGGTTCAAAAGCCTATGTGTTTGATATAAAGTTCTGGAAAATTTGAGGTCAATCAGTTATGGATATATATTTAATGTGCCGCATGTTACGTTTTGCATTAATGGATGACTACACAAACCTATTCTGTTAGTGATATTAACAATGCTTAAATATTGGCTTAAATACTGGCTGCACAAACCTATTCCAGTAGTTCTTTGCTATAATTGATGACTGCATATACATTTGTCCTCTTTAGGGTTCGATTCTTGATCTTGTGCCCACAGCCTATGCTTGCCAACGTCCGGGCCCTTCTTGGGCCTAAACATTGAGATTATTTCATTTTTGAAAGGCAGTCCATGGATGTCAGACAGCCTTGTGATTGTTTAAGGACGTTTGGGCCTCTTATCAGGCTTGAAGTCTTTTAGGCTGATAATAGTTTCGAGCTCTAGGTGGGGTTGTCACAATTCCCTTAGGTATTATTTTATGGTCCTTCTCCATCTAGTTTGAATTACCCTTTTAAAATAAATTGAGACGCGCCAAGCCGACAAAAATCCCAAATGCATTGCCCTCATTTAATTATTTCTTTTTAAAATACTTAGAATTCGAGGCGTGCCATTTAGCGAATTTTCATGGCCCCCACAAAGTTAACAACGTGTAGTTGCTTTAGGACCGCCTTTTAATTATTTTACCTTCTTAAACTTGGGTGTGCATTTCATATGACCCAAATCCAAATCCCAAAATGTTGAATAAGATGTATTCCGGATTGTGGGTGCATTTTACGTGACGCGATCCAAAGAGATCTTTGAAACGACTTTCAATATTCTTTAAAATTTTAATAAAAGCGGTTGAAAGCTAAGTCAACTACGCGGTTGAATCTAGAAATGTGTGGTCCGCAGAATAGCCCTACGCGGCCGTACCCATATTCAACTCTTGTCAAGACTGAAGCAATGTGAGGACGACACATGGAATTGTGTGGCCGCAGAACCCCTGGAAGGGCATTTTTGCACGAAAATTTTAGCTTTGTATAAATAAAATAATTTCACAAAATTAGGTCAAGTTTTAAATATTCAAAGTACTGTAGTTGTTTTTCCTTGCTTATTTAGGAAACTTTAGTTTATTTTGGTGATTTAACATTGGATTTTTTTTTATTTTAAACTTTCAATATGATTTTTATCATCTTTTCTTCTTTACTTTATTATATTCCCATTATGAGTAGCTCGATTTTTTAAATAGGGTTGTGACGCAAATCTAGTGTATAAATCTTATGGGTGATTAATTTTATACTTGTTTATGAATGTGTGTTTGCTATTTAGCTATGTTTATGCTTCAATTATAAAATTAATGGGTGAAAATATTAATTTATGCCTATTTGACATAGTCTCTTCTTGAGAAAGTGAGACTTAGTCTAGGTTGACCTAGATAACAAGGAATTGGGTCAATTGAGAGATTGATTAACCCAATTAAAGGGTTCAACCTAGAGATAGTACAACCCAACTTGAGCTCTTATCAACCCATTTGGTCTTGAGAAAGCCAAATTTGAAAAAGTCACTCTTTGACTAAAGAAAAATTGAAGGAAATTCGAGGCGTGCATTTGGACATGATCAGATGCCAAAGGGAAATGGAAGGAAATTGTGCCCGAAGTCTTGGGGGCATACCATACAACCTCAAAATCTAGTACCGGGGCCACTCCATTTTCATTGGTCTACAATGCTGAAGCACTAGTACCGGTCGGAGTGGGATAATCAAGGCTCAGGTTCCAAGATGCGATCGAAGAATCAAACGGTGAGACCATGAGCCCAGCTTGGAACTATTGGACGAGAAGCGCGATGACACCCTAGTCTGGTTGGATGCCCAGATGCAGCGGATAGAAAATATCACAACTGCAGAGACAACCTTCGACACTTCAATATCGGGGACTTGATGTTAAGAAAAGTAACAATGCACACCCGAAACTTAAAAAAGGGAAAACCGGGGCCAAATTGGGAAGGACCATATCGAGTCATCGTGATTACCGGTAAAGGCTTGTACAAGCTCAAAGTAGGAAATAGTGCAAAACTACTGAACAACTGGATTGTGACGCACTTAAAGTGGTACTATTCTGAATCGGAATAACACTTGCAGGCAAAAACCAAAGGAGAATGTGACTATTAGGTCTGAGAGCACGCGTTGAACGCCTTTTTTAATTATCTTTAACCGAATTTGTTCCAAATAGGTTTTCCAGCAAGGTTTTTAACGAGGCAACAGTAAATCGTGCTAATTAGAATTGAAGGCCGATTTTAAATTGGAGTTAATGGTCTCATCAACAGTATCCTATGCCCCTCAAGATCGACCTCGAATACTGGGCACCATAACCCTCGGGTCAAGCAGGAGAAGAATAAAACTTTATGCTTAACAACCCATGCTTGGTGGTTAGGATTTAAAGGCGAAACGATTAAGTGAGTCGTGCCCGTGTAGACCACCTTAGCCATAATATAAGTATTTACATGCTTTTAATCTTGTACTTTGCATATAGAAATGAAAGAAAGTTTCTACCTTCCCATTACGTATTATTTCCCCTTAAAGCATCGAGCCTAAGGTATATCACTACACGGGGACTGTCAAGCCAAAGGGCTACCCTTATCCGAGCCCATGTGCTACCCCCAATCGGGGATTGTCATTCAAAATAAGTTCGTCCAGCTCGGGTTATAAAAATTTGGAGGCACAAAACCTATTAGGTAGTACCTAAACCTAGAAGGCTACGCCCACCGATGCCAAAAGCCCGTAATCAATTTTTATGGCCTACAATAAATATTCAAAACCTATCAAAAAGTTACCCTCGGCAAAAGCATCATCTAAGAATTCTTAAGTTTTTTGGAAGGTTTCCAGTCAATCCGAGTTTTCAAAACTTCGAGCAAAAAAAATATTGCCTCGAGGTCGGGCAATGTTAATACCTCGAAAAAACAAATGACCTATTATTACATTTGATTATATACTAAGGCATCAAATATATTTGCAAAAATAGAAATTCTGAAAAGATGCTAAAGAAGTTCAAATTTCAAAATGGGGATTTTTTATATATATTTTGGAATATCTATACAAAGGCCCAACAAAACAGCCTCAAAATAAACAAAAATATGTACACAACACAAAAGTTGAAAAATCCTAAGGCATTCACACCTGATCTTCACGGGAGCCCGATTAGTCACCAGAACCATCAGAGACTTCGAATTCTTTAGAGTCCTCGGAGCCCTAATCACTATCGGGTTCAGCTAGCCTCTTCACTTCGGCTGCTAGTCCTTTTGCCTCTTAGATCTCGACAGACAGGTCAAAGCCTCGGGCATGGATTTCCTCAAGGGTTTCCTTTTGAGATAGCTGCTTAACGTACTCAGCAATTGTCTTCAAGCAGGCCTTGGCTGCTTCAACGTCGGCCTTGTATTGAGCCACCTTCTCGTCAGTATCGTTCGAGGTTGTCTCTAAGTTGGACCTCGTTGCTTTGAGCTCTTTACCAAGGGATTCCCATTCTGCGAGCCGAGCCCAGCTGTGTTTAGAGATCCTCATTTAGTTGAGCCCGTTTATCAGCTTTCTCATTTGCCACTCGAAGTTGAACCTCTATCGAAGATAGTTTCGCCTGGGCAGTTTCCTTCTTTGAGGCCAACAGATCCATCTTATTTTTCACCCGCCGGCCATGAATTGGATTTTGTCCATCTCCTTTCGAAGTTGGCCAATCTGGTCGATCTTCTGCTAGACCTGCGAGGTATTGTCATTAGCCACTATGGCCGATTCCTTGTCTCTAACTTCAAATACCTTTAACTTTTCAACCAAGTTGGAATGCTCCCCGCCTTAGGACTGATGCTTTTTTCTGAGCCCCATCCATCTCGGCCTGAAGGTTCTTAATGACCCCTTCTTGTTGCTCCCTGAGAAGCTTGTACATTTCCCTAGTATGGACAAGCACCTTGACCTCGAGGTCGAGCTGATTGACCTCGACCGGTTACCTGATGTTTTAAGCATCAATACCACATAAGAGGGGGGATGGTGATTTGTGTGGTACCTATTTTTTGATCTAGAAGAACCAGGTTCTTTTAGGTGTTGTAACTACTATTGTTTGCGGAATTAAAAGTACATAAAATAAAGAATACATAGATTTTTACGAGGAAAATACCTAGCTCAAAATGTGAAAAAATCATGACCTACTACTCAGTAGTATTTTTTCAAACTTTAACTAAAATCACTGAGCCAAAACAACATTTACAAAACTCTTTGTAAACCTAAGGATTAACTATAATCCCATTGTAGCACACAACCTCAACTGTTGCGACAACTTCAAGTTAGCCTATAACTTGAACACTCAAACTACCTAGTACAATCGCTTCTATGAAATCTGAAAGGTACAACTTTAAACCACCTACTACAATTGATCTAGAATAAGAAAAAACATAATGGAACTGGTTCTTCTATCTCGTTCAAGTAGCTTTAGGAGTGCACATTCAAATCTCACATAAATTGCTAGCAATCAACTTGCTCTTTAGCTTTCAATTTAGTTTAACTTCTGCATATGTGCAATACCTGTAAAAGAGAACAATCACCGTAGTTAGTAATTAGAGTTTGATTAAGACTCAATTGCTAATCTTCTATCATAGTTGAGTCCTTGAAGATCTCAAACTTCAACACTATCTTTATCCGTATTGTGTTCTCTTCATATAAGGAGACTTTCTTCCCATATCCAATATGCAACCTTTTTGATCAATTCATGAGATTGCTGATAACTCATCTCCTTCACGTGTATCTCACATGTATAGGTT